>VXBX01004955.1:334358-358628 GCA_013400415.1 Scytalopus superciliaris
AAAAAAAGGCACCATGAGAGTCTGGCTGGATTCTCTCAGTTAGCAGGTGTTGGAAGCCTGCAGGGATCTGCAGGTTAATTAATCCTGACTTACCAGGGTTGGGGAGCTTATTAGCCTCCACCCTAAAAATGAGGAAGACAGGAGGAGCCCTCTGGGGGGAAGGTAGGTAATGCTTGTGAGGACAGAGGCTGAGGCAAGAGCCAACGCTGGGGAAGAGGCTTTAGGTGGGCCTAATTAATTCGGTTTTCATCCCTTTTCTCTCCATAAAAGCAAAGCTGGGACTAAGTGTGTTTTTACACTTTAAAACAAGCCTCTAATTTCTTGAGGGTTACTGGGAGATCTAGTAACTGCTGTGCAGAACCCAAATGAAATCTCCCTGTGCTCTACTGCAGAAGAGCCAAGTGTGTACTTTGGTGTTGCTCGCTTTTGCTGTTTCTGGCCCTAAATGAGGAATTTTTAAGCCCATAAGGGAGTGCAGGGATATATTTGACTTGCTGTCAGGCCTGAGAGACCACATGCTTGACTGCCAGCGTTGCTGTGCTCGCCTGCCTGCATGTCGTAGGATATACATTGCTTTCTAATCAAATCCAAAATGTCAGGGAAGGTATCGCTGGCCAAAGCCCTGTTGACTGTGGGGGAGGAAAAGGGGACTTGGAAACATCCCAGCAGGGGGATGGGCCAACTGTTTAGCATAGCTACAGCTCCCAGTATCTCTGCAGTTGTTTTTAGTTCAAACAACTGGCTGATGGCACCCACTTGTACCTTCTTGCTCAACAACGCCTCTATCTCCTCTTTCCTCCTCCTCCTCCTTGCCTTTGAGCTGTTGACACCCTGACAAACTCAGCCCTGGCCTCCCCAGGGAGCAGGGCGAGGTTTTCCAGGTAGGGCTGAGAAGTGCATCCCGCCCTGGCTCCTCCTCCCCCCAACTCCCGCCCGCAGCATCCTCTCACATGCCCCGCAGGCAGCTGGGGCAGCTCAGGGTGGTGACAGGTGGGAGATGCCCCCCCACCGAGGCAGGGGGTGTGTGCCAAACCGCAGGTAGGATGCCCAGACAGGTATCAGTGAGGGAAGAGGGATACAGCCCTCCTGGGATGTGGAATTGCACTGTCTGGGAGAGAAGGAAAAGAGATGCCAGCAGAGCTCCTGCCGCAGGAAAACACATAAAGCCCCATGCATGGAGGGAAGGACAACTCAAGGAGCACCCTGGAATAACAGTGAATAAGAATGAGCAGAAAACACAGAGGTTTGGTATGAAGGAAAGCAAGAAACAGATAATAATTGATTATTTCAGGGCAGCCCTGTGAAAGAGGACAGAAGGGTGACAGTCATAAAACTGATGCTTGTGGTGATCACCCTTGTCAGCTGCTGGGCATGGGAAAGCCCTTTTCTCCTCCAGTAGGTTAGACCTCTCATTCATGGTGGGTTCTCAAGGCAAATTCGGGACAAAAGAAGCCCCTGATGATGGTAACAATTGCCTTTGATAAAACTTAAAAGAGAAGATTACTACACACTTTTTTTCTTTTTTTTTTTCTTTTTTTTTTTTTTTTTTTTTGTGGGGGCCCCAAGCTGAAGGGGTTTCNTTTTTTTTTGGTGGGGGGCCCAGCATGACAGGTATTCCAGGGAGTACTACTAGGCTCCAGGCTATCACTAGTCCCAATTCTCAATGAATAAATCAAAAGAAAATTCCTGATGTTTCATTTCACATGAGAAATGAGAATGAGCTCGTTCCCATTTCAGAGAGTTTGCTGGGATGCCCTTTCCCTCCTTCAGCATCTGTAACCAAGATCTGAAAATCACAGAAACGATGAGGGTGGTGCGCACCGCCCAAGGATAATTCCCAAATTCCTGCCCCCCACACACGCGCATCCCACTGAAAGCTGTTCCGTGCAGAGGTTCAATCTCGAGCCACCTAGTGGCACTTGCTAGAAATCGCTATTACAGGCAGCATCAGGATACAGAGTTCCCCGAAAAGGCAAGAGATTAGGAAAGAGATTTAGTGGCACCTTCGAGGTCCGTCCATGACATGCCACAGTTGCACCGAAAGCCCTTTTGGCTGCTGGCTGGGCTACCGTGTTCCTAGTTGATCCTCTGGGGCATGGACCAAATGCTGAGTGTCTCAACAGGAGGTAGCAGGGGGTGCAGAGCCATGCAGCCTCCTTTCCCAAGACCCGACTTCTGTTGCTTTCCTTTGCTCTGAGCTGAGAAAACTCATGTGTTGTAAATGCATCCGATGAACAGAAAGCCCCCTCTCCTGCATAGAGGATGTACCAGGGACCGTGTAGAGACCTTCATGGGCTCTGGACAAAGGAATGAGGGGAAAAAGAAAAAAAGAAAAAAAAAAAGAAAAAAAAAACCTGTCCAGAGGCAGGGAAGGGGAGGTGTGTCTGCTGCCATATCCATGTAGGCACTGCTGGGAGAAAGTGGAAATCTGTAGAAAAGAAGCCCAGGCAGCCCCAGGGTATTTCTTAGGGTGATAAACTGCTGTGGAATGGACATCTGAATCTGGAAGTGGCCAGCTTGCATTACTAAGTTCTGAAACACGTGAAGGAAAATTAAATTCATCAGTCTAACTGCTATTCATTGCATCACATCAAAGAACTTGACTAGTTCTCTTTTTCTCATGCTTTCTTGAGAGGGAAACACAAATATGCAAAAATCGTAATTAATTCCCCCTAAAATCAGCAGGCCCCTGAAAAGGCAGCTCTTTCAATTTGCTTTTGTGTTTTAAAGTTCCATATCTAGGAAGCTTTAAACAATGCAAATACTTGTTTTGCATGAGAAGATGCTAAAATTCTCACAAAGTCATCACTTGCCAGAATCAGGGGGTTAATAAAAACAAATGTCACAAGGCTTAGAATAAAATCATGGATATTCACAGTATTAATATTTGTAACTTTGTCTTTTGGATTAGTTTCAGTCTTCTCAAAGCCAGAGGTTTTTAGTTTTGATTTGGTTTTTTTCTGTCTCTGCAGAACATAACCCAAAATATCAAAGTCAACTGACAGTCTGGTTTAAAGGGCAATATGTAGAGGCAAGGGTATGGCAAGAATGCTGTGATTGGACATATCAATCATTTCTATGGCAACAGAGGAGGATGTAACGATATTGTAGAAATGAGCAGAGGAGACTGGGCAAAAAGAGATCATAATTTTACACTACCAATATTTTCATTTACTTGTAAGGATAGAAACACAGAATGCAGAAAACCGTATGTGAAGTATCCCAAATTATTATTTATAATTCCATATTTAAACTTTACAGAAGCAAAAAATATATTGTATACAATGTGTGTGCCTCTGTTCTTTCAGAGAGTGTTTGTAAATCCATATGACTATAAACAAAGGATGTGTTTTGTGAGAGTTTATATAATACACCAGGAGTGTGTGATTGCATGTACAGACACAGTGACTGAACCTTAAATATCCACAAAGCTTTTGCCTTTCTATACTTCTTAGACGAAAATCATAATGTTTAACACAAAGAGTGATCATTTTCACATTTTTCTCATAAATTTATTTATTTCTTCACTTTTTAGTCACCATGGGTGGGATGTAGATTGCTTGAATTATAGTACCTGGATGTGAGATACAGGTTGAACTCCAGTGGCAGCCAAGGAAGACTGAACCTACACAGGTGATGGAGCCTAGCAAGCTACTCTCCTCCTGAGGTAGACACCAGCATTTGGTCAGCCAAATTTATCTCCAGACTCCCCTAAGTATATGGTCTAGATCCTTACTGACTGTACCAAGAGCTTAGACACCTTGCTCCTGTGCAGACACTTAGGCTTTAGACATCTGAGGCACAGCACAGCTGCCTCCCTGTCAATGTCTGACATTTCAGGTTTCAGATCCCTTTGGGTTGTTGTGACATCCCTGTGGGGCTGGGGCAGGACTTGTGGGAGAATGCTGGAGCAGGCAAGGAGCTGGGTGTGAAGTCAATGTGGAGAGTTAAGGGAGTAAATCAGGATTATCAGGGCATAGCAAGATTACAACATAGGTGGGGCAAGGGCTGGGCACCAGGGCCTGAGTTCACACACAGAGCCTGTTACAGGGGTACAGGGTACATGTCTGAGGGTCCTGTGGGAGGCTGGGCAGGGCAATTACCCAAACCCCCTAAAATTAGGGTGGGATGAATCTGCACCTTTGATGTTTACAGTGCAGATACCTGCATTTGAGCCTGTCACCCACATGTCCTTTCCAGAAGCTGGAAAGAAAGAGATGCTGCCAGGAAGTTGTGTAAGCTATTCTGAAGATATGGTATCAAAAGAGAAATTACTCCATGGAAATACCTATATTTCTCCTCTGACCACAAAAGGAATCTCAGTGTAGATGGGTTTGCTGTAAAATGAGTCAGAGGAGCCCTGCTTGATCTACCTCTAAGATCCAGAATGAGCACAGATAGTAGTGCTTATATTATCAGATATGAGACAAAATGTACACAGATGTAGCTCCATAATGTGGAGCCGTCTATCCGTTCTCAGCCATTATCTATATCATGATATTGGAAGCAATATTAACATGAGTTGCTTAGGTTAAGTACTGATGAAGTCATAAAAATGTTTACTGTTGGCTGAGCCCTTAAAGGTTATTCTGTTTCCTATCTGGAGGACAGAGAAGGTACATACTGCCTCTCACTGCTGTTCCCCATGAGTCTATCCGTGCTGTTATTTCTCTGTATGGCAAGCACATGTTGAAATATTATTATCTTTAATTTTAGAGCAGGGTCAGGGGTGGAACAAACACCAACTCATGCACAAAACAGAGATGGTATTAGGGGTGATAAGCAGTAGACTGACAGCTCTGTCCTTCAGACCTTCCTCTGTAGGATAGCACAGACCTCCTCCCATTGCCCAGACAGCTTCCACACCTGACACTGCATGAAAGCAATACGGCCCCACATTCCATTTCTCAAATAGATGGTAATTAATCTTGCACATGGTGGTAACTTTCATGATTCTGACATCTCCATAAATGAAGTGGAAACAAAAACATCAGTTCTAAGAACATTGTTTCTTCTCCTGCAGAGAGCCAGACATGACTGTTTTGAATTAAGGTACAAAACAGCCTCCTACACAAGGCCAGAGGTGGTGCTGAAAGTCTCCTGCACACCTACATATAAACACATACACCACAGTAGAGATCATAGAATAATTCAGACTGGAAAGGATCTGTCTGGGTGCCTTTCACCCGTCTGGTCTGCCCCTTCACTAGAATGGGGCTCTCTTAGAACATATTGTTCAGGGCCTTGGGTAGCTGTGATGTCAGCATCTCCAAGGATGGGAGTTTCAGAGTAGGAATCAATCCCACCATGAAGTTCGGTTTTCCTTTTATCTGACCAGGATTGCTTTTGTTGCAACCTGTGCCAGTTGCCTCTTGATTTGATCTTGGCCTTCACTGTAGCCTCTCACAGCATCCTTAGTGCCAAACTGCTGAAGCGGATGAGTGGAGTTCTGTGCATTGTGGATGGAAAGCTGGCTGGATTGCTGGGCTTAAGGGTTTGTGGTCAGAGGTACGAAGTTCCACTGGCAGCTGGTTGCTAGTGGCCTCCCTCAGGGGTCAATACTGGGGCCAGTACTGTTTAACATCTTTGTAATGAGCATTGCTATCCCCTTGTTCACAGAGCCAGTCATCTCAGCACAGAAGGCAGACAGGGTGGGCAGGCAACAAGATATGTTCATAAGCTTTCTTTTTCAGGTTAGGTCAACCAACCTGCAGTTTCTTGGATCCCTTCTCACGCTTCAGATGTGACATTTGCATTTTCCCAGTCATTGGAGACCTTCCCCAATGACCACAGCCTTCCAAAGATGGCAGAAAGCCATAGCTGTCTCCCTCAGCACCCTCAGATGCATCCCGAGTCCCATGAACTTCTGTCCTGCCTGTCTGCAGGCCATGTACACTTCACAATCTCAAACCATATCCACCTACAATTCAATGTTACACAGTCAGTACCAGGAAGTGCAATCTTCTAGCTGTGTTTTTCTAGAAAACTGTTCCTGTGTTTGTGGTTCTGGCTGGAGATTAAACAGGAAATCTTTCTGGTCTCCGTACCACTGCTCTGCAACTGAAAGTAGGACTGTCTGCAGACAAATAAAACTCATGGTTTTCTTTCCTCAAAAGACTTGCAACCATCATCCACCCTTCACTTAGAAACTTTACAGCCTTTAAAGGAATCATTAAATCCTCCTCCCTCATAAATGTCTCCAAAACCAACACAACACTCCCTGGAGAATCAGGAACTGGAAAGCAGGTCTGAAAGGTCTCCTGGTTTGGAGGGTTTGGGTTTTTTTCGTTTTCTTCCTTCAGACATTCTGCTACTGTAAACAACCTACGTGTATCAAATCCTGCTTCTTGCTCAGTCGCAAATGGTGGGATCACCAAACTGGTTGCAGACTTCTTCCACATATGAGTACATTGAAGGGATCCCTTCACTGTTGATGTAAGGAAGCAGGCTTTCCTATCTTTCTTCATAAGGCAGATATCTAAAAGAGGTCAAGTGTTTCTCACAGTTACTGGAATGGGACATACAGGACTAGCTCGGATGTAGATGAAGGTGCTCAGTGTTAGTTGAGATGGATGTTGCCTGAAATGCATTTTTAAAAATGCCACAGATCTCTAAAAGTGTGCTTCTGGTTCCACCCAGCTTAAACTCTTAGCCCCCAGAAGAGTCCTGGTAGAACAACTACATATTTGGACATTTTAAAGCAAATCTGGAGGGAAGCAAATTTTAAATCTTCATTGAAAGTACCAAGCCATCAATACCAAAACCAAAACCAAGATGTTACCCTGACTGCCTTAGATGATTCTAGACAGAACAATGATTTCTTAGAAGCTGCAAATTTGGAAAAAGATAATATTGTAAAATGATAATGCATTTTTGTGCTAGCTTATGCCAACTGGCAGAACATGTTCACTGTACACTAGAAATTACCTCTTTCACTGGCTTGCTCATGATGATTTACAGTTAGACAACAAGTGTAAAACTCTGTATGAGGCTTTATCTCCATAGGCTTACAGACAGCATAGGAGAGAAGACAGTAAGGAATCGAGCCCCTTGCTCTCAACAAACATGTTCAGAAGTTGAATGCAGGGATTAGCCTAGATACTCCCTAAAATATTGCATCAACATCATGTTTGCGTAGTTACTCCCCGTCCCAGAACAAACAGTAAGGAAATAGTGAATCAGACCATAGAGGTTTCCAGAAACCTGAGCAGACTGACTGAGGTGCTTGTGCAATGAATAAAAGTACTGTCACTTCTCCGCAGCCAAAATTCATTCCAGAGTAATTTACTCAGTGTTGTGTGAAGCACCTGTAGTTTCAACATGAGGACTTTTATCATTCTGCTTGAGGCTTGAAGCTGAAAAAATGTTCTCTCATCTGAACACTTGGTATGTTCAAGAAGGGTTTTTGCTTCAGGACAAATAATTCCACAATTAACAGAAACCTCTGTTTTCTCAGCTAAGCCATGTCTGCCTCCCTAATTCATTTTAGGTCAAACTCTGTTATCCTGATTTGGGTTGTCTGTTAGAAATAAAGAGGATTTCCCTAGAGTAGGTATTGATGAAAGATGCAGATCTAGAACCAGCTACACCAGAAGTGAAGTGTTTCCGTTGCATTAACAAGTATTTTGAGGTAAATTAAAATTTCTTCAAATCGTAATATGCAAAAGAATAAAAAGATATGTGAAAATATTAAAATCAGAAACAGAAATATTTTTAATTTCATGAAATTGCTTAGGATATCCCTGGTTTTACTTCATGGGTTTTAATGGGCTATTGTGAAAGGGCTATAATCTGTGCAGCCCCAAGTTTTTGTTTACATATTTGATCTCTAGTCGCTCAAACACAAAAGATTCAGCAGCTCCCATTTTGCCACCAGAGTTAAGCTTAGAGAAAGTAAAAGCAACTGTAATCTGTACCTTTCAGGTATGAAACACTTCCTCTACAATGAAAAGGTAAACAGAAAACAAACAAAAAGAACCCCCATTATATCTGTGCTGAGATAAATCTATCTGGGAAGGTAACACACGTAATGAGAGAGGAAAAGGTGCCAGTAGACAGGTGTGACCTGGCTTTCATTAGCCATATCTTTATCTAACTGGGTGGAGACACAAAAGAAACAAAATCTTTCCATTTAGCTGTGTCATTACGGGGTGAGGCAGCCTGGCTTTTGGTGCACTGAAACTCTGACAGGGGGTACAGTCATGCTCTCCCACTGGCTCCAGCTGCTACCTCTCTTTCCCAGCCTCTCAAATATCCTCACTTTCCCCAGCTTTTCTAATCACTGAAAAGTGGTTATGTATCCAAAAAAAGCATGTCCCTCTATATTCTTCCAGCATACCAGCATTTTAATGGTACTGCAATTTATTGGTCCTGTTTTCCTCCTTGTCCCCTTTAGTCATCTGAGGGACTGGACAATTCAGTTCAACAGGCCAAATGCAGTTCTTGGATAGGTACTTGCTGCTCCCAATGGCTCCAGAAGAATTTGCACCTTCAGTACTAAACGATGATTTGCTGAAAGGAATTTAACAAGACAGCTAGTAATATATGCAACTCTGGTTGTGACTGAAAATATGTCCATTAATAGTTTCAGAAAGAGAAAATTAGCTTATGGCTATTTTCAAAGAGCAAATAAAGCATTTAGGTACACTGCAACTACAACACATAATTTCATTTGCTGCAACTTTCAAGATAACATAATGGTTTTTCTACTGGTGATTAGAAGCCATTCCACAAATGCTTCATGAATTTAGTATAAATTACCTGCAGAAAAGCCAAACAAAGAAAAACAGTTGTGTGCAAGTCACCAGTTGTCAGGAGAGAAACTTTAGTCCTCCAGCCATGAAGTATGTTGCTTAGTGCTCCACATGAGCTGAGAGTCAAATTCAATAGCTTGCAGACATCAAATATTTGCAAACATCAAATAAATTATTTCACAAAGAAAACATAGTTTGAATATTGTTCCAAAGAATTTGGGCAATGCTTTGAAATGTATCTATTCAAAGACAACTGGGGGTTTTCAGTGTTTCACTAGCTCAAATGGGCCAGCTCCAGAGTAAGTATTATTTTTATCTACCAAGAGAGTACAAAAATTCTAACACTTAATATGTTTAGCAAAGCAATGCTATAGCTGGATGCAGCACAAAGGATGTAAGTCTTCACTCTGCTATCCAGGGATTAAAATTGGCAAACATTTTTCACTAGCCTGGTTTCCCAAGAGTCACAGACCAGAAATGAGAAACACTTACTGCATGGAGGTATCTCCCTCTCTGAACGAAGGCTTGCTCCCTCCCTACCGAGTACTTTGTGGAGTCAGGGTAAAACCTCACATAGACGGATGTCCATCACCTACCTGAGTGACTGCTGGAGTGCTGAGAAGGCTCTACAGACTGGTGGAGAACTACCTACGAAAATACAACCTGGCTTGCGGGTTAGTACAAACAGTTCAGGACGATTTTCTGTGTATCCTGTGGTACATAGCTGGGCTTAGCCCATACCTGTGAAGATTTCTAGACACCTCTTCCTACAACTAATCTGTTGTAAATGAGGTTTTATGAATCACTCCCTGAAGATTCCAGGTGTCACTGAAGGGTCACAGTAACAGAAAATAGGGACCATATAGCTTATTCACATTGGTTTACCCACTGCAGCCCAGCATAGCTGAGACCCACCCCAAAACCTCCAGCATTTCACAGCCCTCACAGAGCCCAGGGGGAGCTGGGCATGGGGGGAGCACTCAAGGACACAGCTTGTTGCCTGTGTTTGTGTCTAAGCTGCCTACTGCAGAGAGAACTTCTGGACTGACTTTCATGGCACTTATATATGGCTCTGTACATGATGTGGGCTGACTCCAAACCCCAGATTACAGCTCTGCAGGGCAGCCTCTCATTTGCCCCTCCTTGAAAATCTGCCCCCAGAGCTGTCAGTGAGGATCCTTACCAGTAATGGGATCTGGGCAGCTGTAGCCAAAAGCTAACTCTCTGCTGGCACTCAGGAGGGATTTTCAATAACCTGGAATACAGGTTGAATTTTCTATGTATAAATACTGGATGCAGCAGTGTGATTAATGACAACATTATCTCCTGTAATGCAACAGGGAAGTTTGGTCTAGAGCCAGCACTGGGAGGCAAGGGGAGCTGAAGCTCAGGCAGGGAGAAGGGTGATTATGGCTCCTTCTGTCCTGAGCTTGCAGATCTGACCAAGCACCACTCAGGTCTCAGCTCTTTTTTTAGGCTTTGCAAGTCATATTAGTCCAGCTCAGTGTTAGTGGTCAGAGGTGGTAGTACAAGAGATGCTATAGAGAGGCACTACAGAGAGAAACCCTCAGGAAAACTCAATCCCAAGTGAATTGTTTCAGAGACTCCTGATGATCTTTTTCTGACATGCATCAGGCTGCCCACGTCTGATCTCCCAGAGGAGAAAGAGCATGTCACAGCAATTGCCTCGAGACAGATTGTCACCAAGGATGGCCCTTCCCAGTCTAGCAATTCAGAGTGCTTTCTGGTGAGACACTGGTGGAATAAACCAGAAAAATCCCCAGATTTTGTGGCCCTCCAGGATTCATTAGCCCACTGTTAGAAGCAGTAATCTTTTTGCCATTTGCTGGAAGATTTAAGGCCTGCCTCCATCTAAGTCCTTCAGCTGAGCTGGTGCAGTACAAGGCTATTTCATATGTTCATGTGGCTCCCTCCCTGGGGCTCTGCATCCTGCTCTCTCACTGGTCTTTCCCATGGGATCTGCTGAGCCATGGGGTTCCTTGCTGCCTACATACAAAAACCTTTCCACCAACCAGGTTCTCCACTTCCTATGTACAAAGAGCTTTCTACCACCTGTCATGTTTCCTTTGTGACAGTCAATGGCCTGCCTCGTCCTCCTCAGCTAACAAACAACTCCTCCTGTGTCTCTGCCACACCAGGGCAACAGTCCCTAGTCCAAACAATGGCCTGGCCTGGCCTGAAGCTTCTTCCTTGGCCATGCTGCTTATCTGGCGGCATGGGGGAAGCTGGAATAGAACATGATAAAACTTGTTTGCCAGAGTTGCCAAAGGTAAGTCTGTTTTGCTCCCTTGTTTGCAGCACCTTGACAAGGTCAGGTGGAAGCATCTGGCAATGAGTGACTCACTCAAGGCTGCCTGGTGAGTCAGCAGCCAGGCTGGCAGGGCTTAGGAATGCTGATTGCTGGGTCACACTGTTACCACTAGATCGTGATTTCCCAGTGGTTGCCCTAGCAAAGATCTCATGGGTGAATACAGCATGGAAATATCTCTCCTAGTGAGGATTTCCCACTGCAACTCTTGGCAAAGCTGAATTGCTGCAGATTTATGAGCTTCCATTCAGATCTTCTCTAATTCCTCTTTTGAAACCCCATTACCTCCATCTGTGTTGCCTTTTGCATCAATCAGCCATTTTCATTTGATGGGCTGTTTTTGTGTGTTTTGTTTCTTGCAGACTCCAATAGAATTTCCCCAGCTGAATTTTGTAGACTCCTTCATTATTCACATCTTGTGTGCAAACAAATGCAGCCTGCACAAGGAAAAAATACAAATCAGCATAATTTTGTTTTTCTAAGAAAGCAGAGAAGTTCTGAGTTCTACCCAAAGCAAAGCAGTTTCATTGCTAAAGCAGCATTAACTGACAAAGATGGCAGTGCTACTGCAAAAACGATTCAGAAACTTTGCCCAGAAAATCTTCTTCCAGCCCTAGAGCGGATTACCTTGCAGCTTCCATTTCAATGGCATTCAGTGCCTGTGGGTCAAATTCAGTCTGATGCTGAAGAGTGACCAAATTTAAACCTTACTTTTTCCCCTCATTATTTAGAAGGAAGAAAGTCTTTCCTCATGATACAGCACAGCTTGTCAACAGAGCTTTAAACTAGACTTGAAGTGGGAGGTGGATAATGTCAGTCTTGCCTGTGACAGGCCGTGGGATGACACACCAAGGTTAGAGGGACAGAGTGCTAGTGAGGGCCTCAGTCAGCTCTGAAAGGTGCTGTCTACACTGCAGCACACGTGAAGTCTTACAGCGGTGATCCAGGAGCTCCTGGGGTAATAGAAACCAACAGAGAAATATCTCAAAGGAATTAAGGGGTGTTCCTGCAAGGTGGTAACATGGCCAACAGCCCAGCTGAACTCTCTTTGCACCAACAAACTCAAGCAACAAACAGGAGTAGCTGGAAGCCACCATGTTGCTAGAAAGCTACAACCTACTTGCCATTACTGAAATCTGGTGGGATAAGTTCTGTGACTGGAGTGTGGCTATCGATGGCTACAGGCCAGATGGGACAGGAGAGGAAGGAGAGGCAGAGGAGTTCCCCTCTACATCAAGTGATGGAGAGAACATGAAGAGCTATCTCTGAAGAATATCCACGAGCAGGTTGAAAGCTTGTAGGTAAGGGTTAGGGTTCGCAGGGTCTTGTCCTGCTGACTTCAACCACCCCAACATGTGCTAGAAAAGTAGTACAGTGACCCATAAGCAATCCAAGAGATTCCTGGAATGCTTGAAGGATAACTTAGTGAGCCAGGAAATAGACAGCCCTACCAGAGGGGATACAGTACTGAATCTGATAGTTAGCATAGCAAGACAGCTAATGAAAGATTTCAAGGTTGGAGGCAGCCTGGGCAGCAGTGACCACATACTGATGGATTTCACAGTCCAGAAGGATATGGGTCAGACAAAGAGTAAAGCCAGGATCCTGAATGTCAGCAAAGCAAACTTCCAGCTGTTCAAGGAGTTAGTCAATGGGACCCTTTGGGAAACTGCCCTCAAGGAAAAGGGAGCAGAACAGAGTTGGCAGATCGTTAAGGATGCTTTCCAAAGAGCACAGGAGCTCTTGATCCTCAGATATAAGAAATAAGGAAAGGAAGGCAAAACACTGGCATGGTTGAGTCAAAGCCTGCTGGTAAAACTAAAGGGCAAGAAGGAAATTCACAGGCAGTGGAAGCAGGGAGAGGTATCCTGGGAAGAGTATACGGATGCAGTCCAGTTTTGTAGAGATGGGGTTAGGCAGGTCAAAGTGTAGATGGAACTGAACTTGGTGAGGAATGAAAAGAATAACAAGAAGGGCTTCTACAGAAACGTTAGCCAGAAAAGGAAGGTCAAAGAAAGTGTAGTCTCCAGTGAGCGTGGCTGGCAAATTGGTAACAGAAGGTGACTGAGGTACTCAACAATTTTTTGCCTCAAATTCAATTTGCAATCTGTTTTTTCACACCTCTCAAGTGGATGGAGTGCAAGAGGGGAACTGGACAACCAAATTCATCTCCTCACTGTAAATAAAGATCAGGTCCACAACCACGTGAATGTACTTAAGTCCATGGAATGTGATGAGAGACATCCCGGGGTCTTGAGAGAACTGTCTGATGTAGTTGCCAAGCCACTCTCCATGATATCTGAAAAGTCATGGCAGTCAGGTGAAGTCCCAGGAGACTGTAAAAAGGGAAACATTGTACCCATCTTTAAAGAGGGTAGAAAGGAAGACCCTGGGAACTTCTGACCTGTCAGCCCCATCTCTATACCTGGGAAGATCATGGAACAGACCATCTTAGAAGCTATGCTAAGGCACACAGTGGACTGGGAGGTGATTTGAGACAGGCAGCACAGCTTCACCAAGGGCAAGTCCTGTCTGATCAATCTAGTGGCCTTCTACAATGGAGAGACTACACCCAGTGGACAAGGGAAGAGCTAGAGCATGGTTTTAAACTAAGAGAAGGTATATGTAGATATAAGGAAGAAAATTTTTACAATGAAGGTGCTGAAACACTGGAATAGGTTGTCCAGTGAGGTGGTGGATGCTTCATGCCTGGAAATATTCAACGTCAAGCTGGATGAGGCTCTGAGCAATCTGATCTAGTTGAAGATGTCCTTTCTCATTGCAGGGAATAGATGACCTTTAAAGGCCCCTTCCAACTCAAACTATTCTGTGATTCTATTAGGACTGTCAAGGGCCTCCATGTTCCCTCTGAAGGTGATCAATCTCCAGTGACAGTTTGCAGAGGGACAGTGGATAATAATTTTGTCTTTATAAATCATGTGATATGGGCAAGATGGATGAACAAGTATGTAGTCAGACATCCTCACAAATGAGCACCATCCAGGACCATTCTCTGTCAGTAAGGATGGATGGGACAGAGTTTAACCTATGCCTGTTGTATTCAACCTTCTTTACTTCTAAAACAGGGTATCTACTAGGAAGCTGTCCTTGATTGTGCTAGCTGCCAAATCACTCGAAACAGCATTAGTCACTGCAGGCCAAACCCTCGGGCCAGGCACCATTCAAAAAATGAGCGGTGTTGATGACCAAGGACCAGCAGCTGGGAGAGTTCCTGTCACCATCTAATTAATTAATACAGGAGGAGGGGGAATTCCACAGGACACCAGCCTCAACTGTGCACAGGGCTTGGTCTTATCCCTTCTTTAGAGGTTAGCGCCTCCTCCTCTGCACCAACTCACTTGTTTACACAATTTGACGACTAAATTGAGTCATTTCACTGGTCAGCACTGGTCACAATAAGTATGTGTGAGGGCACACACCGAGAGGACAGTAAGCTAAAGTGTGGTGGTGCAAGTGAGGACCTAGGCAGAGGGGTAAATTTCACAGGGTCAGCTACATATTGTACTTTTCTTAGAAGAAATCTTTATTGAATTACTTCCTATTTTCAGAACACGCAGAACTTGGTCTATTCATCCAGCTAGTTATATATTTGTTTATTTATGAGAAATGCTGACATCTGGAATAAAAGAAAGAATATTATGTATCACTTTTGAACTCATTTTGTCTGGTGATATGGCTTTTATGAAGGGGTTTTTGTCACCAAACATTACATTGTACAAATACTCTTGGTCATCTCAGATTATGTGGAAGTTTTGACTTTTTATTGTGGCAATTTGAAACCACACGGTACTATTTTTCTTTTGATTTACAACACAGCAATCCGATCACAAAAGCTCCATTGCAAAGTCTTTTAACCAGATTTGATCATGAATTGTAGAAAGGCATTTCTTTCAAAACAGAGCAAAAAATGTAATTGAGTTTTTGTCATGTGTTCTAACAGTAAATGTTATTTATGATAACTGTCTGGACAAAAAAATAATGTCATTTAATGGTCATGGGAGTCACTCGGCATTCTGCTTCCCTTTTAGGAAGAAAGAAGTTGAGACTGAAGTTGAAATCCCAGCCAAAAAAGCTCTCTTTGAAGATGGCTGTGTAGCAGCACCACCACTGTACCCCTTTGATTACACCCTCATGATGTAACCACACGGTCATTTGATTCCTTCAGAAAGCACAACTTAAATAATGTGTTTTTCTGTACGCCACAAGAGTTTTGATTGCTTATCCATTATCTTTCATATGTGTGGGGAAGGGAAGGGAAGGGAAGGGAAGGGAAGGGAAGGGAAGGGAACCTATTTGACAAGTAGTGCCACTTTACTTCATAGGTGCAGTAGCTAGTCAGCTCTGGGTATATTCTTTTCATCCAGCTAATGCAGAGCATCAAGATTTTCACAACCAAACAAATGAAAGAAGTTAGTCAGAAGTCATCTACAGGCTCATCTAACAGCAACTAACTGTGTCCCAGTCGGGATTCAAGTCAACACATAGGATAGAAACATTTTATATTCTAAGTCAGCATAACCTGGGGAGCCTCAGCTGGCAGCATTCCTCCTGCAGCTGAGGAGTTGATTACTCAGCAGACTTAAGTTGGCATAGCCTTGAAGTCTGTCATATGATATAGCCCAGCATGGGAACAGTGTCAAGCTGCTCACAAGAGTCACAGAATGGCCACACTGCCGTAGTTAAATTGGTTTCCACCAGTACCTTTTGAGCAGACAACCATTCCCCGCCCCTGTGAGTCCATGCTGTTACTGTCAGCAATGAGATGCTGGTACTCTAACTTAGGGAAGTAGCAAGTGTCTTGGTAGCAGCAAAATAGTATAAGCTGTTCCCCCTGCAAGATACATCAACTGTGTATTGGTGTGAAACTGCACCTCTGTCAATTTGCCCTACTTTTTTTTCATTCCCTCAAAAGCCAGAGCACTTTACAGCTTTATCCAGCTCCATATGTGGACGCTTCCAAACTGGACTTGTATGTCAGCAGTATATCACTTACATAAACTAATTGTAGTTCCCTACAACAGTATCATTGCATTCACCTTACTCCCAAGTATTGAGAAGAGCAAATGGAGATAGTTACAGGTGACTCCTATAATAGAAAGATGTTACACTCCAAAGACTTTACTGTAGACTTTGGTTGAAGTTACCAAACCACAACCAGCACACTGGGTCAGCTACTTGCAGAGCTCCAGGGGCTCCTGACAGATGACAAGCTCTTGCTTTCTACCACACCCCACTGCTTCCAGTTCCAGGACACTTCCTCCCTGTTCTAACAGATGACCTGTTCCCCATTATACAAGCTTTTTTCAACTCCTGTCCAGGCTAAAGCAGTGCCATATATATGAATGAGAATTCATGAGCCCTTAGGAAATTCCAGCAAGTAAAAGGCTGCTACATTCCTTCTTGCCAGCACAGACTAGGACAAATACCCTTTTAGTGTTTTCATACAGCATTGAGTGCAGCCCAAGTCTAATTTTTTCAAAGCACTCAGTGGTCTGGGGCCCAAATTCATCTTGAGTTCCTGTGTTAAGACTGTAATGACCAGCTTTGCTCTTCACTCGGAAGAGAACTCATAATGGCAAACCTCATCTTATGGGAAATGAACTCCCCTAGAAACTATGAATATTACAAGCCTGCATCTTTTGTGCCAAGCACAAGACTTCTTCTTTAAGCCTCACTTTTTCTAGTGTGTATAAATAGCAGCATGTGCATTTAAAACAAAACTTCTGCCAAAACAAAGTAGTGCACTGCAGGTGTGATTTGCACATTGGGGAATGGATGGGAGAGACAGCGCATCATTCATGGTATGGTTGTGAAGTGCTGAGGTCTGAACAACAGGCCCTGAGCCAGAGTTGACCTGTAGATGAACCTTCCAACCTAATGTTATATTTAGCCATGTGTCTGCTTATTAGCCAAAATTATGTATAATCATTTGTAAAATATGTAGTATGATAAGACTGTGTAAACATATATGCTTGTTAAGTAAGATATATTTGTAACTGCTTATTAGTGAACATTTGTATCTCTTAATTAATGAAATATGAATGTATTTATCTTTCTGTATTTAGAGACTGATCAAGGCCATGGAAGTAGATGGCTGGCCTGGTTTGGTGGTGCATGGTCAAAACTAACTCAATTGACTTTTCTCTGAGCCCTTGGGCAAAACCCAAGGAGAGAAGGAAGCCAGGTATTTTCCACACTAAGTAGTGATGTAAGTTTGTTTGTTTAACAATATAAAAACTGGACCTTTTCACAGCAAAGATNAGACTGTGTAAACATATATGCTTGTTAAGTAAGATATATTTGTAACTGCTTATTAGTGAACATTTGTATCTCTTAATTAATGAAATATGAATGTATTTATCTTTCTGTATTTAGAGACTGATCAAGGCCATGGAAGTAGATGGCTGGCCTGGTTTGGTGGTGCATGGTCAAAACTAACTCAATTGACTTTTCTCTGAGCCCTTGGGCAAAACCCAAGGAGAGAAGGAAGCCAGGTATTTTCCACACTAAGTAGTGATGTAAGTTTGTTTGTTTAACAATATAAAAACTGGACCTTTTCACAGCAAAGATGGAGACCTCACCCATGAGTGGATGCACTGCATAGGACTTCCCAGTTACTGGGAGCAATTTTCCAGCCCTTTGCTGTGACTGCCTCTCCCCAGCCGACATGTGGGTCTGCATGTTAATAGTAATGTATTAAGGGTAATTGGTGATGTAGCTTTCTTAATCACTATTGACACTCTTTGTAGTAATGATAAGGTGCATTGCTGAGCTTATCCTTTTGTAATTCTTTGCTGTTTTTCACTGTAGTAAAATTACACACTTGTTCTTTAAAGTTGCTGTCTGTCTCTTGTGCTGACCCTCGTGCCCTGACAAAACAGGTCTGTCATGTGCATGGCTTTCAATAAAACACAGTAGAGAGCACAGCAGGTGCTGTGCTCAAATACTTGCAATGTTAAGGTGTGGTGACAAAGTTTTTTTTCACATGTGCTGCTACGTATGTCAGTGCAGTTGTGACCAAAAGGCACACGACAAGGTAACCATTTACAATCTGAAAATTGTTTGGCAGACAAAGGAGAAACCAATCAGGGATGTTAAAACAGTTTTAGATTGTGACCTAAAAAGGAAGTGCTCTTCTCTCTTTATAAAATGCTGGGTATCTGGTCCAGTCCTATGGAGACTCCCAAAACACATCCTCATATTATCCCTACTCTGAAAGGGGAAGCAGCAGTTCAGCGAATTGACAATAAGGTCATCAGGGCCTTTTGTTTGCTGAAGTATTTCCCCTACTCAAAGCTGGAGTATCATGTTCTATAGGTGGCTGGCCTTCCAGTAGGCAGCAAAGGAACACAGGTTAGCATAGTTTTTGGTCATAAAAAAAAATACTTCCTGTTCCTTGATTTTGTGTTGTTAGTCTGTATTTTTCCTCCACAGTCTCAAAAGACAAGTGTTGACTGAAGCCACAAATACTGTTGAAGATACTGTTCTTAGGATGGGGATTCCTCTGTACTAGTTACTTTAATCAGTCAGTTTGAGGTAGATATATAAATGTATATATAAGTATGTGAGGGACAAACAGAGCAAAAAAAACATAAGTCTTTGCATTTCAAGTACTCCAAGGGCTTGATTAACCAAAATGACCATCAGGAGATATTCCCTTCAAATAATCTTTGAACTATGACCACCATGCAGAAAGATTCATTTCATAATATCAAATATAAACAGTGATATAAAAGGCAGAGAGTAATGTGCATGAGAGCAGCAGAGATGGCTTTTCCAGGGGTAGTTCTGTCCACAAATTGTTACACTCTCAGCCATACAACCTGTGCTTCACAACATAATGAAGTATTTCATGACCAAGAGGGGATAGATTTTATATAGATCCCTTTTATATCTCCATTGAAAAAGAGGCCTTGACAGACAGAAGTGAGCATTATCCCATCACTAAAGCAGTTTAGTAGAGCTTGGATTCTGTTGATGAAGAAGGATTAGCAGGAGATGTCATTACATGTCAGGCTCAAGTTTGCCAGTCTAACACCATTGCCACTGTACAATCTCCTCTGGCACAGCAGGGGTTACCAGGCTTCTTCACTACTTAGCACAAAACCAGCCTAAGACTAAAGAAACCAGTTGAGGAATAAATGCCCTGGCAGTAAGATACTGAAGGTCAAATTCTGAGCCTAGTCTATAGCTCTATTGTGTTTGGATATCAAAGCAGATAGCTGAAGTATGCATGAGTGTGCATTCATTCACTAATAAGGGGTTACTGTAGTGCATTTTCTCCTGATCCTTTTTTCTCCTCAGCTCAGTATTTCACCCATGGAGAGGTCCCCAGAAAGGTTACTCTGATGTCGAATGATAAAGTCGCACTTAGGTGATGACTGAGCGTTTCCAAAGAGCTCCGTTTCCATATGGGCTCATACATGAAACAACCCAAATTTTGCTGAGACCTCATCCAGAAATGCTGGCTAAACCCGGCCTCTAAGAGTTGCTGATCTTTGTGTACTTACAGACAACTATAAGGGCTTGACTGAAAAATCAGGGCAGGTCCCCGTTGTTTCAGACTATCAGCAGTTAGTGTAAGCACCTCTCATTAGAACCTACATTGCATTGGCTTTGCAGGGTGACTGGCAGCACCACCGATGAGCCAAGCATTGAAACTGGCCACAGGCTCAGCATTTCATCCTGTTTCAGAGGCATATGGACAAACTGCTTTTGGGAAAATGCACAAGTAGGTTGTTCTTTCCTGAGCTACAGAGCTTGTGGTTAAACCACACTGAACCGAAAATGTAAAAATCTCACAAGCCTGCAAAATTCTTTTTTTCTCTATCACATGTAGAATTTGCAATAATATTTAAGAAAGCTGAACAGACAAAGTCTAATGTTGTGTGAGGTGATTATTTCTGTCTGTGAACAGAAATTCCCATTTCTGATGGAGCTGAGAGCAAATGTCTTATACCCGTGCTAAGCTGCAGAAGTTACTTTGAGAGCTCAAACAGACTTTCCTCTTTTTCACCAAACCCGGATATTGTACCTAATAGACAACACCACCTCTCTATTTATCCAGGTATTTTTAATTTGTTAGAAGCAGTCACCACCTTATAAGTGCTTTATAATTAAAATATGCAAAAGAACAGGATTAACTGGCAGAACATGAACAGCTACTTACCCAACAAAAACAAACAGGGCAAAACACCACATTTAATAATATTACTAATAATAAAAAATTACTTTAGGTTTAACATGCCCATTTTATTTCTCAACCTTTTATCAAAGGACTGAGGGTTTTTAGCATACACTAATAGTTAACAAATTTGTTTTCAGAAAACTGGAAAACCTTTGTCATACACACACTCAAATGATCTTCCTTTTTTTCAACCCAGCAGACAGTGAATGCTAACCCCTAGTCATTACTGTGTTCATCCATCCCTTATTTGAAGTTCTTCCTAAATCCTTTGATTTCTCCCTGAAGGTGATAATCCACTCTTTAATTTAAGAGTCATGTCTTACTGCATTCATTTTTGCATGAGCAAGAAAAAAAACTGAATCAAACAATCAGACTATGCAGAGTAACACTAAGCACAGTAACTCATTTTCAAAGTAGAATTTTGGACAAAGAAAGTTAGCATTTCAATAATTAATCACAGCATTAAGAAAGCCCACTTGTCTTTTTACATAGTTCTAAGACTGTTAAATTGCTTACCTGAAGTAAGAAGTGCAGATGTTGCTTTATTTTTTGACTGTTAAAATATCACATTGCTCCGACCACTGCTTGAACTCTTTTAATCCAGCTAAGGAAATTATGTACATGGAATAACACTACAGAACTTTGCCAGTGGCTTCTGGTGTGTTTGAATGTGATGCTTCAGTGTTTCAGCTAACCAAGGGAGCTCACTGTTTAAAGGATTTGCTCAGGAGAACCCTTACTGTAGGTTTTTGTTAATTCCCAGCCAGGATTCAGCAGCCTGCATGAAAGGAGGTTTCATCTTGATATGGTTTTGTTATATTATGCTGTTTGTGTGCTAGGAACTGCTAATGCAAGAGGGCAGCAAGAGGGCAGGTGAAGGAAGCCCCAGGATGAAACAGGAGACAGAGGGGGGAAAAAGCAATTTGGATGGCAAGAGGTGGTTGAGAGTTTCCGGGCTGGAAGACTCCTTCAGAAGAACTGGGGTGATTATATCCTTTTACCTTAGCCTCCAATTAAAATTAGAATGAAAGAACCCCTGAGAGTGAGGCAAAGGTCAGAGCAGAAAGACTTGTGAATATTCACATCTCTGGAGCAGGTGAGGTTCACCTGCAAGGTACTTCATGGTCCCTTAATTGTTCAGCTGCTGGAATGCCCTGATCCTGGCCAGTCTCTGCCTTCTGTTCTGCCCCACACAGTGGGGAAGAAAACAAGGGGATGCAGATGCATCCCTCCAGCTCTCACGCCAGCAGGGAATCAGATTGTGTCCAGAGGTCCTTCCCTTGCATTTTCACATGGGTAACTATTAACTGTATGGAAAACAGCATCTGAGTTTTAGGTATGAAAAACACGTATTCCATAGCCAAGTAATGTCACAGTAAGATGGGCTTTATGTATTACTTACATATTTTTACTTGGTCAAGCTACATTTCTACATAGACTGTGGCCATAACTGTGACAGTAACCTGCCATTAAGATGTAACCTGTAAAAAGATGTGCTGTACTTTGGAAAATTTGTTAAGAAATGAATGTGCATATCTCAGTACAATATTTACTGCAATTTATGCAGAGGTTTCTTAAATAGTTGCATCCTTAAGTACACTAATGCATATAAGTAGTGTGAATGATAAAATAATTCCCGGGTAACTTCTACAAAAACGGAGTGTTTGAGATCTATTTTGTAGCTAAGAAATGTGAAAATTGGAAAAAAACAACATGGCAGGTGCAGAAGCATAAAAAAGTATGTCATAAGATTATCTGAAGTCCTTCATACAGGCCACTTGACTGTGACAGCAAATCAAATCATGCCATTTTCCAAGATTAGTCAAAAATGTATGTATTCTAAAACAAAAGCTCTCTGCATTCCCAGCAAAATGTTAGCATCTCTTTCAATTATGAAAACCACTGAAGATTTGATTCAAAAATATTTTCCCTGTGGCCCCTAAGGCTTCATTTCTGCTTCTAACTTATTTTTTGTGCAGTTGAAAGGGAAATAATCCATTGTCTTCTTGATTATTTTCAAGACAGTGGTGAAAATATATTATAAATATTTGAAAATTTAATATATGCACCAAAATTGAACATTTGAATCTTAAAATATAGCATAATCCATGAATTTTAATTTTGAGGCTGTGCTATTCACTAATAGGAAACTCTAATGGATGCATAATTATCCAGCTCATTGCATAGCATAAAGAACTTCTCAGATAAATTATCATTTCATCTTGAAAGTTGTACAGCTGAGATTTTTCAATTGATTTTCTTCATCCATCAAAAACATTTCAGAATTGCAATAGGGGTGTTATTTTATCATATTTGAATGCACTGAAATTGTCAGACATATCTGCAAGATACTGGCCTCTGTACCTTAAAAGTGAGAACATCTTTAAATTTTGACTAGGTTTTTATTTTGATACATGTTTGGAAAAATAAGTTTCTTTTGTACAGCAGGTTGGGAATCCCCATTTGAAATTTTAAATTTGTTAAAGCAGACAAATATAAGGATGATGAAGAGGAATGACTTGTCTTGCCCTGTATTCTAAAAGTTTGTTATAATCAGTTCCAAAAGTTTAAAAAAGTTTTAAATTCAGAACCAGATTATTTTCTATGGATTGAATTTTATAACTTAATTATATTCACAAAAGATATATTACAACAAGTAACAAGACAAACTATTTGGTCATAAGTGTAGTTGTGTAAAACCTCGTTTTGGCTAAAAAAATCAGTGATGTGAATTTGTTCTTAAATATTTGTCTCCATGTTTTTATTTTATCAAACATGACTGAGTTACTTTTGCAAAAGAAGAAGACTGTATTTTGGGAAAACAATAAGTAGTATTGCAAGTTTGAAACATGCAGCAAGGCTGAACTGCTGTCACTTGTATGAAGAATACTGTAAACTGGGAAATTCTGAAGAGCCATCTCAATTCCCAGAAAAAAAAATTATTAAGATTAGTCTGACATCTTTCCGTTTTCACATTTTCTGGAAATTACTAAACCCGGTCTGAACTTAAAAGCAGCAGTAGAAAGTAATTTTCTTTTAAAAACAAATTTTGGCAAATTGCAGAAACTTCACAGGATCACAGAATTTTGTTAAACACTTTCTGTCAAGAATGAGATTCAAGGGAAAACTAATGTTAAATACTGCAGGTTAATGATTTTTAGGAGGTTTAATTTTAAACAGTTAAAAAAAAATTATTAAAAGTAATCCAAGGATATATTGCAAATATTAAAACAGATAACAAAGCTCTGTAATTTGCCTATCTGAGTGCAGTAGCATGGCATTTGAGAGAAAAATATCCAAGGCACATTCTCTAAAATGCCTCTTAAAATGAAGTTTTGTCTATAATTTTTCCCATGGTTCTATCTTCCCTACTGGAAGGATGGTCACACCGCCACTGGCTGCAGTAGCAATGGGGTTGCCAGAGTTCATTGCCACTGTTCATTAAAGTTGCCTGGTTCCACATTTTAGATTTTAACATTCACCAGTAATGTCAGTCAAAAATAAAGGGCAAAGCCCACCTCCATACTCTGAAGTGCAGAGGCTCTGTGCTCTCCAGGTGGACTCCTGCTTAGTAACTAAGCAACCACATCCTGCATCTCTAACTCACACTCACTACTCTTACCAGAGGATTTTCTTTTGCAAATTGTACCTTGAATCACTTGGACACCTGCAGTTCATATCTCAAACATGCTTGTTACAAAACTGTGAATAAAATACTTCAGTGAATAATTGTAATAATTGTAGGTCTGCAGATCATTGCATTTCTGAATTTTGTAATCCAGATTTAAATTTTCAACTGGGAATGTATCTTCTGCAATAAATCAAGTGAATTAAGTTATGCCCCATATATCTTTTGACCTATATCGATGCAGGTTTTTAAATTAACAAGTACAGTGTGAATGATTGTTGTCCTACTGACTATAACATTGCCTATTTTTGCTTTGCTTTATCCACAAGGATCCTTCTCCACGGACACCCCC
>VXBX01004956.1:8700-23312 GCA_013400415.1 Scytalopus superciliaris
TTTTTTTTTTTAAATTCAGTAGTAAGCATTTAAGATGATTGCAAAAACTGTAAGATTTATAGAAGTCCTAGTTGGTGAGCTCTCGCTTCTTGAAAAGCAAAATAAAAAGTCTTCAAGGAATAATTAAACTCAAGGGGAGGAGGTTTAATTAGTTGGTGCAATCCCTGTAATACTAGAAAAGAAAAAAAGGAACAAAACAAAAAACCCCAATCTTTTTGGCACATAACGATTCAGTGTTTCTCTATTTGGCACACAGAAGTATTTTGCTGTTTATTTCTCCTCTACTGCCTCTCTTCAATGTTTGGGATAAAAAGGAAAATTTTTGAGTCTTATCTGTGCAACAACAGAGGTGTTCTGTGGTGTTCCAAGTCTCCCCTAAGTTGTGACAAACTTCTTACAGGTGTCTCATTTTCCTGGACAGAAGGAACTTATTCCCAAACTTTGGCAATTCCCTCTGTTTTTTCGCTCACTGATCTTTCCAGTTTGTGCTGATAAAGGCTTTACTAAAGTCTATGGCCCTACCATGAATATTAGTTACTATTTAAAAGTACAGAAAATAACCAATAATTTGTATCCATATAAAAGTATTGAAATTAATTTCCCCACTCCTAAATATTTCCTAGTTTTTCATATGTTGAGACAGGAGCCAAAGAAAAGAAAAAGCATTAACCTACCTGTTTTAGTTAGTAAACGCCATTTGGTAAAATTTAGCTATTAATTAGATTCCTACATCCAGACAATACAAACAATCACCCTGTAAATAATAACTGACTATTTGAGAGACAAATTGTTACATAACAAATATTAAAGCCAGGGGGAAAAACTCCAAACAAAACCAAACAAGGCTGAGTTCGAGAGCTCCTTTTTTATTGCCAAAATCTCTGATCATTTCTCATTACTTGCATATGTTTCTACAGACTTCTGTTCATCTGAATCTTAGACCTTCCTACATGTCCCTGACAAATTTATAACCTAACCTGTTATAATTCTACTTTATAATTATTATAAATATATAAATATATGATTATATTGATATTATTTCATTATATATAATATCAATGCACAGATAAATATTATTATATTTGTAATAGAACCTAAATATTTATAAATGCCTCATAATGGCATTTTGTCATCCCTAGCTTTGCACAGAGGGTAATATTTGAAGGGTGCTGTAGAGAGGGAGAGTCTTACTGCAAAGCCCTCAGAGCCACATCTGAGCCATGACACATTGGCAGACAGGCTTATAATTATGTCACTTGTTGATTGGATTTTGTCAGATAATTCACTGCCAAAAAGCATGAGTTTTTTGTAGTGTTTGCACAGAAATTATAGGGCAGCTTTACAGAACATCTGGGAGCAGCAGACCAGTAGATTAAAGCCAATGATGGAGAGGTACATCTGTATTAATCAGTATGTTCCCTGAACAAAACAACGTTATCTGTGTTTCCCAGCCCATGAGTGTGAATTCCTCAGCAGGGCTGTGATAGAGTATAATAAGTTAGAAAAGACTGGATTTGGCACATCTTCCTGTTGTCACAGGAGGCCTCAAGGATGGGCGAGTCCAAAGAGCAGAGTACAAATGCTCCTCCTCTGCTCTTGGTTAAAAAATCCAATTATTCGATGTGTTTTGTACCCAAGAATCAGGCTAAACTCAAGAAATCACACTTTTTAATCAGCCATGTAGTAGGAAGAAGGAGGTGGCACAAACCTGAAACCAGAAATTTATAACACGTGGTTGTCTTACTTGAAAGAGCCACTGCCTTTCATTTGCTTTACACAGCCAGTTTGGTGGAATGGGGCTTTCTAAAGGAAAAAAAAAAGGGATCCAGAACTTCAGGGTGTGAATGTATTTCTAGGAAACAACTCTGCTTGGTAAACTTCCTTATCGCCTCTGAAAACACCAGGCAAAGCATACAATCTGAATTACATGGCTTGTGCTGAATGGGATTTTCTCAGACTTTTAGAAAATCCCACCAATTATTGATAAAGTTATTCACGGCAATACCAGAAATGCATATGAGAGCAGAACTAGGACAAAATTTTATTAATAACTATAATTCAAATTGTTACTTATTTGCATTATAACACAGCACTGTCCAGACACGGAATGAAAAGATAATTGTGATCTTGATTACTTATCTCTTTGAGTAGGTTGTCTAATTAATTAATGTCTTGTTCTTCCAGGGTGTGCACACAATAGAATTATTTTTTAATCAGTGCTTTCACATCTATTTCATCCAGGACTCAAGCTGCTGCACTTCTGTTGTTCCTAGGGAAGAAAAGGAAAAAAGGTAACCACAGTAGTTCATTGCCATGGCAAAACAAAGATGAAAAGCCTCTTGTGTTTGTTTACTTAGCATTTGCTGCATTTACCTTCACAGAGTCCCAGGATATTTGGGGGTGGAAGGGCCCTCTGGAGCCCACCCAGCCCAACNGCTCACCAGGGACATGCTCCAGACCCCAGATCATCTCCGTGGCTTCTGCTGGACCCTCTCCAGAAGCTCCTGGTCTTTCTTGAACTGTGGAGACCAGAACTGAATACACCATCCAGCTGTGGCCCCCCCAGGACTGAGCAGAGGGGCAGAATCACTTCCCATGATCTGCTGGCCACGCTCTTCCTGATGCACCCCAGGATTCCATTAGATCCCATGCCAGGGAAAACACATCTCACGGGAGTTTGGTAGCAGAGAAGTGAATAACTTTACTTGTGTTGTGAGCTTGGAGGACAAAGAGCTTTGTGCTGTGACAGTAACATCACCTGAAGATCCTCAGCTTGAAGATGTGTTTTGGCAGGGCTTGGGTGTCTGATAGAAATCTTGACACAGCCTCAAGGAAAAGGAAACAAAAAGCAAATATCTGTTTGATAAGGCAACAATAACAACTAAGCCATGGCGACTGAGGATGATGAATGGTGGTAGTGCTGACCATGTAGCTCAAACCACAAGGTTGTACTGTGAAGTGTGTCGTTCGTCCTCGTGACTTTCCTGCATCACTTCAAGTGCTGCCTGGTAAAAACTGAGTACTGCCACGTTACTGCTATACAGCTCTGAGTTTAAGACACTACAGCTTCCTCTCAGTCAAGCTACTCAGTAACAACAGCAAAGCTATTAAGTATTTTAATTGTAAAGGAAATGAAAATAATTGATGGTGAAAGTCATGTATATCAAGCTGTTTCCTTGCAGGTGTTATCTTCCCCGTTGTTTGTAGCCAGGCTGAGGTCTGAGCACAGCCTCACTCAGAATATTTATTCACTGATCTATTTTTTATGTTGCTTTAAAATATTTTCCTCCAGAAGTAGATTTTACCAAGGTTTATTTCACTCTGTTCCTCGAGGACTCTCGTTAAGAAGTAAATACTGCTTCCAACTCCTTCTGACATCTGATGAACTCAGCTTTCAGGAAAGGAACTTTTAATTCCTACAAAGAACTTGAGGCAACAAACTATGAAAGCTATTCCTAGTAAAATCAAATACACCTATAAGTACAAATAAATACAACATTCTGGACTCGTGCAGCCATTTTTAGAATTGTAAGCCCTTTTCATCTCGTTTTCAAATGCAGTTTGCTGAAGGGACTTCATGGGCAGGAAATCAAAATGGCTTTGGCTTCAAATAAGAAATCTTTCAAAATCTTAAAAATCAGAAAATCCTTACATAATGTTGTGGTCCCACAGAAAAGTATAATTATAGTGAAGTATATTGAATAGTATTGAAGTGAATGAGGGCTTTGGTGTTAATTTATTTTTTTTTTTTTTAATAATGTAATTAAATTGGAGTTAGTGCAAAAACATCTGCAGAAAACAGAATAACTTTGATCTGAATTTGAACCTTAGGTTTCCATGCTTACATAATTTGGGAAGCTGAAATAAATTGAGGGTGTTTTAGAGCAACCAGGTTTCACAGATAGGGTGAGCATTAAAATCATATAAAAAGTAGTAATAACAGACGATCATACAGATACAATGGTAGCAAAAATAAGAGTTTATCTTTTCTTTGCTCTGGCAAGAAGTCTACCCTTTAACAGTGCAATGTACTGGATGATACAGTCTTTGATAACTTGTAAACAGAAATAGACGTAGAACGAAATTAGAAGTTTTACAAGAAAAATACACTACTAGAAAAGTTTCAAAAATCTCCAGTTAAGGTGATAGAAGCAGGACAGCAGGGCAATAATCCATATTGCTCTTGTCGCTGTCCAACATGCACGTCTTTCAAAGACACTTCACTTATCACTGAGTATGAACTCTGGAAGGAGTGAAATGATCATATATGCTTTAGTATGTCAAGCAGGAAATGCCTTTTCTTGGTAAAATCAATATCAACAACAGCAGTTGCTCCAAGGGGTTTCTAAAACGAAATCACCTCCCTAGAGGTCATAGGGACAACATGACAATTTCAGGCTTCTGGCTTCCTGGTGTCTGTAAGCAGCAATGCCTGCTGCCCTTGAGGGATTTAATGGCAGGTGACCCCAGTGACAGAAGAGATATTGAAAGAGGGATTTGGCCAAGAATTTGTTTAAATGTAAGCAGCAACACTGTTCATTATAAAGTGATTTATTTCCCTAAGTATCCCTGGTGCAGTGTTGATCAAGACAGATGCAATCAGCTCAGACACAGTTTTCAGGGAAGGTGTTCCTTGTATTAGAAATTTTTAAGATGAAGTAACTGCACTGATGGATCAAGAGGTTTCAGTGTTTTCATATGGGTTAATTCTTTACTCCCCAGCATATGTTCATGAAGATTTTATTGTCTATGAAAGTGAAGGGCACAGAGAAGAGGGTCCAGGTGAACAGGGCTTAGGGAAATGAGATGCACAGTAAATGACATGCACAGTGCCCTGCACATTTATGCTGGTGACAGGGAATCTCAGGTGTGAAAATACTCAACAGCCCATCTGTTCCAAATGAAGTCCTTTCCTGCCAGGAGGGGAACAGAAGAGTAAACAGGCCTTTAGCTTTCAGTTGCTTTTGTTGTAGAATATTTACATCCTAGTTGTGGAAGTGGACAAGAGTTTGACTTGGAGCAGTTGGAAATTACAAAGAAAGAGACCAAGAACAGCTCTGGATCTGAATTCCCTTCCCTACAGAGCTGTGCACATTTAATTCTTTGCACATTTCACACATTTCATCCCCTCTGTCATGGTCAGGGACACCTCCTACTAGCCCAGGTTGCCCAAGCCCTGTCCAACCTGGCCTTGGACACTTCCAGGGATGGGGCAGCCACAGCTTCTCTGGGCAGCCTGTGCCAGGGCCCACCCCTCCCCCCCACAATCATGGGGAACAATTTAAGCAGAATGTACTGATCTTCTACCAAAAAACTCTTATATTAAAATATGTGTTTCTCCTATTGCCCAACCTACAAGACTAGATTCAAATAGTATGTTTTCTATTATTAGGCTGTGCTTTATAATGAATATATAATCTACTTCTGGGTACTTAAATATATTTGTTTTAATCAGGTTTCCTATTTTGGCCAAAGTCTTGACTAGAAACTTCATGGGGTGGGACTGTTAACAAGGCTTTGAGCAACCTGGGATGGTGGAAGGTGTCCCTACCCACGGCAGGGAGCAGAACAGGATGACCATTCAGGTCCCTTCCTACCCAAAGCATTCTGTCAAGGCAACATTGTACACACACTCAAAACCTGATTCTAAATGTTTGGTTTGCTAAATGTATGTGAACAGGTGTTTTTTTTATTTTCAGCATTAATTGAACAGGGGGTTGATAGCAAATTTAGAGTTCAGAATCTGCAATTTTGCTCAATCTTTAGCTGGAGATTTAGCATCTATTTCAAGATCCAGCATCACAGCTGAATTTCTAGTGATAGCAGTCATAGTCTGCAGCCTAAACATCATCCTGGTTTCGGTAAATTTGCAGGTCTTTGAATAATATTGAAAATATTAAATGAAAATAAACTATGTGGGAAAGTCAGCATTTCAAATGCTCTTAATTAGACATTTTATCTCTCTGCCAAATGTCAGGACAGAAGACTAGAGGGGGGGAGGGGGGAAGGAAATGTATATTAAGCCATCAAAGGCTCTATTTTGCTATTTTTAAATTCATCAGCAAGAATCTCTCTGTTTCTGCCTTTTCAAACATTCACAGAGATCTTACTTTATTTTCCCTTTAAGATGTGTTAAAGTTGTTTCTTCTTTGTGCTTTTCTCAAAGGTGTTTTAGGGGTTTTGTGAGAGAGCAATGGGATATCATTTTATATTTGCATTTCATGAAAAGAGGTACTAACAGGAGATATATTATTCATAAACACTCAGGAGAAAGCTATCCATATTCAGAATTAAAGATGTCATAAGTTAAATTTGGAGAAACAGAGGCAAACACCTTTTAAGTACCTGAGATACAATCGTTTTACAATTTTGAGCTAGGCTGGAAGTCTGTCATATACAGAAAAAAAGACCGTCTTTCATACACTGCAACCCAGACTTTAACCATAAACATCTTTTTCTCTCCCATTTGTCTTATTCATGCCCCTCCTGCACATGAATACAGCAGGAGTCCTAGGAAACAGAAATATGCCATCAGGTAAGAAAAGGCTGCCTGCCAAACTGGATTAAAAATGACAAGCAAGTTTCATTTTAGGCTCTGAGGTCTTGCTGAAAAGCAGGAATCATGAACTGTGGCAAATTAACACCAGTGTCTAATGTATTCCTTGTCACTGACTGAGCAAACTTTCTTTCGGGCATACACACATTTTTACCAGGCTTTACTTTACCTGAATAACAATCACGATCCTCTATGAAACCATGATCTCCAAAGCCCATTGCAGATGTGAATATATAGAAATAAGAGAGTGCAATTACATTTTAAATCAACAGGGTGGAAAAAATATAAAGATGTTGATGTTCATAACTTAACTAAACTTCATTAATTTGAATTTAAAGATCTAAGATGTTCTTTTAAATTTTGTGAACATATCTTAAAATTACTTCAGAAACTACTTTTAAAATGGGTTTGGTTTTGCATTTTGGGGGTGTTTGGGGAAATTTTGAGGCTTTTGTTTTGTGGTTGGTTTTGTTTGGGGTTTTTGTTTGGTTTTGTTTTGTTTTGTTTTCTTCAGAAATGTCTCGACAGTATTTTTCTAAGAAAAAATTTAAAAAATAATTTAATAAAATCTAGGTTTTGGAAGAGGTCACATATTTGTTAACACTAGGAAAAAAATTTATGAAAATAGGCATAACTTTTCAGAAAACTATAGCAAAATTTCTGTTGAAAACTTATTTGATGCCCTTGAAGAATGGGGAAAAGAAAACACTTGAACATGCTACAGGTCTCATTGATTATGTGCCCGACGACGGCTTATTGATGTGTACTTAGTGAGTCCAGTCTGGAAAAGATAATCTGATAATAGAGATGAAATTAAGTGTACCCTCTACATCTGTCTGACACCTCTGTGTCTGCTTTCTTGAGTCGATGAGATGAGGGCTTCAGAATATGAGGTGAAATTTTGCCGAGAATTGCTCCTGGACAGGGTATTATCTATCCATCAGTCTCAGATGCAGAAATCAGGGTAAATCAGAACGTGTTAACATTGCTCACATGTAAAGATAATACATCATTTGTATTTTCTCATTGTCCCACTCGTAAGGATTCCATGAGTATCTAACAAAATCTTGATATATTAAGTTTTTGATTCTTTTTATGAAACACAGTTAATATTCCTAACTTTAGATTTTATTAACAGCCAGTTTTTTTAAAGGCCTTGTTTATTTCGTCTGGGTTTTTGTTTGCTTGTTTGTTTTGCTTGTAAAATTGACTTTTGTTGATGTTAAACTCTCCTCACCAAGCAGTTGTCTCTCAGGTTGCCAGTTTCTTCTGAAAACAGGGTGAACATTTCATGGTTTAGAACAATCAGTTGGCAGCAGGATTTACTTTAATAGACGTATTGCTTTACACTAAGCCTTCACCATCTGTTCTGCCCTTTAATTGCAAACACAGATATAACATAACTCAGTGATCTGCCTTAGAATATTAGTGATTTATATTCGTGTTTGTTCCCTTATGCAGTAAATAATATGTGCATCTGGTATTTTTTCCTTGTCTTTCAAAATCTAGAGAGAATTCATTTCTAATGATATAGACTTGGTCACAAGGATTCACAGTTAGACTGTTTATCTATTACTTTTGAAAACAGTTATGTTAAAATCTCCCAAGGATGTGAGAGATTTTTAAATAAAGAAAGTAATTTCAATGGTCCTTCTGGAAGAGCTAAGGGATAGACTGATTTGTTGTGATTGAAAATCCTCAAAATTCTAAGAAGGGGAAGAAAACGCAAGCAAAGAAATAATAACAGAGAACTGCAAGCTGTCTGAGTCAGAACTATTTTGGGGTAATCTTAAATGTACCTCAGCTTTTTCCTACTTTGCTTATTTTCTCTGAATCAAAATAATGGCTGGAACATTCAAAGTCTTCTTTTGTTCTTCTCAGATTTGCTCCTAGTTTCTGTTTATTTCCTTAAGTTTCAAAGTCACAGGTTTATTCACATTCGCTTATTTAAGGAGCCCTGCAATAATCAGGAATGGGTTTCTCCACAGCACCTTCATTAACCTTCAATTCAAGTCCCCAAATCATTTATGCAGTATAATCAATTTATCTTCTATGCAAATATCAGCTATCTTTTGCTTAAATATGTCCTAGCCTTTACTTTTTGGTACACTGAAGGAAAATTTACATTGCTCATAACTGGTTTTGTAGGCGTGCATACCAAATCTGTTTTTAAAAAATTAGAATCAAATTTTTCACGACTTGAACTGTCAAATGTTAATTAAAAAGCAGAGATCTGCTGTGAGACAGGAGAAACAGTTCTCTTATGTACTGCCTGAGGTCTCCTTCATAAAACACATCCATAGGTATGAATAAAATTAATAAATAAAATGCAATACCTACTTATGGGCAAAAGTATATATGTAAACACCAATGAGTACACACAACCAAATTGCCTTCTAGAGAACCTAACCCAGGACCTTCTCTGTGGTTAATGAAGTCTATTGCTGGAAAATTCAAAATTAAATTAGCAAACACTAGATAATGTATGGCAAATCTACACTAACTCCTTCATTTCCCATTAGAGCAATACCAACCCCAACAAATACTGCCTTGAGTGTATCCATGTGCTTGTGTTCTGCCCAAGAAGAGCACTGTGGTGACATGAAATGCCACCGCAGGAGGTGGGTCAAATGTCCAGAGTCAGGGGCACTGCACTTTCCAGCAATGCCCATGCACTGGATAACTGGTGGGATACAGACAGAACTTAAAAATACAAGTTTTTGGTGGTCCTTCATATATCAGTAAACACCAGAGACTTTGTAGAAGGGAGCAGCATTCACATACAACTCAAAATTTGAGCACTACACCCCTCCAGTATCTCACAGTCTCTTCCAGGCTGGTTAGGGTTGAAGAGGTGTCACGACTGGAACAAACCCCTTACAAGGATAATTAGACTCACAAATAAACCTATACTAATTTCAGTATATATACTAATTCAGTAAAATTATACAGTAAACTGGATGGCAGAGCTTAATAACAGTGAGATTTCAACAATGTGCAGTTTCGTAAGGGTTTAGAATGTGCCTTAGCAAGAATCAGATTTTAGCCAGTGGGCAAAAAAGGAATAAAATTGAAAAATCAGTGGCCACTTCTGCTCTGTTTAGGAGTGAAAAGCCTGGAATTGTTCACAGAGGGACCCTTACACTAACCTGAAATGCAGTAATTCTCAAATTTTAGGGATGGTATTATTTTATTAATGATGGTGATCTGTGAAAAGTGCAGCAATTCATTGTGCAATTGGAAGCTCAAGACAGTTCCTTCTTGGTTTGGGGCCTTATATCCATCATCCTCTATATCCCAACAGAGAGAAATAACTCGATCTGTACAAAGGGCACATCAGAAGGATTAAAAAATGTCTTTTTCCCTTTCCACAGAAAAGCTCCCTGATGGACACAGAGCCAGCTCTGGCTTCTATAATGCACTCTACCATCAGTTAGAAAAACTTTAAGACACAATTTTCCTGTAAGAAATGTGGTCTGTTCAAAAGTAGGGGAGCATTTTACCTAAATGACTAGAAACTTTGTGCCACTTATTCCTTAAAAATATCAGTGTCTTCACTTCTTAACAGGAAACTGGATTAATCAAGATACAATAGCAATTTATTTGGATGTCCTGACAGGGAATGGAATAGACTAAATAGAGAGCTGAACAGGAAAAAAAATAACAAAAGAAATAACGAAAAAACAAGAAAACCCAAACAAACACCCTAAACCAAACAAACAAATAAAAAACATCCCAGCAAAACAAAAAACAGATAAACAGGGGAAAAAAATAAAAAAAAACAAGCAAAGCCAATAGATGGAAAAAATACATAAATACGAAAAAAACACGGTAAATCATCCTCATTGGAGGCTTGTAAAATGTCCTTTATAGAATTTAACATTTCAAATACAAGAAATTTAAATCACTGTAAGGGAATTTCAGCAGAATGAAGAAGGACCACGCTGGATAGAAGGAATTTCCTGTGTAGCTATGTGATGGGTTGGATAAACCCCCAAAACTTAGATTAAGGCCTTAGTTTAGTTAGGCCTGAAACCAAATTTAGTAGGCCCCAGTTTTTGGGCCATGGGGCACTCCGTAGATTCAGAGGGGCAAGTGTCACCTGACTTAAGCAACCAAAGAGGTATTTCATATCATCTGACGTCAAGTCGAGTATAAATCTAGTGGGGGAGGTATCCTCGCTCTCTTGCCCTCCCTCTCNTGCCAAGGTCGAACCCATGACAAGCTAATAGATAAGCAGAACCAATACAGATAAAGTGATTATTGCATATGCATTGTCCACTTTTCCTTAAACTCATAGTTACAGAAAAAATTTTTTTTAGCCAACGAAAACAAAGATGTCTATGCTAATAATATACCTTTCTCCACTTGAATAGTATTTCTGATATTTTTCCTGCCAGATAAATTAATATTCTAAATAATTAATAATAAATTAATAATTGATAATAAATTAATATCCTAAAGTAAGCATATAAAATATGTACTTAACAGATTGGGAATTTAAATTGCTATATATATAAGGCACGTATGTGAAAGCAGACTCCGTGTGTTTCCTGAGACCCCTCAGTCAGGTATTGAGCACCAACAGCAAAGTTTTTGTGTTATCTTTAGCAATATTGTCTTTCTTCATGTCCTTGAGTAGAAGTGCTTCTTCTAACACAAAATTTATTATAAAACTAAATATTTGTTCAGGGTAACTTTCTCGTAATAAAATTAAAATCAGCATAAAATTCCTTTGATTGTTTATCCACTTTCTTCAGAATAAACTCTGTAGATGATTTTGTCTCCTGTAAATTTGCCATGCTTGTAAGCAAAGAGAAAATAGAAGGGAACATATGGCAAAATGGCAAAGGCAATCTGGAGGAGGGATGGATGGATGTTGAAAGAGGCAGATGCCTAATCTTGTAAGGCTAATTTCCCCTTTCCTTATTCCACTGTTGTCTTAAGCTGCCATCCTAATGCACACCTGGTAGTTTTAACTAAATATCACGCCAAAGTAACTGCACCTATGAATGTCTGATCACCTTGACCATGAGTCTGCCTCTCTACATTTACTTTCTAGAGCTAATCTCACTGGACACTGGGCGAGTTTTGCTGCAAGCCACTGAGATGTAACTAGCAAAACCAGACTCCTTCAAAAACTGAAGGTGTGCACCAGGACATGGATTGTTGCTGCAATCGCAGCAGATGCAATAGAAGCCACTGCCAGGCGCATACAAAGCAGTCTAAGAACCACACTGGCTGCACCTCTACAGGTGACCCTGCACAGCAGAAAGTGCAAGGGAACCTCCCTCAATGTTTCATTTCCTCGCCCTGTGGATTTTCACACTTGCTTCTCAAAACCACCGAAATTAGGTAAAACTTATAGAACTTGCGCTGCTCAGACCTAAGACCCTTTCCCAAGGAAAACGCTGTCAAAATGCAGCATGATGCTGCAAAACAGCCCTAGAAGCAGAGGCTGTTTCATCCCAAAATTCCAAACTGGTGCTCATAAACAGCCCTGTAATTGTTCACGACGTGTCAACAAGCAAAGGCTTTGATAATTTTATTTTGGCAGTGAACAATAGTGAGGAATTAAGTTCATAAAACTTGACTTAATTGTGGATAAAACCCTGGCACACGATTTTGTTACATTTCAGAAGCCAATTAAAGTGTTTACAGATTAGTCAACATCTATCCATCCAATTCACATCATCAGTATGCAGCCGGCAGTGGAAATGCTAAACAGAAATAAACAAATGCCTCTAATTTATACTTGCAGAAAGTTGTCATCTGCTTCCCTCAGCTTTGTGGTCTGCCAGGATTTGTTTTCTAAACTATCATAGGAAAGTTTGCATGTTACGATTTGTCTGGTCGAATATTTCTGTAAAAATTATATCCTTGCAAAGGCTGGAATGTCATCAAGTAAAACAAAGACCTTCTCACTCTTGGCCTGTATTTACAATTCAAACTAGGGGGGGTTATTTTTTAAATTTCTTTTTTATGACTGTGAAGGAATCTGATATAAACCTTTTGTGCTTGATCAATAATGAGCAGCATTCTAAAGGTCAGCTAGGCCTTACTGTTCTTACAAAGAAAGCAACAACTGTTTCAGTGAAATTTAAAGTGCAGAAATATAAAATCACTAACAGGAAGGAATTTGTCTGGAATATACACTTACTTTGCAATTAAACTAGCATTTTCCAGCACAAGTTAGATTCTTAAGGCTAAAAGGTATATTACAAAATTTTTAAATTACTATCATTTAATTTTAAAATTACAAGTTTTAAGTAAAATATTTTTAGTGGTATCAGGATTAGAACAGTTACCTTGAACAGTGACTAGTTTATATTTTAAAGATTATTTTGTTTCAGGACACAAAGGAACTACTGATGAAAAAATCTTTCTAAAGATCATATCATGATGTTCTATTTTCAGTTTTGGAGATGGGACACAAGATCAGAATATACTTGGTTTGGGGTATTTTATCATAGTTCTAAGGTAATATAATTATGGCCAAATAAAACCAGCAGAGCAGTTCTTGTCATGTTTTGGGGGGAAAAAATATCTTTTGCTGCATACAGTAATAATAAAAATGGTTGGTTTCAAGTTTTTTTGCCCACACTTTAACCTCTAGTAATATATTAAAACACATGGAGAATCCCAATCGGCACAATATAAATACATCAGGTTTTCATTTTACAAAGAGAAAAGCTATTCTGTCCTCAGAACATCTTATAGTCAGAGCAACGTGAGGATTCATGAAAAGCTTTAACTTACATTTCCACTTTGTATTGAACTACAAACCCAGACTTGTACAACATATGCTGCTGTTGCTGCATGAAAAAGCAAAACATCATCTGTTTATCAAGGTTTTTCAGTGTAGAAAAGCGAATCGTCAATAAATCAGCTACTAAAGGAAGTGAAGAGGGCAAGGCCCTTGTTTTTATGGGTCCATATTTCCATGGGAGTAGCAGCTACACTCAGAGATGTGATACAGTGCAAGACAATTTCATCTTCTCCTCTCAAACACACCATGGATGTGAGAGAGACTCTTGGGCGTCCTGAGTGCCCTCTCCTCCCCATTCAGCAATGCCTGGGGTCCAGCATCAATAACAGCACCAGTTCTTAACTTTTCATATGCCCTGCTGTAGAAAACTGGCACTTCCCTGGAGCTGGAGGCTGTACCAGGATAGCCAGAGCTATACCACCACAGGTTGGAGGGCTCATGGGCAGGGTAGGAGCTCAGGGTTTGACTGTCCAGCAACAGAAACTTAGCCCTTTCATCTGTGTGGAATGTTGGTTAGATCCACTCCAAAACTGAGCAGGTTTTCTCTGGAGAAACTGTACCCAGTTTAAACACACAGCTGATCGATTAGTTGGAGAACCAAACCCAGTAAACAGCCCAGGGATTTTATCTTGCCTCATCCCTTTTAAGTTCTCTGTTATTTTCAGAAATCAGTTGTGATCATTCCTGCATTTGCATTCTGAAGGCAAAGGCTCGGTTTTATTCTGAGTCTGAAGAGCATCCTACACACAGAGGCTCAGTCCTGCCTGGGGACTCTTAGTGTCACCAAGCAGAGAAAAGCAGTGGAGAGCAGAGGATGGTGGGGCTTAATAAACAGCATTTTCAGGCTGTCTGGGCTGGACTTCTCTTGGCAAGTCTGGGAACCCTGTAGGGACCCTGTAATTTGTTTCTGCTGACTAACCAAGGCAACCATGGCTTGTTAACTTCAGCCTGGATATTAAGAAGATAAGTAGGCTTGTTTCAGCAGAGAGAAGTGGCAGAAAGGAAAACGAGAGAGAAAGTGTTCATAGCTTACAAAGTATAATAATTTAAAGGGGTCAATATATGGATTTTTGCACATAAATGAGGCTGTAGCCACATCTTAAATTGACCCTTTGAAGGAATAACACAATAGGGTGATCACAGAAAGAGCCCATGGGGAATTTATCTTCTACTTGGCTATAATTTAAAATTTGGGGGGGAAAAAAAGGAGAAATGGTCCTAAAATGCAAAAAAACATGAAAACATTTCTGTCCTTGAATAACAATTTTAAAAAAATATTAAATAATT
>VXBX01004956.1:26867-39536 GCA_013400415.1 Scytalopus superciliaris
AAAAGGCAAAACAAAGAAACAAAAAGCCAAAACCAAACCAAACCAACCAACCAACCAAAAACACTAAAACCCCCAAACAAATGGAAACCACAACAGGGATTCTTGAAGGATTTAGAGTAAGAGTACAGTAAACCTTGAGGAAATGAGAACAGAAGGAAACTTCTGGAGTACTTGGCTATCAAAAGTCACTAAATATGAGAATGAAGATAAAATTTTGTTTTTACTGAGGAATCTGAGCATACTTAAAACTGCTCCCAGGAAAAACAGTATCCAGCATTTATCTGATTTGATTAGGAGAAATTGCCAAAATATCAGCATTTTCCTCTAATCCTATGCCATCATTCCAAGAGCCTGTCCTAAGTCCTTTTTAGGCATACATTAAGAACAACCCTACATCATACCATATTCAAGAATAAGGACTGAACTACAGCAGTCTGGGCCTTTTTTCAGTTTATGGCCATCAGTGCAACTGAAACAGCATTTTTGCACATTTTCTGCATGTAATCCCTTCGGCTACTTCATCTAACAGTTGCAATATTTCATTTGCACCTATTTGCACAGATGGGAACAACAATATACCAGGCACTAAGTGCTTGTAATGAAAAAGCACATAAATGGCATATTCCTTACCTCAACAAGCTTGTGCGGCAACAGACTGGATTGAAAAAACAATGTCGATGATACGAAGGATAAAAATTACAATTAAGAGATTATGATGAAATAACTATTGTGGAAGAGCCTGAAACAGAACACATTAATAGTTTATTTTGTTATTATCACAGGTGTCGCTTCAACACATCTGTATTACTATATATTTTGTTCATGAGAATATTTCGTGGCATTTTGGCTAACACTGGACAGGAGACAATTAATCTCACTGTGTAAAAATGCAATCCAGAAAGTAATATGTACATTATAATGGAAGAAGTGGCATTCAATGCAAAGAAATCCTCTGATAAATCTTCTGCCTTGAAGTAAAATAATTTCAGTGCAGCATTACTTCTCTTTTTTCATTAACTGTGACTGTTTCTTACTGCTTTAAATGCATGTTTTTCATCATAAACAATTTTCCTTTCCAAGTCATATAATCACAGGGAAGGGAAAAGAATGTACTGAAGAAAAGGAAAGCAGTTTTGGAGAAGATAATTTAAATTCTAAGCTAACGTGATACATTTAAAACACTGATTTTGGTGATGAAAAGGCTGAGACAAAGCTCTAAAGAAAAGTTAGGTTGAGATAAAGTTAGTTTATTTTCATGGCTACTATGAAAAGAGATGCTGAAAATGTGTCCCTTTTTTAGAAGCTGACTTCATGTTTGAGCTGAGAGTTGTCTTTGTATGCGGTATCATGAAGTTACTGGTCCATAATAAGGACTGTGGCTTCATTCCCTAACGTGGTTGTTTCAACTGATGTCTTAAGAGTGTAGCCTTGAATGTACAAAAGAACAAGTAAATAAAAGATTTAAAAATAAGAACGGAGCACTTGCGCTAGACAGAAAGCCAAATTTTAAAGTCTGCAAATACTTCTACATTCTTTGCATATTCAAAAATGTTGAAATCACCATAAATCTTACATATGCTTATTAAAAACTTCATTACTTCTGGCGAGACTGCCATTATCATTGATCGGCATTTCGTGCAGTCCTTATTTTATTCTGTTCACTTGTTCCCACTGTCTGCAGTCACCCAAAATTATGTATATTCACAAATAAGGGATTTTGACAGTGGCTTCTTTGCAGTCAGAGGCTTAAATAAGTTTTCTAGTTAACTTAAATGTAACTGAGTACTGAATTTTAAGGAAACTTTTCCATGGCTGGTAGGACTCTTTAAAAATCTCTAAAGCATCGATTACAAAACTGATATAAATGGGAGTTCTGCTGTGCTTAAGTTAAGCATGTGTGTAAGCACTTTGACAGATTGTGTTCTGATCAAGAAAACAGTGGAAAGCACCATCTGTTCAGTGACATTTCACGAGACAGTGACAAAGTTCTGAAGCCTAATCTTCAGTGCAGATGAAAAAGAGATCTGTCCAGAGCAACAACCTATCACGAAATTAATTTAGCAACAGAAGCAAGCAATTCCTCCGCAGTCCTGGACTCTTCAGCTTCGTCACATTAATTCTGTGGATTATAAGAAAAATAAGTCATTTCTGCCTGCTGGAGGCACAAGGCTCAGTGAGGGTAAGAAGAAGTGTGATTCTGCTTTCCCATTCTGTGGGAACAGTGGTGAATAAAACCACGTTTCTCATAAGATGACTAATTTGCAAGAGCCAGCTCCAATCATTGTTCCTTTGTCTACAGTGAGACTGGCACCCCTGCAAACTGCTGCTTTTTCTGCTTAGTCAACCTTGTTTCTTCGAAACATCCATCCCACAAGCAATTGGATTTTCCTAGGGATTAAATCTTCCTTACAAATTATATGATTGAGAGTTGGAAAAACCCTGGATCTACATCCACATGCTACCAGACTTTGTTGTGGGGTAAAGTTCAATAAATAAACAAACAGATCAGATTGATGAGTCTCACTAAAAACAACAATGCTTGAAACAGAAAAATTAATTTGTGGCCTGCTCCCATTCTCCTCATGCACTAAAAAAAAAAAAAAAGAAAAAAGAAAACAGTGAACAGTAAACAATATTTGGTGATTGACACACTCAGGTTCAAAACCCTGTTTTGTTGGACAGCCTCTGGCCCCAAGACCTCAGGTTTCAGCCAAAGTGAAAAGTTTCAGCAACCACAGAAGCAGAAATGTACCAGCTGGGATGTGGCAGACAGTTAATTCCCATGACTCACTGTGTGGCAGCAGGTGACAAATGTAGGGTGGAAAAAAAAGACATTAAAAAATTGAAATGGTGTTTTTTCTGGCATTTTTGACCAACCAGGCTCGCTCATAAGCCTTGTGTCAGTCAAGAGGTCAGCATAATTTATCACTAATACAGTGAAATACGCACTGGAGTGTACATGTCTTTATGAGTTATCGCTCCTTACCTTAATGCACTGAATATCATGCTCTGAGCTGTGGCAATTCTTCTGTTACTCTGTATGCTTGGTCACCAAAGAGATAGCTGTGTTTAACACACCAGCTGGCACAACTGAGATCCACAGTTAATGGCATTAATAAGATGTATGGGAGGGTTCATGCCTTGCCTGTGCTTGCTCTGGAAACACCAGTGAGCCTTCTCCTTCTTCCCTTCATGGTGCAGAGGTTGTCATCTTAACTGTGACTGCAGTGGATGTGTGCTTGGATGCCCTTGCTGGAATCAGTGATTGCAGGATTTACAACACCGAGTGATTTGTCCTTAGTTTTAAGAGAAGGATTGGATTTTGAAATGCAGGTTATCATGTATCAAGAAAGCAAGGCTCAGTCTTCAATCTGTCCCTCTCCAAAATACAAGCCATCTCTGCTGAATCCCAGCTGAGGATACTCTCAAACCATTAGCACTGCCCTTGCTCCATTACATTTATCCACCTAATGAGCACTGTTAATCTGGAGATTGAAGAGCTGATATAAAAATAATCCAGACAGCATCTTCATTCTTTGCCATATCAGTGATCCTTCACAAATTATATAGCGGGAGCTAGCTGATCCAAAACCAGGCAGAAAGAAGGAAAATTATGATTAAAACATCTTTGCAAGATGATGTAGCTCACTTGCAATTATTGTAGCGAATCTTTAGCAGTTATAAACTAAGAAAATGCCTATATTCAGTGAAGCTCTGTCCCCATTGACTCTCTTATTACAGATTTGTTACACTTGACTGATAGAACAAAGTGTCAGAATAACGCCACTTAAGGCCAATTATTTTGCAGCAACACTTATTTAATGGTTCCCAGACTCCCACGTTTTTCACCCTCTGCTGCTGAGACTGGATCTCAGGGATCTGGAGTGGGGGTGTTCCCAGCAGCCTCGTTAGACACAGACAGGCTCTCCTTAATTGAAATGTGCACTCCTGACCAACAGCCTCCTGTCCTTGTCTCGCCCACTCCAGCTACAGAGGTCACACCGTTTCTCCATCATTGCTCAGCGAACTGCCATTAGACTTGCTAACAAGCTGAATATCAAGGATATTTGAGCAGTGTGTCCAGCTCATCATATATCTGTCAGTAACAAATGTGTGACTAAGTGGAATCAAATTGAAAATAAAAAGCTTTTTAGATTATCAACTATTTGCTACTTGACCAGCATCATTATGTCTCATCAGCTGCAAGCCTCAGCTGGTTCAAAAATGCTGCAAAGTATATGTATCCCAAAAGGCAGATATTTAAAACCATATTAATAATATTTCTCTCCACATCTGTGTATCTCTAAACCAATGGAGACAGGGGGAACTTTGAATGCCACCCTTTGATATTTCTGGTTTTCTAAATCACAAACATAACACAAATTCTTGTAAGATTTTAGCTGATATTGTACATTCCCATGATTATATTTCAAAAATATTAATGTCACACTCTCATCTTATAAAGTAACTGTGCTTTCCCTCTATCAATTTACCCTTCTAACCCAAATTCTCAAATATATGACCCCACAATATTACCTGTATTAATTTACCCCTCTGATCCAAATAGCTCAAGTATATGATCCCAGAATAAACCCAAAGCTTATATTATAATGGTAGAATCTTTATTTGTGATTATTACAAACTGTAGCAGTTGCTATTCAGTGACAAATTTATCCTTCCCACAACAAAACTAAATTTGCTCATATACATTTTTGCTATAACTTCCTAAAAGTAACAATATTCTTACAGAAAGTCAGTGACCTTGTGCAGAATGCTATTGTCTTCTTCTTATATAAGATATATGTCTGTAAATAGTTGGAAACAATTATCTATAAGAATACAGTAATTTTAAGTTCTATGGATAAGTTAAAGCCTTCACATGTAATAGTGGAAATTAAATATCTTCATCTTTTATAAAGTCCCATGCAGAAAACCAATATAATGAAGGGTTAGTAACTTTCAAGTTATGTTAGTGGCAAAGGTGACATATCTAATAAATGTGGTTTTTCATCAGTCAAACCTTAAAAAATGGAGACTTTTTACCACTTTCACTCCTATATAAAGAGGATATAATATCAATTATGTTAGTGACACATGTTAGAATCACTCTGATTATCAATATATCTATATATTCCTAAACATAACACGTTTTTTCCATTCATTTTTAAAAACAAACAAACAAAAAACCCCAACCAAACAAAAAAACAACAAATCAACTTTTATTTTACAAAGAAGATGAAAGAATAGTCCTTTATTTGCGATGGACCTCTGTGAGCTGAGACTATAAGTCCCTCAAAAGGGTGAGGAAGAGGTAGGAAAGTCACCACATAATACTGAGTGATGGCAGAGATCAGGCACAGCTGACACTCTACATACACAGATGCACAGACCCTTTCCTTTCCCTGCAGTTCCCATTGCAGTGGAATCAGAAGACACCACTGCAGGCTACAGACTTTTAGCAGTGGGCTGCACTGTCCTCCTCCCCCTCAAAATCCTTTCCAGTGGCTTTGCCCCATCTAATAAGATGCCAGAGTACCCTTGGGGCAGGGAGGAGTGAACATGCTCTTCCCACACAGCATGGACTGTCGTCAAGGGATGACTTGAGAGATAGAGTTGTCAGAATAACTTTTAATACTCTGGAAATATGAGAAGCACAGTTTGCTTTGTAGGTGTACATTTTCGTTTGCCTTGGGCTGTTTATGGAAATGCTCACAAACCCTTCAGGCCTTACAAATTATGTTGTAAATTATTATGTGTCCAACAGCGTGCTCTAGAAGTACAATATTCATTACTTACTATTCATCTCTAGGTTAAAATGTTACAATTATCTAGTCCTGGGGTGAAAACAATGTCACACAAGGTAGAAAATTTGTATTTAAAAATTCCAGAGAGCATGTACTTAAAGTGAGCAATTTAAGGGCAAACCTGTGAGACCAAGATGCAATGTCTACTTCATAGTGCTAAACAGATCGAGATTAAATAGATCCAAAGTAGTTTATTCATTATTTTTCATATTTAATAGCATAATAAAAATTGTTATTTTAAGGTTATGGATGATATAATGGCTAATTTCATACTAATATCTTAAGACAGTCTGGTTTATGGAGAGTTTCTTTCCAGTTCCACCAAATGCATGTTAGCAAAATTACATGGGATGATCCCTGGGCAGAGCAGATCTCATCCATACTGCCCACAGGGAAGACCCCCACCCTATGCATATCCACTGAAACCATAGTTAATAATTCAGCTATTGAATAGGTCAATCAGAATCCCGAAATTCATGAAGCAACACTCTTGCTGTATTTCCGAATTTGTTTATTTATCTCTTCAGATAAGTTGCTGTGATGTACTTACCACATGGAAACAGCTATCAGGAATTCAGTAATTGTGTCTGCCTTCTCTGCTAATATTGTGACATGGAAACAACAAAAAAACCCACAAATTTCAAACATCCCATTTATTGCGGGGGGGTTTTTTAGATTTTCAGTTTGGAAGTGCAGAAAATATATATCCTACAGTCTCAGTAAAGAATCTTCAAAGCTTATTATATCCCATTTTTTTCCCCTTAAATTGGTTGAACTCTTGATTGGAAAAATAACCTACTTCTTTACACTCTGAAACTTGATTAATAAATAGAAAAACTTGCATTTAAACTCATGTGAGCTGCTGAACTGTTCTTCCAAAAAATGTCTGCACTGAAGGCACTCATAAGAACCACGTTCTGGTGACCCATTCTGTTGCTTCAATGATACAAATGCTGGGTTTTTTTGCTTCATTGACTTGGTTTGGAGGTCAGCACCAAGAGTTTACTGCAAGATCCCTGTAGAAAATGAACCCTCTGATCTTTACCTAGAGGCATTTGATGGGGCTTTCACAGTGGCCACAGTTGACTTCTATATAGTCAAGGTTCTTGACGTTAAGCATGACTATTCCTCCTCTTTTTCCCTGCCTGTCTTTACAGATAATGAGAATACGATAATTATTAAGTCATGTAGCTTTCAAAACTGAGATAACCATGTCTGTAACTAATTGCAAAAATCCTCCCTTTCAATATTTTTTTTTCCTCTTTGATAATGTAATTTGCATTTATAACTTAATGGTGTGGTTTTTTACTCCCTTAACACTTTACACAAAAACTCAATTCCATATTAGAGATACTATGTTCTTAAATGTATACTCACAACCTGTTAAAGCTGTGTAGTTCATCATCTTACTGGAAGTTATTTATGCCCAGTTCACACTCTTAGTTGAGAATTCAACCTGGTGGAGCCATTTCCACTGTGTGGTAAGGAAGGCTTAGAGAGCAAACAAATTTCCCCCATACAGGGAAAATACAGTGCTGGTTCAGGACCATTATGAGGTTAAATATCCTCACTTGTGATCTGGAAATGGTTTTCATAAGAATATGTTTTGAGAAAATATGGTATACAGGATGCTGATATAACAAAAAGGAAGAAATTATACTTCATGTTTCTCTCATATGCCTCTTTTGACCTTTGTTCTTTAGTTAAAACACAGGTTTGGATGTCATTGCTTAGGGGTCAGGACTGACTGGCTGGCTCTAAAGCAACAGGAGTTCATTATCATGCAGAAGAAGTTCCCCAGAACATGAAAAAAACTCTAATATTTTCTTTTTTGTTTCTCATTAATCTCATAAATCCGTCACAAAAACCAGCAGGAACACAGGGTCAGCTGCACAAGCTTTAAACATCTGTAACTTTAAGGCTTTTAACTGTGGTAAGCATTTGCTATGAAAAACATTTAGCATAAAGTAAATATTAATAAGCTATTAGAATTATTATTGCAAATTAAGTACTTTATCAGGGAGAGAGTTTAGCAAATGGTATTCCAAAGCTCTTAATCCTCAAACATGTCTCAAAAAATCAATGCTTTTTAATTAACACTATATAGCAACCTATTGAATATATATTAACTGTGTAGAGGAAAAGAACTGGATGAAAAAGAAGGCCTTTCATACACCTATATATGTTTATGCATGTGAACATATTTGCATATGGATATTTATGTGTATGTGGGTATAAAATAAAACACAAAACCAGAGAATCTTTCTCAAACGTGTAAGTTTAATATTAGTATTGTAGATATTGATCACTGTTAAAAACAAACTTGCTGTCTTATTTCCTGCTTTTCTTAAAGAGACACAAAATGAGTGATACCTTCTGGATCAAAATTACTGGTTTTGGATGAGTCTTCAGACACATTGCTGAGACAAGGACAGAATTCTAGAATGTTTTTTAAAAACTACTCCCTCCATTTCTTCCCCTGTCTAAGGTTTCCTCTTAAGAACAATTGAGTAAATTAAGATAAAGAATAAATTTCCACATTTAAAGAGAAACAGAGGCATACACACATATACAAAATTTGTCTTAAAATGCACTTAAACATAAAAAATGAAATTTGTACCTTGGGGTATTTTATTACAGATCTGAACTCTCATTTTCTATGGGTCTTTTTGAAAAGGCAATTGCACAGTTCACATAGAAGGGGCTAGTAAAAATACATTATTTTTCATAATAAAATATAATCTATTTTAAAAACTTAAGCCAGTTTGTTCATGGCTGGTTACTGGGCAAGAAGAGCTCAGATTCATGTAGATATATTCTTTAAATAGTCATAAAATCACAAAATCATGGAAGAGTCACTCGCACAGGTAGGGAATCCTCCCACTATTCCAGGTTGCTCCAAGCCCTGTCCAACCTGGCCTTGGACACTCCCAGGGATGGGGCAGCCACAGCTTCTCTGCCCAACCTGTGCCAGGGCCTGCCCACCTTCCCAGTGAAGAACATTTTCCTAATATCTAATCTAAATCCAATCTCCTATTGTTTTTACAGCTCAAGGGCTGGAATTATTAGTTAATTTTAAATTCCCTCAGAAACAGACCCTATAAAGACACAATTTTATTAAAGGGTAACTAAAGATATTTCACACAATAAAGTGCCATTTCAAAATAATACCCAATGGCCTAAGCTGTTCCAGCCTGTCCTTTCCATAAGTTAAGCATGGTTAAATGGGTCAAAGCTCTTGCTTACCAAATGGAGTAAAAGCCATTTTAGGAGCTGGATTTTACCAAATATGTGCAAGATGGAACTGCAAAATGTCAGGGACCAGTGCGAGCAAGCTGCTTGGTGAAGGAAGGCAAGGCTAGCATCACTTCCAGGGGAGCCTCTTGTGCCTCTTTGCTAACACAGAATTTCATTGAATGAGAAAAAATGAGGAAGAGGATCTTTCCTTTGAGTGGTCAGTTTACCTCCTCAATGAACAGTCTTTGACTTTGTAGATTTACTGCCACATTTATTTATATAGCTGTTGGGTTTTTAATATTCTTTATAGTAATTTGCAATATTTTTCCATTATTTGTATATCTACTGTATATATTCAGTTAATTTACACAATTTAACTTCCCTTGCTGCCTTCCCTGCTACATACTCCTCCCCTGCTCCCCCACCCCAAAACTGCTAGAAGCAGGTTCAGGAATTCATATTTCACTGCTATAAAATAAAAAAACATTCAGTAGAGAGAAACTAAACTGCTGCTCAGAATATCTGTAAATAAGACTACGTTGGAAACACAAAAGGCTCACAAATTATAGTAAATTATACATCAGGAAGTATATCTCGATGCTCAGCTCTCTGGAATAACAACCACCTCTGTCTCTCCTGTAGAACCTTTGTAATGTTTTTCTCTCTATTCTCTATTTCACAGGGTATAAAGTTTTAATTCAATTTCTTTTATTGTGTGACCAGTGACAAGGTGAATGCCAGTTTACCAGAAACTCAGTCCACAAAGGGTTTTCTCCAGATAAGTGGCAGTATCTGACTGATTTAGGCCTGAGTAGTACAATGTAAACTGTATTACAAATTAATATATAACCACATCTAAAATTACACAGGAAATACCTACAACCCAATTCATGCTTAAATCATTAATTTCTATGAAAATATATCTAGAGCTGCTTTTACTGTTGGTTTTGACAACATCACAATGAAGAATGTGAAAATCCATTTTCAATGCTGGGGGGGAAACAACTATAATGTCACCAAAAAAAAAAAATCTATGCAGAGCTACTGTGTTTTTAGAAGTATGTGTGATAAATAGTATGAGCAGAGTAATTCTGCAAGTGTACCTCTATAAATTCTTACAGTGGGTGGATATAGGTTTAAACTTGCAGGTTTATGTAGATGACCAAGATGGCAAAAGGAAGTTGAAGAACTGACCTGGACTGTTGCAAGCATGGGAAAGTGCTTTCTTTTATTTTTTGGTGCAAGTCCTTTTAGACAGACAACTGGGCTGAAAAGTAATTAGAAGTGTCTTGAATCTTATCAGAGTAAAAGGGTGCCGGGACTAGAAAAGCCTCACACTAGAAATAAGTGCAGCAGAATTGCATATACAAAATGGTCAAAGAAATGTTCACACCTAGAAAAAATTTCTGAAACCATTCAGGTATTATGAGGTACCCATAAAAAAATCTCTCAAGATCATAACTATTATTTGGGCATTTTCATTTATTTTTCAAACTAACTTAAGTTTCAAAGGACTGAGACTTTTAAGTCAACTGTGAGGTTTTGGAAGGGTGTAGGAGGGCTTGGGGTTTTGGGAGGCTCTCAGTTGTCATATTTACAGCATCTTTGTGCTGTGAAAGAGCCAATATATAAGCTTGATACTATTGCAAATATTTTCTTGAGTGTTCCCTACCAACACTTAAAGCTTACAACGTGCTTGCAAGAAAATATACTGAAGCCATATACACTGCACAACCCTGAAATGCAAATAGCTGTGCACAGGGTATCAAACACTGCAATGATTCCCTACAGTCAGAAACTGCGCTTCCCATTTTCTTCTGAGGTCTACTGCTTTGTAAAGTAAAATTACCCCACTTTAAAAATTTCTGGGTTTAATCCTAACCTTTCTGGGAATTCTTTTTTTTTCTGGTTACCTCTGCTGATTTTTTGTCATATTATTCTTTTCTACTCTTTACTTCATGCTGCAATGCATTACATTTCTTCTTTTCATATGATAATAACAATTCTCTGCTTCCTGAGGGTATTTTGAGGCTAAATTCGTTAATATGCATGAGGGGCTCAAACTATAACAATAAGCACCACTGGGGCGCTACGTATGTGTGTGTGTATACATATATCTACAGAAACACACATCTACACACGTATATTAAAATTGATGTATTTTATTTCTAACTGGTATGTGTTGCTATTACATGAATATATAAATGTTTAGCATTTCCTCTGTGCTGTTTTCTCACGCTGCTTGATCAAGGGGATACATTTGCTATTCCACTGGCTGTACTGTGTTCATTACTGTGATTAATAAACTGCATAGCCAAATGCCACCTCTGTGCAAGCACGTGGGAGCAAGCACTGCAGTGTGACTCCTGATTTCATACTCTTAATTTCTGAGGTATTTTCACCAGCTCTGGTCCCAGAGCCTGTCATGGCTCTCTCCACAGCCAGCCCACCGGCACACACAGTTTTGGGGTTTGTGTTGTTTTGGGTTCTTTTCCATATTCACAAATGTGTGATGAGTCAGGGCCAGAGCTGGTTTCAGTGTGGAAAGTGCTGGCCTGTTAACTAGACCCAAAGTCTAAGTTGCTAGGCCTGCAACGTTTTGTCTAGCCTATATGTCTCAGGTGAGTTTGGTCCTCATTTTCCTAACGATTATACAAATACAGAAGTCACAAGACAGTCACAGTCTAAATAGTAACCACAAAATGTGAAGCATGTCTGGATTTATCTCTGCTTCATAGACATGACCCTCTATATTTTTGACAGAAAAATTCTATAGATCCTACTTTTACAACTTCTCTGTATCCTCTGGGCATCCTAGGCCTGACTTAAATACTGATACCCAGACTCACTGAAAATTTGAGCAAGATGAAAGACCTACTGACATTTAGGTCCTGTTGGGATTTGCACAACACAAATCCTTGGCTTGCCACAGCTGCATCCTTTGGTTCTGTACCCACCTCACCCTTGTTTCCTCCATGTAGCTTAGTATATATGTAAATTTATAATTTTTACTCTTATTTAGAACTGTAACAGAGAATAATTGCAGTGCTACATTTTAGAGGGAACTATGGGCATTTAATCCTTGCTTTACAGCACTATAATTTATGGTAATGGGTGAAAAGAACAATGATACCTCTGTGAAGAATGTTCTAATTACATGAAAGAAACATAGCACTGGATTTTAATCAAATCAAAAGTAATGTAATACATTAAATTATTTTCCCTTAGTTGAGTCTGTTTTGCCAGACAGTAACTGGGGAGTGATCTCTCCCTGTCCCTCTCTCAACACTTGAGCCTTTCTTTATATTTTCTCTCCCCTGTCCAGTTGAGGAGGGGAGGGACAGAGCAGCTTTAGTGCCCCTCCAGGGTCAACCCACCACAGAAAACCATATTAAGACTGGCAAACAGAGAATCCATCCCATGACAGCAAAAACAAATAAATTGATTTTCATTTGTGATCTAATTATCTTCTCAGTTCAAGACTCATTCATAGTTAAAAATTACATTCCATTGAATTACTTGTGGATAAACTAGATATCCATAGCTCTACCTGAAGTAAAAGAGGAAATATTACATTTAGAGCAGACAGGCAGTTTCTGAGTATTTGTCACCTGAAAAAAAAAAAAAA
>VXBX01004957.1:0-11521 GCA_013400415.1 Scytalopus superciliaris
CAAAACTGGAGAGGGTTTGGCCATGGGGATGTTGTGGTCACCCTGGCACTGTGCAATCCCCTTGGATGGCACCTGGCCCTGCTCCCAAAGCTGGAGAGCCCATGGGAATGTTGTGATCACCCTGGCACAGTATCATCCCCTTGGAGCACTGTCCTGCTCCCAAAACTGGAGAGGGTTTGGCCACAGGGGTGTCATGGTCACCCTGGCATGGTACCATCCCCTTGACTCTGAGGATGATCCTGCTCCCAAAATTGGAGAGTCTTTGGCCATGGGAATGTCATGGTCACCCTGGCACAGGATCATCCCCTTGGGTGGCACCTGGTCCTGCTCCCAAAACCGGAGAGGCTTTGACCATAGGAATGTCCTGGTCACCCTGGCACTGTGCAATCCCCTTGGAACATTGTCCTGCTCCCAAAACTGGAGAGGTTTGGCCATGGGGGTGTCCTGGTCACCCTGGCTTTGGCAGGGGTGACACAAGAGGGTGCTGCCAGCGGGGTGCCAGCACCTATGGATGGGTGTCAGCCCCGTGGGACATCCCAGGGGTGGGTGTCAGCCCCGTGGGACATGCCAGGGGTGGGTGTCATCCTCATGGGACATCCCAGGGATGGGTGTCATCCCTGAGGAACATCCCAGGAGCCCTTTGCAGCAGACTGGTCTATAAATCCAACGAGAGCTGCGAGTCAGCACAGCCTGCCAGCACAGCACCCGTGGAGAGGGAGGGGATCACCCCCTTCATCCTCTGCCCTCGCCCAGCATTCCCACAAAGCCCAGGAACAGCCTCTCCAGCTGGCAGGGCCAGGAGCAGCTCCAGGGGTGCCGGAGCGGAAGCAGGAAAAGCCGCTTTGGTGTCCTTAGTGGAGGATCCTTAATGAGGATTTGGAGGCCAAGCAGCCACACGGCCCCCGCACCGGCCCCTCCGGCCGGGGCCTCTTCCCTCCCCTCCAAAGGGCTGCTCCTCATTTCCCTGCTTCCTGGTGGGTGGATGGGAGGTGTGGGCACGGGCTGAGGAATGGCAGGAATCCCCTGAGCCATCCTGGTGCTTCTCCCAGATTCCCTCACCTCATCCAGCATCGCATCTGATGCTCCTCAGCTTTGGTATTCCCTTTTCCCCCCCGCTATAACACCGGCCCCTTTCCTTTTGCTTTCGTTGTCTGAGCCACCATCCCTTAAATAATGCCAGCCTAGTCCAGCTCAGAGGCTGCCAATGGGAGAAATAAAGGCTTTTACCACTATTTTTCCCTGTGCCAAAGCCCTGGCACCCCATTCCCATTGCTGGCATTAGAAACAGGCTGGAAGAAGCCACGGGGTGAGGATTTGGGATGGAGAAGGTGAGAAGAGCTGCAGGTAGAGACGGGATGGGATGTTCCCACTCCTCCAGCATCCCCACCACCCTGCCCTTCCCAGCAGAGAGATGGGAAGAAGATCTCACTGCTCAAGCCCCACACTTGTCAGCTGGGCTGACAAACAAAGGCGATCCAGCCGTGCTGGGAATCCTGGGGGCACTTTTATCTCCCGTGGCAGCGTCTCTCCAGCCCCATCCCTTAATGATGGGAAGCTGAAGGGAGGCTGGCACGGAGACGAGGTGGCAACACGATTTATAATTCAGAGAGGACGGGGTGATTTAGATGTTTTCCCGAGGATAACCTGTCATCCTGAGAGGAGTTCACGGGCAGGTCCCCCCTCTGCCCCCGCAGCAGCAGGGAGATAGTAATTTGTATTTTCTTTTCGTTATCCCCGCGTATCTCCCCTCACCTGCTCCTCTTAAGCTGCCTGGGCTGTAATCCCCTCTCAGCAGCCTTCCCTAAAAAGTGACAGGGAACAACAGCAGCTTATTCCCACAAGCTGCTTTCGTGGCGGGGGCTCTAATACCCCGTGCTGCTGGTTTGCCTTCACTTCGCCACCATTCCCACCAAAATTTATTAAAATCGGCTTTGATTTTCTTTGTTTTGTGGGAAAAAAAACCGGAACTCGGGTAGCAGAGGGTGGTGGTGAGGATTTGGGATTGGTTATGGCTGTCAGACCCTCTCATTCCCTACGGAGGCAGGGGCTGGGAGGAGCACGAGGAGGAGGATGGTGTTGGGATTATTGATAAGATTGGATATTAGGAATTTTTTTTAATGGAAAGGGTTGTTGGAAGAGGCTCCCCAGGGCAGTGGTGGAGTCCCCATCCCTGAAAGTGTCCAAGGCTTGGACACTTGGGAACATAGTTCAGTGGTGAACCTGGTGGTGGTTGGACTTGATCTTAAAGGTCTTTTCCAACCTTAATGATCCCACGATCCGGTGATAAATTCCCACATCTGCTCCAGGGTTTTCATCTGTGCGTCTCTCAGGGAACTGTTCCCCTCGCTCCGTGTGTGGGGTGGAATTGGGTGGGTGAAACAACCAGCTGAGGCTTCCCTGCTCCTTTCCCTGGCTCCCTAAAATTCTGGGTGTCGTTGCTCAGGCTCCGCTTCCAGAGGGTTCTGATGCTGCTCCTTCCCGTGGCACTGAGGTTGGTTTGCCAGGAGGGTTCAGAGGCTTTGGAAAGGGTCTTTGATCCCTGGTGGGGTTGTTCTTGGAGGGCTTGGATGTGCCTGTGGAGCTCTGCAGGTGCCTTTGTGCCAGGCTCTGCACCAGCAGCACTTGTAAATAACATGCATGAGATGGTTGGGAAGGCTCGGGGCCGACATGTGGAGTTATGAAGTCGTGGGAATAACTCGGCCCTGGCACGAGCCTCTGTCTCCCTGTCACCCTGCACGGGTGTTCACCACCCCTGGCACTCCACTTGGGATCATGTTGCTGTCCACACAGGGAGAAAAACCTGGGCAGGGCCTCAGCATGGGCCAAAAAAACCCCTTCTTTTGTGGAGCTCAGGGAATTTCAGGGCTGGATGGAGTGAGTCCTTCAGCTTTGCCTCAATCCATGGCAGTCCAAGGAAAGAGCATCCCCCTCTGCTTGAGCCGAGCTAATCCTGCGTGAAAATCAAACCAGGTGGCTTGGCTGGCACAGGGAGAGCTGGGTGGGCATGGGAAAGGCTTGGCTGGCACGTTGGTGGTATCCAGAGGAGCCACAACTGACCCAATCCTTCCTGCTGGCACTGGAGGGGAAGGACCACCAGGCTGGCACAACCTCGGGTAGTGATAGGACAAAGGGGGATGGGTTTAAACTAGAAAAGGGGAGATTTAAATTAGTTATTAGGAGGAAATCCTTCCCTGTGAGGGTGGGGCACAGGCTGCCCAGAGAAGCTGTGGCTGCCCCATCCCTGGAAGTGTCCAAGGCCACGTTGGAGCAGCCAGGTCTAGTGGAAGGTGTCCCTGCCCATGGCAGGGGGTGGAAGCCCCAAACCATTCCATGATTTCCAAGGGTTCAGGACTCAGAGCTGGGCACTGCTGTGGATCCAGGGAGCTGAGCCCCCGCTCCTCTCTGAAATGCAGCGTATAATCTATGCATTAGAAGTCCTTGGGAGACAGTAGTTGCTGTGCCTACACAGTCACAGCCTCTTCAGATCCAGCCCTGTAGATATTTTTTTAAAGCACTGCCAGAGCAGTGTCCCTCCATTTCGGGCAAATTGCACCGAGTTGATACTGGGAATAAAAAAAGGGGAAGGGGGGGGGGGGGGAGAGGAATCAAAATCAAGCCTTTTTTTGCTTTCTGAAAACCAGATTTGACTTCAAAGTAAATGGAAGCTGCGTCGCTGATCGTCCTCTGCGTCCTCACTCTGCTGAGCCAAAGGGTTTGCTCTGCCCTGCTGAGCAGGTTTGGGGGTGGAAGGGGATCTGTGGGGATTCTCTGGTGCCTCGTGGCTCTGCTGCTGCAGGAGCAGCGTGGAAGTGCCAGGGAAAGGCTGGGCCGTGGGGAAAACAGCTCTGAAAGGCGGTTGGAGGTGCCAGCGCCAGGCTCGGTGGCTTTGGGGCATCTCGGGTTTTCCAAGGGCTGAGGGATGTGTGGGAAGAGATGGCCACGTCCAGGACACGCTCAGTGCTTGGTGCACAGGTGGGAAGGGAGGATTTCCTGGCCTCAGGTTGTCTCCTCTGACATTCCCATGCCTGGATCCTCCTGTGGAGGAGCAGCTTGTGCTGGAGGAGCAGCTCAGCTCTGCCCTGTGGTCCTTATTCCATACTCCTAACCCTGCTTTAGGTCCAAGGCTGTGTGTCGTTGCCAAACCTCCCCCATCAGGGGTGGGACATAAAATAAAGCCAGAAGAGCCTCTGGCCTGGTGGGATCCATCCTCTCCATCAGGAATAACTGGGAGGAATTCCTGCAGAAGCTGCGACCTGCAGCTGCTGGCATCGAGCCCGTGCTGTTGGCAAAGGACATCCATGTTGAGGAGACCTGGTTTAAAACCAGCCCTGGAGGAGTTCCAGGCCAGGCTGGACAGGGCTTGGAGCCTCCTGGTCTTGTGGATCCCTGCCCATGGGATTGGAACCGGGTGGTCCCTAAGGTCCCTTGCAACCCAAGCCATTCCATGACCCCATTTACTCTATGAGACCTCCCAACCCGACCACCCCTTCCCATCCTCCGTGCCCTCCTTCCCTCCCATCCCATCCCATCCCATCCCATCCCTATTTCCCCTCTCCCAGCGTGTTTTTGGACTTTACAAAGAGGCAGGAGATATTTTAGCAGCCCAGGAGCTGGCGGGGCCATGCCTGGAGCCCGGTGCATCCAGGACATGTCACCCATTTAAATATAATGGGATCGTGTGGGACGGTTCCCATAAAAAGCAATGTCAGGGCAGAGCATCTGATCCTCCCTGGGCAGCTGGAAAAGCTCCCTGATGACTTTTCCAGGTTGCTCCTCGTGCCACAGCCCCGGCCTGTCGCAACAGAGGGAGAATATCACGGGATAAATATATATTTATGTGTGTTTGTTCCCTGCCAAAGCCTTGGGGGGCGAGCAGGGCCCGGTGGGGACCGCGGGGTCACATCCCCCTTCGGCCCCTCAGCCAGGGATGCTCCACACGTGTATCCCACACAAACATTCCCACTTCTCCCTCCCCCCTGGCGTTTTCCCCTTTGGCAAAGCGAGGCTCAGGGGTGGAAGTTTTCCCTCAGCACCCTCTGGAGCGGAAAATGGGATTTTAATAGGGGATGGAGCGGCCGGGAACACCCGTGGTTTGGGTTGAACCCTGGATTTAGGTCACGTCTAAAGCAAATTACCCTCATAAAGTGCTGTTTGTGCCGTGTCTTTTTTGCTAATGTGGCCCCCAGTCACTTTATGTGTTTTACTCTTTTCCCATTTGAAGAGGTGGAAAAGCTGTTTGTTCCCTCTTGGAAGTAAAATCCACCCCCAGGCTGTTGGGATATATTTTTCACCACCAATTCCCGGCCTTGACCCCCCCCAGATCTCCCTATAAATTATGAATATTAAATTAATATCTCCAGAGGGAGCATCACCCATTTGATACAAACCCACAGCCCAGGCCTGGTATCCAGCATAATTTGATTTACCGGAATTTTGGGAGACAAGAGCAAAGCTCCAGCTCCTTTCCCTTTTCTGCCACATTCAAAAATACTCTCTCTCTCGTCTCCACCATCAGATGTTCCTGTTTCCTCAGTTTGTAACACATTTTAATAATATGAATCTTCCCATAGCCTGGGTAATTGCTGGATGCTGTTAATCCTTCTTGGGGAGGGGTCAGAGCTCCTCTTGAGCTGGGTTTGTGGCCCCAAAATGGCCCAAAATGGCAGAAAATTTGCCCCCCCACGCCCCCCCCAAGAAAAAAAAAAGAAATAAAAAAATTAAGAGGGAAAAAAGTTTTTAAAAATAGCCAAAAAAAGCAAATTAACAAAAAATTAACCAAAAAAAAGGGCGAAAAATAAAAGCAAAAATTGCTGCACTTATTTTGCAGTTAATATCTATTTTTCCTGGACTTTTAATTCCACTTCTCTGCCTCCCAAACAGGGGATTGGGGAAAAAACCACACTAATTCAGTGTATTCTCTGACCATCAAAGACTCCTGGAATGGTTTGGCTTGGGAAAGCCCATCTCATTCCACCCCCCCCTGCCGTGGGACCTGGACCAGTGACTGCCTTGAATCCAAATTATCCCATCCCGGCCCTTTCCCATCCTTTTTTTTTCCCAGGTTCAGCAGCGTCTTCCCCAGCCTGAACATGGCAGTGAAGAGGCGGGAACAGACACTCCAGGACTACAAACGCCTGCAATCCAAGGTGGAAAAATATGAGGAGAAGGAAAGGACTGGTCCTGTCCTGGCCAAGCTGCACCAGGTACCGAGATAACTCCCAGAGCATTCCCAGGAAAACTTGGGAAGAGCTTTTCCCTTGGCATCCGACATCCGTAACCTGCGACATTTTGGAGGGACGTCTTTTATCCATGGGGAGCAAATCCCATATTGATAGGTTTTTAAATGCTTGATGAAGGGAAAGAGATGCTTTTCCAAGAGGAGAAGGAATATTTTCCAGCGTAAAAATGGGATCGAAGCCCCCGGGAGCCCCATCAGAGCACAGGGGGGTTCCCCCCGACCTCCACATCTGGACGAGCAGCTGGGTGGGAAAAGGGACGGATCAGAGCATTCCCAAGCTCTCTGTTTGCCACCTGCTCCAAAAAAATTCGTCTTGGAAAATTGCAGTAATTGGTTAACGGGAAGCTGTGCCAGATTTTAATTCCTCTCTCCCAAAATTTTAGCGGAATCACGATTAGGGGTGGGGGGTTTTTTTTCCCTCCCCCCCAAATCCGTGGCTCCGACAGCACGTGGCCTGATCCTCGAAGGAACAATTGATTCCCAGCCTCAAAGAAAACGTGTTTTTCTGATGAGTTTCCCCCCCCCCAAAAAAACCCGAAGTTTTGTGTTTAAGAGCAGCCTGAACAAAAGACACCTCTGATTTCACAGTAAGCAGCTTATTTTGCTCGGCCTCGGAGACTAAAGCTGGGGCTGGAAAAGTGGGAATTCTTTTGTCCTGGTGATTAAGCAGGTTTTAGTTATTTAATGTATTTTTTCCCCCTTAATGAACTTCTGATCTAATTCCCCTCCCCCCCCCAAAAAAAGCAGCCCAACTTAACTAAACCCTGCATGAGCTTAAACACCTGTGGGAGGAATCCTTAAGCAATCCCAAAACCAATCCAAGAGGTCCAGATTGGATGGGAAATGGCCCCGTTCTCATCCAGGTATTTAATTAGGGAGCTGTAGATGGAATTAGCTGTTTGCTCCAAGTTTTCTCCTCCGTGTGAGCTCCATCCCGGGAGTTTCACTGCTCATGACTTTGCTCCTTTGCCTCCCAACCCAGGAGGATTTGAGGCTCTGCCAGGCTGGAGCTCTGTCCGTGCCATCCCTCTGGCATTCTGTGCCCGGCCCAGGGAGCGGGACCGGCGCCGTGGCCGGGCTCGGATCTCCAGCACCCCCCTCCCGTTGGAATGGCACTGGGATTAAGTGGCAGACTTGAACTGGTCTAGTATTTCACAGCCCACCCCCTCCTGCCCTTTTCCACGCCATCCCTGAGACATTTCCCTTTCTCCCCACGCTTCTGTTTAAAGGAGCCAGTTGGACGCGCTGAGCTGAAGGTCACGGGCAAAAGGGGTGGTGGGGGCAGGATCCTGAGGAGATGGTCCTGAGAATTGCAGGGAGAGGGGACACGGACATGGCCAGGGGTGCTCTCCAGCCTGACTGAGCCTTGGGGATGGTTTTTGTCCGTGTTTTTCCTAAGGCAAGAAGACCCACCTGGCTCGGAGCCTCTGTGGGTCAGAGCTTGGTTCCCACCAGGCTCCACTGGATGGTCACTTGGGCTCCACCAGGTTCCATTAACTGGTCTCTTGGTCCCACCAGCCTCCACTGGATGGTCACTTGGGCTCCACCAGCTTCTATTATTCCATCAACTGGTCACTTGTTTCCCACCAGGTTCCATTAACTGGTCATTTTGATCCCACTGGACTCTGTTGGATTGTCCCACGTTTCCCACCAGGGTCCCATTAGCTGATCACTTGGGTCCCACCAGGTTCCATTGGATGCTCACTGGAGCCCCACCCAGCTCTGCTGGCTGATCCCACGAGTCCCACCAGACCCCACTGGATGATCCCACGGATCCCACCAGCCTCCAGTCTGTCACTGGTTGTCCTCAGGCCAGAGCAGAGCATTCCTCTCTCCCTTGCTGGCCTCCTTGAAGGCATTCCCAAAGGAATTTTCCCAGGTGTCTGACTCCCACCCTCTCCTCTCCCAGGCCAGGGAGGAGCTGCGCCCAGTGAAGGAGGACTTTGAAGCCAAAAACAAGCAGCTCCTGGAGGAAATGCCCAAGTTTTACAGCAGCCGCATCGATTACTTCCAACCCAGCTTCGAGTCGCTGGTCCGGGCACAGGTGAGAGGCTGTTCCTGCCTGCTGGGCACTGCCAGGTGGGAATCCTTTGGTGGGAATCCACCTGGCTGGGAATTCCTCTTGGAGCAAGGTGCTTTCTTGCAGCAATCCTCTGCTGTGCCTCCGGGAATTGCGTCGCCCCGGCGGGGATGGCGGGTGGGAGGTGAGATGGACCTTGGCCTGGCACGGGTAGCTGTGGTGGTGCAGTGCTGGAGAGAAAGGACAGCTGGCAGGGAATTTTGTATGGATCTGGGACACTCCTGGAACGTGCATCACATCCTGTCCCGCAGCTCCAGCCCTGGCTGTGCGTTACCCACTGGAGTTTGGTGGCTTTACCCACCTCGAATTTGGAGCCCTGGGCTCTGGATTGGATCTTGTTCGAGGTGATGGGACACTCAGGGCTCGTCTGAAGGGTCTCTTGTGGCTCCTGGTGAGCAGAGAGGAGGCTCCTGGGAGACATCTCCACACCGAGGAATTGCAGGAAGGGGTGGCCTAAATAACCCACAGCTTCCTTTTCCATCCTCCATCCTCCTTCAGGGACTTGCTGCCACTCCTCCTCCTCCTTCCTTCCCCCCTTTACCCCTCTCCTTAGGCTGGAGAGGGGATCTAACCAAGCTGTGAACCTCTGGCACCTCCTGCCCTGGATCAGGGGGTGCTCCAGCGCTGTGGGGAGGGCAAACCCCCCTGCTCTGCTCCCTCCATGGGTGTTTCCCTGCGGCATTTTTGGGAAGGGGCAGGGGGGGGGGCTGTGGGGCGGTGCCGGGAGCACGTGATGTGCCTCACCTCCGACTTGGGGGGGCCTCTCCGTGGAGCTGCCAGCGAGTTGTCTGCAGGCTGATTCACCTACCAGATGGTGCCGATGCTCCCTGTGCTGCAGGGTGGGTGCTGGGGATGCTGTTCCTGCTGTTCCCTCAGCAATCGGCCACGGGGCTCCCTGTTCCAAGCCCGCCATTCCCAGGGCAATTCCCAGCCCTTCTTCCCCCCTGCAGACCCTCTCCGGCCACAGGGATGACACCTTGAAACCTTCTCTGCCATCTCCAGGTGTTTCATCCTCAGAGGGCAGCTTTGCCCCTCTGGCTTTGACCACGATGTCCTTCTCTCCGTTTGTGTCCCGATTCCCAGGGAGTTTGGGATGAGGGCACGTTGGGATGGACGTGCTCGGAGCACCCGGAGATGCAAGCAGGGACCAGCAGGGTGTCGCTGCTGGGTCTGTTTGTAAGACTCTCCATTCATATCCCTCTTTTCCTTTGGGAATCCTCTGTTTCCTTTTCCCTGCCTCTCTTCAGGTGAGGAATTTCTTAGGAAAGTCTGGTGAAATCCCCTTTTTAATACCCCAAAAAAGGCAGCATCACGACAAAGCTGATGCATCTCCCGCAGGCTGGACTAGAACTGGTCCCAGATGGATTCAGCTCACATCCCTCCCTCCCTCCCTGCCTGCCAGCCTCCATGGGAGCCTCATCCCTCTCCCCCAGCTCTGGCTGCACCCTTCCACCCCCGGGGAGGGAATGCCAGGAGGAGAGCTCGGAATGTTTCTGCTCAGGCTGTGTGTGTCCCCCCCTGCTTCAGGAGCCCCGGGAAGCGTTTTCCCATGGAAGGGGCTGAAGTGAAAAGGAAAAGGGAAGCGGCTTGCCCAAGGTAATGAGTCAGTGGCGAGCCAGGAATAGCACCCAGAGCCCTGACTCACCTCAGCAGCTGCTCACCTGGCTGGGAAGGGCAGCCATGGGAATGCCAGAGGGATGCCGGGAGCATCCCCTTCCCAGGTGAGAGCTGGCATGGGAATGTTGCCCAGCCAGCCCCATCCGTGCTGGGTTTCTCTCCCTCCCTGCCTCCCTGAGCTGGTTTAGCCTCTCGGGGGGGGGCTGTGTTCCTCGATGGAATTTCTATTTTCAGCCTCTTCCCTGGGTACCTTTCTAGGAGTGATGGTTGGGGTGGGGCTGGAGGTGCATCCCTCCAGGAAAATGATGGATGGAGGGAGGCTGCTGGCCATGACTTTGGGGCTGCTTGTCCCTGGATTCAAACCTTCCATCCAAAGGCAACACCACGTAGTTTTCCCTATTTTTTTGGCCCTGGAGAACGCGGAGGGTTAAAGCGAGACAAGTGTGCGACGGTGGGCTGGGAAAGGACCAGCTGTTTCTCCCTGCCATGGCAGAGGAAAAGGAACCCTCCTCCCAAACCAAAGCCCCGTGGCTTTGACCCAAGGAGACCCTCCAGAGCCTCCTCTCCGGGCGGCCGAGTTCCCATGGCACGGCCTGGCCAGGGGCCGGGTGTCTCCTGACGCCGTGGCATGTCCCGAGCTCGCAGGGCTGTAACATTCAACTCCCAAATTCTTCCCTCCACCCACGGGCCCGGGCCAAGCCAAGGGAGGCAAATGTTTCCCTGGCTGGGGGGCTTTGAAGTGGCCACATGGAGATGAAAGGGGGAGATTTTTGGAGCTTGTCGCTGGCGTGAGGCGTGAACAAACTTCCTTCCCGCCTTGCGGTTTGGTTTCCCAGCGAGAAAAACGTGATATTCCTCTGGGTTTTTAAGGAGATGAGGGAAAAGATGGGGCTGGCGGGCCGTGGGATGGGAGAGCCCGGCCCTGGCAGCCACCCTGGGTTTGTTTTGGGTAGGGCTGACCCAAACACAGCCAGGCACTGCCTGGCTGGGCCATTGTGAGCGGGATCTATAGAAAATCCGTGGAACACCGTGTCCCCAAACAGAATTAGTTCAAGACAGGTGGACTCGGGGCCGTTGGCTCGGGCTCAAAGGCAACTTGGAGATGGGATTTGATGGGATGGGGACGGAGCATATGGTATCCATAGCTGGAAAAGTACTGGGCTGGCGGGAGCAGGTAGGGCAGGGGGAGCTGTCACTGTCACTGTCATCACTCTGGGGGGCATCTCCTCCCTGGGACCCCCGTGGAGGCAGGAATGGTTTTCACTCGTATTCCAATGGGAGCAAAGCATGGGGGGATCAATGCCAGTGGGATTTTTGGTGCTGCAGCTCGGGGGACTCAACTGGCAGTGCCCTCAGTGACTCCCTGCTGGTTTGGCACTGGGGCCTGCTGGGGGAGAAGAGCATCCCCAAGGACACCCACTGAGCCCTGGGGACTCAGTGTGTCCCATGGGAAGGGCTCCGTGGCTGCGGGATGTGGGTGGTGGGGGAGCAGCACCAAAGAGTTTGCTCTACCCCTTCAATCCATGTGGATGCTGGGGGACAATCCTGGGGGTCACTCCTGGGGAACAATCCTGGGGGTCACTCAT
>VXBX01004958.1:3689-46610 GCA_013400415.1 Scytalopus superciliaris
GGGGTGGGCATGGGCGGGAGGGCCATGTGCAAGCACAGGCAGTGCCCAGGCAGCCCTGCTCTCCTGCCCTTGACGCCTGACTGGAGCAGAGGGCTGGCCTGGGGCTGCGGCAATCCTCAGCATGCAGGGGCACGAGCGCTTGTTCAGGCAACACCGAGCCACAACCTGGGATCACCTTTCAGGAAAGGATTCAGCCACCTCGGGCCAGATCAAAGCATGGCCCCAAACTGCCAGGAGCCACCAACACTTCCCGCCCGGCAGAGCGGCAGCTGAAGGCTCAAAAAAAATCCTACCCACCTCGACACAAGAGAAGAGAGACCACAGTGAAATCGGGCCAGGAAGATGCCAAGCTGCCCAACAGGGTGACCACTGGTGCTGACTCCCAGAGCAAGGCAGACATCGCTGCTGAGGGACTGGTCCAAGAAGAGTGCCCTGCAGAAAGCACTNCAGACATTGCTGCTCAAGGATGGGTCAAAACTTTGTTTGAACAACTAAGTGCAGCAGAAGCCCAGAAGCTCCAGGAGCTGGCTGAGACTGTTGTTGTCACAGTCTTTGGGAGGCTGAAGGTTCCTCGGGATCACCGTGTCAGTTTTTTACGGAAGGCTGCCCAAGGGATCAGAAGAAGATCTGGCAGCTACGTGGAAGCAGAGCCTTCAGAGACACCTCACGATCACCATCAGTACTTGGAAGTGGTGGCTCAAGAGCTTGTAGCAACCGTGTTGGACGTGTTGGGGCACTGTCTGAAATCCAAAACTTCTGAGCCATTGGCAGCAGCCAGGCAGGAGGAGGCAGCTGCTGATGGAGGAGCCAGCCAAGCAGAGCAGCCCAGGGAAGCCGAAGCAGCCCCTTTATGCAGCGCCCGTGTAGAGGCTTGCCTTGATGAACTCACCAGGCTTGTTGTTAATAATTCCCGAAACCTCTTAAAATCGATGGTTGCTTCTCAGTTTGAACGAGACTCTGGCTGTGAGCACACTGGAGAAATCTTGGAGCTTCACAGTATCCAGGTCTATGATGGACAACCGCAGCCATCCCAGACACTTTTCTCAATGGAGGGCATGGGAGCAAGACAAGGACACCCCAGAGCATCTGAGCAGCAGAGGCTGGAAGCGAGCCCGGGAGCAAAGTTATCCGGCTTACACCAAAAGTGCCCTGCAGAAAGCACTAGCTATGCCAGAATCTTGGAGCCTGAGTTTCTTGAAGCGGTGGAGGAAAGCTTGGAGAGAGAAGCTAATGCAACAACCTCTGGCAACACTTTGGATATAGGGAGCAAGGCAGATCAGATAATTCACTCTGTAATACAGCAGGTTTGTCAATGTGGGCCTGCACTGACCTCTGAAGAGGATTTCCAAGGGCCCACTGCCCAATCCACATCCCAAGGTGGAAAGGAGAGCTGTGCTGCTGAGGATGCCATCCACTCCACAGGCCCATAGTTTCCCTGACAGCCCATCCCTCCAGAGGGCCCCAAGCCCCCTGCCCAGGCCGGAGCACACGCACAGCTGTGTGCCCAAAGCCCATCTGAGGAGAGCGAGGCATGTGGCGGGAGGGGAAGAGCCCCCAGACAGCAAACATACACCTACACCCTTGTTTGTTAATAAAGAGTTTACTCTCAAGGTCTTGCCTGTGCTTCCTTCAAGACAGACCAAAGTGTGTCTGGGCGTTTTCCCTGCCATGACCTGTCTCATCCTCTTCCCTTCTACAGCCTCAGTGTCGCTGAGACTGAATTTTACAGGGAGTCAGAGGTAGGGAGGCAAGGAGTAGCCAGCATTTTTGCCTTGCTTGGCAAGCTTTGCTGTCAGGCAAGTCAAGGGATGGGTTGGGACCTTCTCTGCCTTCCCTGGGAAGCAGTTTGTAAAGCTTTTCTTTCTGCTCAGCAGGAGCAGGGTTGTGCAGCCCACAAGACCTGCCAGCAGGGGGTTGTCTTGCCCTGCCCACAGGCTCCTGCCAGAGGTGGGAGCCCTCAGTTGCCCCCGCAGAGCCCCGCGGGGTCACTGCAGTCTGCCCAGAGATCAGCCCTGGGGGATGAGCTTTGGGCCAGCACCACACAGGGTGCTTACAGATTCCTCTGCACATAGTCCCTGCCCTCCACACCAATGTTCTAGCAGCCAGGGAGGAGTTTTCCGTGTCCAGCTGTCTCCACAGTGCTTGGACATGTTCTTGTCAGAACACTGCTGGAGGTCCCACAGGTCTGCCTGACCTCCAGGCTGTTCCTAAGGTGCACACAAGGCTGACAGGTGAGTGACTCACAACATCAGGGTGTCATCATCACAGCAGTGCTCCACTTTCTACTTTGGCACAGTTTCTCACCCCTTCTTTGTTGACCACAGCACCCCAGACCAGAGGCTGGGAGTGGCTGCAGGTTTCCACAGAAGGGTGTCCACCCTCAGTCTGTGCCCTTGGCCAAGGCTGGCACAGCCCCACCCATGGGGTGGCTGGGAGAGACACACAAACAAGCAGGTCCTTCTACATCAGTGCATCCAGACATGCCTGCTGATTCAGCTGGGAGAAGGGGAGAGGCTGGAGACCCTTCACCTCCTCATCCTTTATGGGGTTGTCTATTTGCAGATGATTGAGACCCTGCTCTACAAGCTTTTTTGTGGTCCCTGGGGCTTTTAGAGTCTGGCTAAGCCATGCTGAGAGCGGGGAGGTGGCACCCACTGGGGGGACAACCCCAGCCCAGTGTTTGGGTCCTGTTTGCAATTGCAGTGCCCTTGTCTTCCCCAGCAGGAAGGTCGTTTCAGGGAAGCTGAACCTCATAGCTGAGGCAGTCCAATAGCCCACTGCCCCCAAAAGAGAGGGCCCTGCTCCTCTTCCACCCCACACCTTCCACTTTTCTCACTACCCAACCCAGTCTTCCCTGCTTTCTTGTGATCTGAATGAAGGACCAGACATGGCACAGAAGGGATAGAGGAAATGGGGCTGCAAGTGGAGATGAGATGACATAACCCACTAGTTCTTTGGGAGAAGTCTTAGCTCTTAAGACCAGCCTTGAGCTTCTGAACACCTTCATGGGCTTTGGCCCCAGTTGTTGACAGCACCCCTCCCCTACAACTGAGCTCATACAGCCTTCCAGCTCTCAGACACAAGCTTCTGTTATGGGAGTGTCATGGGTTTCTGTGAAGAAAATAACTTGAGTTTTGGTAGAAGAGGGGGCTACAGAGGTGGCTCCTGTTGGAAGCTGCCAGAAGCTTCCCCTGTCCTATGGAACCAATGATAGCCGGCCCCAGGGGGGACTTGCTGCTGGTGGCCAAGGCCGAGCCAATTGGGAATCACAGAAACGCCTCTGTGAGGACACATTTAAGAATAGGAGTTGTTGGGCAGTTGGTAATTGCAGCCATGGAGTAACAATGGAGACAACAAGATCGGAGCAGGAGGAGGAGGAGGAGGAGGGACCCCATGGGCAGGGGAAGGGCTCAGAGCTGTGGCCCCCCTGTGGCCATGGGGAGGACCATGGTGAGACGAGCTGTGCCCCTGCAGCCCATGGAGACCCATCGGGGGGTAGAGACCCCCGTGCAGCCCATGGAGGCCCACTGGGGGGCAGAGACCCCCCTGCAGCCCATGGAGGAGCCCCTGCCAGAGCAGGCGGATACAGGAAGGGGCTGTTACCCCATGGGAGGCCCAGGATGGAGTGGGGTCCCAACCCACTCTGGGGCAGGTACAGCTTATCCATAAGAGACTGCACCCCATGGAGTGACTCATGGGACAGCAGAGAAGTGTCTGTCTCTCATTGGAAGGGACCCCATGGGCAGGGGAGGGCTCAGAGTTATGACCCCCCTGTAGCCCTGGTGACGGCCATGGTGAGCCAAGCTGTGCCCTTGCAGCCCACGGAGAGACCCATGAACAGCAGGTTTGGAAGAACTGCTGCCCAAAAAGAGTCTTGGACATTTACGTTAAAAGTGGCTGGAGCAACAACTGAGTGCAAACCTCCCATTCTCTGTGCCCTGCACTGTTGTGGGAGGAGGGAGAACATGAAAAGACTGAGGGGTGGTTGGGAAAAGTGTTTCTAAGACTGTTTTATTTCTTACTTTAGTTCTTAGCTTGTTAGTAATAAATTTAAGCATTAGCCTCATTCTGAGTCTCTTTTGCCTGTGAAGTTAATTAGACCTTTGCTGTTACCTCTATTCGTAAATTGTTAGCTGTTTTTTTTCCTTTGCCTGGGACAGCAGGGAGGGGCCCAGAGTGGTCTAAGTGGACACCTGGCATTTCAGTCAAGGTCAAACCACCACAGGGAGTAAACACTAAAGCACTTCAGACAAAATGGGTTAGCTTCCATGGTGTCACAGAGGAAGGTCCAGGCAGAGGCCCGGATGGAGGATGCAGCTTCAAACCTTCGTGGCCTGGGCAGAGTCCTCAGCTGGTGCTCCCTGCTTAGGAAGGAACAGTCGAGATGATGAGTGACTTCATGTGTCCCTAAAGCTTTCATGCATGGCCACCTACAAGCACTCAATGCTGGCAGACTCTCTGTGTGGTCCACCTCACTCTGAATGCCCATGCTTTGCCCTGTCCCATCCTCATGCCTGAGCTGGTTTCCCCAGCTGATTGCATGCACACCCAGTTCTCCCTACCATTGACCACGGCTGGCAAATGCTGGAGGACAAGAGGAGCTCTAAAAGCAGCAGTGCGCAGCAGCCAAATCAGCTTCCTCCATCTTACAGCTGGGGAATGTCCTGCAAATAGTCCACGGGTGTGCTAAAGCCCTGCCCTGCCCAGCCCCAGCTCGGTGCTGTCTCCACCAGCTGGCTGTGCTGAACCTGCCAGTGCTGTGTTGCACCCACAGGCCATCAAACCAGCACTGGGGCAGCGCCGGCACAATGACCCTCCCATGTCTGCCTCCTGCCCCTGATGCAGGGCTCCGATGCACGCCCGCCCATTCCTCTGCTCTTTGTCTTCCCACTGGGCTGGTTTAGTGCAGAGCTTCAGGGAAGGATTAGACTAAAAACTGGCCTCCCACTGCCCAGGATTTTTGAGGACATGGCAAAACCTCTGGGCACTTCTGCTTTGAGGGAGAAATTGAGTATTTGTTGTGGGAAAGAGCAGGGAGACCCTTTCCATTTGTAAGGGGAGGAGAGTGCAGGAAGCTTTTCTATCAGTAGCAGTGGCCTTGTGCTTACTTGCGTCCTGTAAAACACCCGGCAGCTGCCAAAGCTGAGCCCTCCCTTCCTTCATCTCAAGCTGAACCTACAGACAGGTCCAAAATCCCTCTGTGATCCTCAACATGTGCCCATCTGCTACAGGAGCTGAGGTGGCACATGGACAGCACACCTGAGGGCACAGTGACTATAAGTTACCACCATTAGCAGTCAGAATTGCTTTTACCCCTTCTCTTGGCTGACTCCCAGCATGGCAGAGACAGCAAAAGGCTCTTGCCAGGCCCTGTGACAAGGAGACTTAAGGTGCCCAGAAATCCAATGGTACCAGCAAGAGCACTGTAGTGGGTTGTTCCTGGCTGGACACAAGTCCCCACTAAAGCCCCTCCCTCTCTCCCCTCTGCAACCGGACAGAGGAGAGAAAAGACAATGAAGGATTCAGGAGTTGAGATAAGAGCCCAGAGAGCTCACTTACTGATCACCATCACAGACAAAACAGACACAAAATGGAGATATTAATTAAATTTATTACTGACAGGATCAGAGCAAAGAGGGAGAAGCACAATAATCTTCAAAACAACTTTTCCCCACCCCTCCCTCCTTCCAAGTAATACCTCCTCCCCCCTCAGCGTTGCAGGGAGATGGGAATGGGCTTTCATTCTGTTGTTTCTGCGGCTGCTCGGGGAAGGGAGTTGGAGTTCTTTCCCTGCTCCCCGTGGGGTCCCTCCCACGGGAGACAGTCCCGCACGAACTGCTCTGGTGTCAGTCCATCTCACAGGAAACAGTTCTTCACGAACTGCTGCCACAAGGGTCACCATTCCATGGGGCAGTCCTTCAGGAAAACCTGCTCCAATGTGGGCTGCTCTCTTGATGGGTCAGCTGGTCCCTGCCAGGACTCCCACGGGATCACAGCTCTGTCCGGGCATGCACCCGCTGTGGTGTGGGCTCCTCCCTGGGCTGCAGGGGGATCTTTGCTCCCCCTGGCCCTCCATGGGCTGCAGGGGCACAGCTGCCTCACCACGGGCTGCAGGGGAACCTCAGCTCTGGCACCTGGAGTGCCTCCTTCCCCTCCTCCTGCACTGACCTTGCTGTTCACATGTTCTCACTCTGCTCTTCTCTCGCTGCAATTTTTCCTCTTTCCCTTCTTAAATATGTTATCCCAGAGGTGTTACTGGTTGACTCGGCCTTGGCCAGTGTCACGTCCATTGCGGAGCCTGCTGGCTTTGCAGGACATAGGGAAAGCTTCTGGCACCTTCTAACCCATCGGGACACATCACCCTTCCACCACTGGCAGCAGGTCACGGACATGCCGCGGCTGCCTCCTCTCATGGAGCCCAACAAGTGAGCCCTGTCACAGCCACTCTCTGCCACAGGGTCCAGCTGCATTGCTGGTGGAAGCCCAGAAAAATTACAAACAAGTTTCAAGCCCAGCTGCTGCTTTGGCCAGTACTTTTTCAAGTGGTCCAGATATCAGGCCAGGGTGACTGCATGAGCCAGCTGCAGTCTCAGAACGTGAGCTGAAGCACTTGGTTTGTGGGCTTTTCTGATTTGGCCAAAATCAGCTCATTTCAAAGCAAAGCTTCGGGGAACACTCAGAAATTGGGCAGCAGACATCCACCTAGGAAAGGACTGTATGAGGTTACAATGTTCCTGGTGTTCCTTCTGCTCTCACCTGTCATACAGGTCCCTGCAACCCTCCTGCCAGCCAGACTGGTGGGAAGACCGAGGGATTTGGCCAGCACAGCTCATCTGAAACTACTGGTGTGACAGAGCAGCCCTCACTGGCTTTGCCTGAAGCACACCAGCTTTTCCCAGTGCTGACAGGACAGTGACCACCTCCAGAGTACCAGCGGGAGCCAGGACAGGAAATCATCCCTGTGTGGATGCAGTGGCACAGCCAGACCTGTGCTGCAGCCCTGCTGCACTGCACTGGGAACCAGCAACAGCCTGGAGCACTAACAGACTGCTCCCAGTGGCTCCCTGGACAATGGGACAGAGGACAGAGCAGAAAATCCTCCATTCTGGACATAAAAATGCCCCCATCAGGTCAGCCCAACAGCCCAACTAACCCCATCTCCAGAGACCATGCAGGGGAGGATGCCTGTGTGGTCACATCCCACAGCCCACCTGCAGTACTCCCAGCTGCTGGAGGAGAGACGTGAGCAGAACACCGGTCCCTTACCCTCCAAATGCCCAGGAACTTCTCTCATCCCTTTAAGACCTTGAATGGGTCCAGAAGATCCTGTGTAAAGCACTATTGTCTTTCCTCTGTTTAAACCCATTCTCTCTCAAGCTTCGAATGTCCCTTAGTAGCTGCCTGAGAGTTAAGAACAACAGAACCATCCCACAGCATGGTTTCCAAGGGCTTCCTTCATGCTGATTCCCAGATCTTATTCATGGATTCTGACATCCTGGCTGAAATAGGCAGCTCCAGGCAGATGGAATCATGCTTCAAAAATTCACAAAAACTCCAATGCACAAAAGAACAACCATGGAGATTTTATTTATTACTATTAGAACAGAGAAGAGGCTACTTTACTGATTAGTATTTACAAATCTGTTGGCAAAGAAAATAATATCCAGTGTCCTTTATTAGCCTATTTCACAGCCCTGGCAAGAAGCATTCATTTGTAATAGCATCAAATGCCTATGGTTTGACTGACTGCTATGGCCAAGTGCAAGGGACCACTGAGATGGAGCCTCGCACAGGCAGAGGCACCTGCAGCCCCAGGAGAGGGGCAGGCCCCACATGGCTGCTCCAGCCCTTGGCCAGTGGCACAACACCCTGAGCCTGTGCAACAACTCAAACCTCAGCACAGTGGAAGAGCTGGTGGCCTCTGTCTGTCTCTGCCCTTCTGGGGCAGGAGCTCCACATCTGGAGAACAAGCTGTCCAGCACTGAAGAAGGCCAGAACAAGGAGAGTGGCATGGAGGTGTGTGTTCGGGGTGGTGTGGGTGAAACAGGTGTTGGCACATTTCGGGGGGCACGTTGGACAAAGCTAATGCTGACAAGGGAGCAAGATTTCCTGGCCCACGGGACCACAGAAGCATCTGGTACCAGGAGAGGAACCAAGACCTTTGTTCAGCTGGGCACAAACTAAATTCCTGCTGTGGAGTTCATCCAAACATAGGCTCTGGGAGCCCTCTGACAGAGTCACAAGCAAGCCAGCAGTCTTGGGGCACTCTCTGCATGTGGCACCTCATGCTCACACTGGTTACCAATTCAGGCATCAGCTCTAAACCTCACTGTTGGCAGGGCTTGGCTCCCCATTGCAGTCTGGAGAGCATGATCCCAGGTCCCCACTGCAAAGGGAGGGGGATGCAGAAATACAAATGCAACCTTGGATGCTACTGGCAGACTTAGCACTGCACCAGTAATGCCAAAACTCAGCTTTTTGCAGCAGACCTGCCTCCAGCAAGGAAAACACCTCAAAGGAAGAGGAACACTAGGATGCCATAGAATTACAATATGCTATTTGGTAAGGAACATAGAACAGCATCTGGAGGCTGCACAGAGATCCACATTCTGCCTCCAAAGGACACTGTCCTTGCTCTGCCTCACCTCTGAGGGCACACGGAAAGCCACAGGGCTTCAGCACCAGCAGTGAGAATGCTGAGCTGCTGCCTGACACTACCCCCTACACAGCTGCTCAACCTGACTCTTTCCTTCCCCTCCTTCCCCTTCCCTTCTGCAATGCCTGTGGGAATTTGGTGGGAAGAGCAGAGGTGCCACAGCTGACTACAGGCAGGACCAGCATTTCACAAGCACACAGCACTGGGGCTACTCTGAGCACAAGAGCACTTCTGACTTTTGAGGGCCTTTGCAGGTTTCTTCAGAGCTGGGCTGAACCAGGAGGGTGAATCAAACTGGTATTCAGTCCCCAACAGAGTGGTCTGGGAAGGATGTGCTATCAGGAAGGGGGGTGCTGGAGCCATGGAGGCTGCTCTGAGCATGGGCTCAGGTGCTCCTCAGTACAGCTGGTGGCAGCTCATGCTGTATGTAGCAAAAAGGAGCTGCAAGGTTGGTGGGGGCACTCCTCCAGAGGTTATGGCCCTCATTAGGAGGATGCCAAACCAATTGTTTATCTGTTTGTTGTCAGGTGCATGGCCTTCTTTTTGTGCCCAGCCCTACAGTGTGGGCAGGTGCTCAGCACAGGGCTGGTTCCATGTGCTGCTCTGCAGCTCTCTGAAGGAAGGTGAGGTGGATGCTGTGGATCTGGCCTGACAGAGCTCCTAGTGCAGGATGTCTGCCCATCCAGCCCCCCAGCAGCAGCAGCTCAAAGACCTCCTCTCCCCGGGCTGCAGTGTGCTTTCACTGATCAGGACAGCCCAAGGAACTTTTCTGCCTCAGCTAACTCACTGCACCTTCACAGCCCTCTACCAAGAGCATTGTGGGGTGTTACAACAACCCCACACCTCCAGCCAACAGTGTGCAGAGGTGAACCAGGCTGCCTCCAGAGCAGGAGGATTATCCCCAATGAGGCAGCATCTCCCCCAGGACCAGCTCATGCCACAGCACTGGAGCAGTTCCCCATGGATGTCCCAGCCCTTTCACTGAGCAACCAGTCTTGTGGCTCCCAGCAGGAGGGCTACCTCTCTCTGACACATGCTGGAAGGCCAGGAACTGCTTAACCTGACCTGGCATGTCCAAACACTTCCTACTGCTGACAGAACCAAGCCTTCCAGGAATGGCCAGTCCTTGTGGTTGTATGCTGGGAGATGTTCAAGGGCTAACCCAGGGTGTGACAACAGCAAGGACAGTGGAAGAAAACTATGTGGAGGGGAGAAGATTTAGGGTACCCAGCAACTCCCCAGAGCAATGTTTGGAGCCCGGGCCAGTGGCTCAAACCAGCCCTTTGATGAAGCTTGTGTCCAAGTGCACGATGAGCATGCGGAGAAAGGACATTTCCTTGCGCGTGTTCTCAAAGATCACGCGGGGGTCGTCCGACTGGCAGCGCAGGCAGTTGGGGGCCATCACCATGGCCAGGTTATTCACATCCATTTTTGTTCTGCCCACATTTGATGGCTGAGCAAAGATCTGCACAGAGCAAGAAGACATTCAGCTGGATCAGTAGAAAAGGGCAAGGAAGTCCAAGCACATGACTCAAGAAAAGGTGCAGGGAGAGCAGAGATGGGGCCTGCCTTAAGGACAGTGCCCCAACAGCCACACATTCCCAGGGGAAGAGCACTGTGCTCTAACACAGGCAACAGCCTTGGCAGGCAGGGAACCAGCCCCAGGCTCTACAACATCAGGAACAGGGTTTATTGCTCTCATAAGGGACAAGGCCAGCAGGCTCCTCTCCACCAAGCCCACCTTAAATAGAGACGAGGTGCTAAAACCACCACAGCTGCCATGCTAACCATGCCCATGCAGTGGGCATGCAGGGCTGCGTGGGCTGCGTACCTGCAGGAAATGGATGAGGTAGCACAGCACCAGCCTGTTGAGCTCCGGCAAAAGCTGCACCACGGCCACAGCAGCGTCAGGGTTCTCGTAGTTGCTGATGCACTCTTTGTAGAACTGCTGGGGGATCACAGGCTCCTCCAGCTCCCGATACCACAACTTGAGGAGAGAGGCTGGGCAGAAAGCAGGTGCATGAGAACAGCTCTGCTCACTTTCTCACCCGCTTCGGGGGCAAACTTGGCAGTGAGACAGAGGGCAGAGAAGGGATCTGTGCTTGTGCTGCATCCCCTTACTTCAGTCTTGGCTCTGAAATACTCAGGCAGCCAGACTGGCCACTTAGTGGGAAACACTGTCTCCTATTTACCTGCTCCTACAGGAAGCAGCTCTGGCGCTCCCTAAAGGAGAGGACAAGGAGACCCAAAGCACTTCCACCACTCTGCCCAGCTTGCATAGCTCCACTGCACCAGAGCCACAGGTTCTTCCCCACTCCCACTGTCTTCTCTCTGGGCAGTGTTTGCAAAGGCAGTGAAAAGGCACAATGTGAAATCCCAGCCAGAGCAGACAGCCTGTGGAGATGAACCCAAGCAGCATCATGCCCACTGGGCTGCTCCTGCAACCTGCCCCTCCAGAAGGCGCCACGGCTGAGGCTGCCAGCAACACGCCTGCCACATTCCTGTACCTGGGATGTTGGGGTCACTGAGATTGCTTGGCATTCTCCACTGATCCACTTGCAATTTCAGTGCATTGACTTCATCGATGTCCCCAGGTATCCTGCAAACAGAGACACAGCAAAGGTGCTTTGGAGAGTGAGCCGCACAGTGTGCTTGGTGTGGTGGCTGCCCAGCAAAGCTCAGCTCCCAGGCTGCTTCTGGGGCCTTGAGAAGGGAGCAGGCATAGCAGCAGCTCCAGCAGCACTTCCTCAGAGAGAAGGGGTTGCCTATTTTTACACACAGTCTTAAAGTGGGGGTAGAAGCAACACTTGACTCTTTCCCTCTAGGTCAGGCAGCAACTATCATTGTCCTGAGGAGTGATTACTTTCTAGAACCAAGCCTCACTGCAACGTGTTCAGACCAAAGATGAGCAGTAGCTCTGGCTAAACATACCAAGAATTAAAAACCCTCCCAAGGCAAAGCTGAGCCTTTCGCTAGCTACCTTAGACCACCTTTAGCTACTAAAAAACTAATACAAATCTTAAATACAAAACAAAATCACACACACAAAAAAAACCAAAAAACAAACTCAGAGCAGAATCCCCTGTGCTCACCACACAGATTCTGTGTCTCTCTCAGCTCCTCATGTCTTGTGCCACATGGGCTGATGTGCTGTATTGGATGAGGTGCTCTGCCAGGATCCTGGAGCTCCTGCCTCCCCTCCACTGACCAACCACCACTGCCAAATCTGCTGAAAACTCACTGCCTTGCCAGGGCATGAGCTGTCCATGTAGCTCAAGTGACATCTACACTGTCCTCTCTCTGCTAACACAAGCAAACAGGCTAATGCTACCTCAAAAGGTGACTCCTGAGCCTGCAGAAGGTTTACTCTGTCCAATCCACAGTGAAGTAGATTCTCAGGGAAGAGGAAGCATGCAGAGGTCAATCCTGACTGCTTGGCTTTGAGGACTGACATGTGGGTGCCCCAGAAGCTCACCTGAAAATGCCCTCCGTCTGTTCCCCTCCCAGGGCCAGCACTTGCTGCGATAGCTGTGTCTGCACCCAGGGCAGCTTGTTCCCCGGGTACATGTCCTGCTGCCGCAGCATGATTTCCTCCAGGGAGCTGCCGAAGAGCGACGGTGTGAGGATGGCGTTCCTGGCGTGCGTTATCTCCTCCACTGTGGGTTTGCGGAGGCCCTGAGGGCAGAGAAGAGCTCAGCACAGCCCTGTCACAGCCAGCCTACCAAGAAACAACCACCCAGGCATGGGCAGCAACCAGCACAGAGAATGCCCACACAATGTGGTCGCCTCGCCAGCCCCCTGGCAGCATGGCTCTCCTTCTGCAGCCCCCACTTCTGAAAATCAGGAGTTGCTCTGCTCATCAGGCTCAAAAGGAGCAGAGGAGACCACTTTGAAGAGTTTGGGGTGGTTTTGTAGGGATTTTGTTGCTGTGTTTCGCACAGGAAGGGGATTGCTCCACCTGCTGTGGGAGGCAGGATGGAGCCCAGCCTGACTCTGGCCGTGGGGACATCAGCAGAGGGCACCTGTATACTGGCACAGCAGGAGGCGACTGCTTGGCCAAGGGACAGCTGAAAAATAGCCCTTTGAAGAAAGGAATTCCAGGTATTTCCAGCTCCAGGGAAAGCTTTGCTCTCATAGGACTAAAACTCTTTGAAAAGCAGGCACTGGTACCTGTTGCTTCTGGCAGACACCAGCACTTGAGAGGGGCTTTGAATCTCTGTGGCAGCAGTGTGGAGAAGCACAGAGCTGGCACAGGGACAACAGGCTGCCAAGCACGGTGGCCTTTAGCAGCAATTATGCAGCCAAGCAGGAGGCACCGTGGGGGGAAGTTGCCTCCAAGCCCTTGGAGGGGCAGCGCTCAGGGCTGCAGTTGTGTGCCATGTGTAGCCAGAGGCTTCCTGTTCTGCCCTGCCAGGATACCAGGAGCCTTCGCCCCTCCCGAGGTATTTCAGATATTTGCTTATTTGACATGAAGTCCATATGGCAGGGAGGCCCCAGAGGGATTTGCAGGAATAAAAGATGACCGTATCTGGCTTGGGGACCTAGAATGAACAGGCTGATGCCACCTGAAAGCTTTCACAGCTATGCACAGAACCGTGCAGAGGGAAGGGAGGAGGATTTTCAGATAACACTGAGCACAGAGGATCCCCCTTTGCATCAGACATCTCTGCTGCATGACTGTTTGAATTGGGAATTAATAACCCTGCAGTAAACCAGGTGCAAGGCCCAGCTCATGCAAGTTCTCAGCGGCAAAGGGAGAATCTTCCCTCACCTGAAGAAACCAAGTGATGTCATCCCTTCGACACACAGTTCCTCTTACCCTGGAGACAGGTGAATGTTGGGTTTGTCTTTGTCCCCAAGGCTAGGGAGCACCCTGCCTTGGTGCTCCAGCTGCCAGCTGCCAGCACAGCAGGCACTGCTGTGTGCCAAGAGGATGAGGGGGCCTGGCCAGCAGCCTTGTCTCACACACTCACAGAGAGACCCACTCTGAGCAAGTCCTCCTCGCCTGCTCTACATCCGTTTCCCAGCAAGGAATCAGCGGTGACCTCCGGAGTGACTGGCCTGGCTACCCAGGGGCCCGGGCAGCCGAGTGCCCCCCGCAGCCCCCAGCCCCTGCAGCCAGGGCTGCTGCTCACCTTCTTGCCCCCGGTGACGGCTACTTTCTGGAGTTTCCGGTAGCAGTACTTGGCATAGGTGCTAATGGGCAGACCTGGCAGGAAAGAGGAATGAGTGGTCATCTGGCATGCCCCCACGACAGCAGAGCCCTCCAGAGAGCTCCAGCACAGCAGCTTATACTGGCAGCCCCCTCGATGCACAGCCCGTTGTGTGGCAGGGCAGGGCTGCTGGAACCCTGCACCAAGTGCCCTGAGGCCTCCCCGTCCCACGGCACGCACGATCAGCGTGAGCCGGGGCTTGGGCTTGGAGGGATTCATCTCCTGAGTCAAGGCTCAGAACTCTGCACCTCCCAGCCCCATCCTGCAGATCTCCACCTCCTGCACAGCAGCCAGCCCCATCCTGACTCAGCCTGGGCACATGTACATCCCTGATTCCTGCCTGGTGGTACAGCCAGGGGCCATAATGGACCCAGGGCGAGGTCATTACATCCTGCCAGACCACAGCCACAGAGCACAGAGCCAGCCTTCTGCCAGGCAAGGCTTCAAAATGTTTTAAGCAAATTGTTTATGATTCAAGGACTTCAGTTCCTTGGCTAGTGATGGAGGAGCAGAGAAAGGTGTCTGAAGCCACAGAGGAAGCACCAGTACCAACAGTGACCTTGGGGTACAAGGAGAGATATGGAGAGGTAGCAGGGTCTCATCTTCCCTAGGACATGCAGAAGGCTTTCTCATACTCCTGCCTGCAGCCTCCTGAAACCCAACCTCGTACTGTGCAGCTCAGGCATGCTCTGTGAGATAAGGAAAATGGGACACACCAAAGTTTGGGCACTGCACCTCAAAAGCTGCTGCCCCCCACAAGAGGAACTGCTCTGGTTGTACTTAGTTCAGTGAACTCTGAAGGCGAGCACAGGCAGGATTCACAGAGCTAATCCCCCCGTGACACCAAGAGAAATGTTTGCAATGACAGAGCACTGATTGCTGGGAGAGTTTTTCCAAAACCATTGGCCTTTTGTTCTTGTTCAAGTAAAACCCAAACTGCTTGCTGAAAGCAGTGAATAGATCTGCCCTATTTGATTCCCTGCCAGGCCCAAAGCTTGCAGCAGAGTTCAAAATACTTGTGGCTTTGAAATTCTGGTCCGATGCTACATGTTTCAGGTCAGCCTTTCACACACCCTAAGGCTTAGGTAAGCTGGTCAGGGGCTGGGAAGTCCTCAGATCCTCTCAGTGCAGGAGGACAAGCTCTTCCCAAGCAGAGCAACAATTCCCAAAGGTGAGAGATGTGTTGTCCCCCATTCTCCTCTCAGCCATCAGACAAGCCACAGTCCTTGGCTCCTCACAATGAAACAAGCACCCCCTGCTTCCACCAATCTGCCTCACAGCTGCAGTAGTTTCTCTCTACTGCTGGAGCCACGCCAGAGGAGGTACAACAGCATTCCTATCTCCCACAGTCAATGGGAAGGAAAGCCAGTTTTAAGAATTTCTCTTTTGGGAATATCTAAAGCAAAATATTCACTGTAAGCAAAAATCCTTGCTAATCCCAGGCATGACTTACACTGAGAATGTCTAAGGATTAAAGGAAACAAACCCAATGAGCTGCTCTGTGGTGCTTCACTATCCTAGGTTAGGGCTTCTGCTGTTAAATGCAAGGCACACCCCAAAGCAAGGTGTCACCCTCTCCAGAGGGGATGGGAAAGAGGCTGGACTGTGTCTCTGCATCCCAGCAATTATGCAGGAGGCAGCACATTCAAAACTAATAATAGGAAATGCTTTCTCACACCGTAATTAGACCATGAAACCCATAATCACCCCAAAAGCTTAACAAGGTTTGCAAAGGAACTGGTGTCTCGCAGAGCCTGCATGGCTGATGCGTGGGCAGCAGACACGTTAACTTGAAGCCTGTTTTGTACTTTCCCAGGAAGCTCCCTGTTCCCTGGGAACAGCCTAAAACATCCAGCATGTTCTGCAGCGAGGCTCCTGCTCAACGTGATGGCCAAGCTGCAGCCTCTGACCCAAAGGGGTCTGTTGAGGCCACATGTGAGGCCAACCAAGTTTGAAGCAACTGAAAAATAACTTGCTGCATGCACCAGAGGCTGGAGGAGTCACTGCCCACAGCCCTGAAAGGCCAAAAAAGCAGTAGGAGCCCTGAGGAAAGGAGTGAGCAGCACTTGCCCTAGTGAGCACAGAGGAATGGCCCCCATGAAGCCTCCCTGTACAGAAGACATCTGCCCCGACACAGGCACTCCCAGCTCCAGGGCACATGCAGAGTGGAATGGGCAATGGAGATGTGGAGAGGCCAGGAGGCACACAGTGAGCTGCAGAGAGGGAACATGAGGGAGAAGAGCAGAACTGAGCTTTAGCCTCAGCTTTTCCAAACCAGCAACCTGATGCAAACATCTGCTGTTTTTAGAATGCTCAGATAGAGACCAGCTCCTGGCACTGAGCTCTTCAGACATGGTCAGGGCTCCCAACATGTGGGCCAGGTATGCCCTCCATGCCCCAGCTCACACCCCTTGATGTGAGGCCAGGCAGCTTTGTCTGCACCACCTGGCAAGGGCTAATTCTGAAGGCAATTCCACTTCTGTGAGCACATCATGAATCTGAGAAATCTAAGATTATCTGTTATTTCCTGTAGTACCACAGTAGCCCCAGGAGCTCAGGAACAGAAAACTACTAACAGCCCACATGGTGAAAAATAGTTTTCAAAGAAAAATATTCTTCCATGTGCCAGCCTAGAAACACATGCAAAGAGCATCTTAAAGAACCTCTCCTTTTACAGCAAGTTAAAATCCAGACGAGGCACACGCAGGAACATACCTTCTGGAATAGGCTAGAATGCTCTCCTGCAAAAAAAGGTCTTAAAAATGCAGCAAACAGTGTGGATTCAGGAGCTGGCTATGGGACGTGTACTTTAGCACAGGAGAAGCTGTTGTCTGGATATTTCTCTGACCTACCACAGCCTCTTGGACCTCAGCCTGGCACAGCCAGAGCAGGATGTCAGACCAGGATCCCATCTTGCTGCACTCTTTACCACAGGGGTAGGTGCCCCCAAGCAGCTCAGCTGGGCTTGGCACCAGTGGTGCTGCTCTCCTGGCTTAGATCTGCCCAGGCACCCACACTTTATGGCACTGTTTTAGCTCCTCTTTCTCACACCACCAGTGCCTCCTTCTGCATCCCAACAGTGTTCCTCCATCACCATTCCCTATGTGGGAAATGCCACATTCAGCAGCCCAAAGGGCCGAATTAGCCAGCAGCCTGCACCTGTCACCAGGATAAGAAACAGATACAGGATGTCTGAAAAAAGAATATTCCACTTCAAAAATCTCCTGGCTAACAGCAGGTGGGCAATACCCTGAGGCAGTGCTGCACCTGGACCATTAAACACCAACAGACAGACTTCCCTTCTTTGACTTTGTCCCATTTCTTCCTAATCTTCTTCAGGCTCGGAACCCACACAACACCCTGCTTTGCTGACCCCTCACAATTTCATTCTGTGCTTCAGGACAGAGTGCCCTGGAACCTTCTGCCCAAACCACAACCAGGCAGCTTCCAGTTCTGCTGTTTTGACAAACAATGAGAATTTTTCTTCCTGCTTTCCCCAGGTGACCTAAAGTTTCTTTCAGCCCATCGGCCTTCTCCCCCCTTCCCTCCTTCAGGTGCAGCTCCTGTGCCACCTCCCCTGTCTCGGAGGGTCCCTGGGCAGGACACGTGGGATGGGCACAGCGCAACTACAACCGAGCACTGGTTTGCCATCTGTCCCTTTCCTACAAGCTCCTGATCCTCCCTTTGGTTTCTGACCATTTTCCAGCACCTTGTATGTGTTTCTTGAAATTAATACATCAGCTGCAAAATGTCCTTCCCTCCTCAAAACAGCTCCCTTGGGGCCTGGCCTTCCACTGCACGTGCAGTCAGGGACTTCTCCCCCATTTGAACACTTTGCTTCTGGAGCCACAGTTTTCTCTGCTGCTTGATCATTCTGTTACTCACCCCTGCCAGATCCCTCTACACCTTTTACTTCTACAGTCCCTGTGTAATTTTGTATCAACACTGAGCTGCCAGCTCATAATTTGGCTCCTTGTATAAACCCAAGGCCCAGTTTACATTCCTGCAGGATCAGCAGACAATCCTCCTTCTGAAAACACAGCATTTATTTCTACCTGTTCTTCTTCCTGTCAATGGGTTATTGGTGCATGAAAACATCTCACACCACCTTCATATTTCGGAGAACCCCACTAGAAGATGAAGATTGCAGCAGTAAGTGTGCGAAAAGCCAAAATTCTTTCTTTGAGTGTATGTCAGATGATAAATGTTGACTGACCTAAGTGTTTACAAGCCTCTGCACTGAAGGGACTGTGTGTGCCTGCTTGTGTGGGAAATCACTGCTTCAACTCCATTTTCCACTGAAAGATTTACATAGATGCCTACTTATCCACCATTCAGTTCTGACTGAAGACAGTACATTTAATTTCCTTATGGATTTCTCTCCTAAATTGCTGCTACATCATCTGTAGGCATCTTCATATTTCAGAGCTACTGATGAACTTCTCACAACAGCCTTGCAGCTTCAGGGATCCTATCACTCAATAAGGGCTGGTGGAACAGAAGTAGGTGTTCCAGGGAACAGCCTGAGCTTTCTACCCACCAGCAGATAGAACCTGGCATGTTCCTGCAGGATTTCCCCTTACTTCAGGTACAACTCTGAGGTCAGGCCCCAGAAAAAGTCCTCAGAGTTATCAGTCCCCTGTGAAAAAGCTGGTTTGAGTGAGCTGCCAGCCCTTGCAGCCTCCTCTGCTGAGCAGCTCATCTATCCTACAGTTCCCAGGCACTGCCAGAGCAGCCTCCTGAGCCAGAGAGCAGACAGGGCCCAGGAAAGGACAAGAGGAAACAGCCTCAAACTGTGCCAGGGGAGATTTAGACTGGATATAAGGGAACATTTCTTCACTGCAAGGGTAATCAGGCATTGGAACAGGCTGCCCAGGGCAGTGGTGGAATCTCCACCCCTGGAAGTATTAAAAAAAACATGTAGATGTGGCACTTGGGGACACGGTTTAGTGGCAGCTTTGGCAGTGCTGGGAGAACAGTTGGACTTGATGACCTTAGAGGGCTTTCCCAACCTTAATGATCTGTGATTGTATGAAAGGGAACAGTGTGTGTGACCTGTCACCAGAGCCCCAGCCGAGGTCACATATGCACGGCTGACTTGCAAGTGCTTCATTCTGGAAACTTGATGAAGTTATCCTGGCATGCCTTTTGCATAACATTTCATATATTTATATGTATTTATATTATATATATTTATAAATATATATGACACAAGCGACACAGAATAGCCTGAGCTGGAAGGGACCCACAAGGATCATTGAGTCCAACTTGGTGTGTGGGGGGGTTATTTTAAATTTGCTGTTTGTTTTTAGGTAAAAAGTACCCCTATCTTCCTAAGCACATTTCCAGCACATGCAATATAGACATGCAATTGCACAGAACAGCCTGCTCAGCCCACAGGCAGCACACCCTGCACAGAGCCATCTCCATGGAGTTGTCCCATAAAGATGTCTAAGTCCCTCTGAGTACAACTAAAATGAATTTTCAAAGGCTCAGAATGGGCTGAACTCTCCTTAATGTGAACAGGAAAGGAAAAACACATATTCCTACCAGAAATATAATCCTTCTGTGCAGTTTCAGGTCTCTGCTCTGAATCCCAGTGGAGACAGAGAAACAATGAACACTCCTAAGTGCAGGTGCTTCAAACCAGGGCCCTCCTCACCCACCTCCCTTGCAGCTGCCTCGTGACACAGCAGTGACACAGGGAAGCCACCAAAGGGAGCACAGCTGCCTGCTGGTGTCAGGTAGGGCTCAGGAATGTGGGAAGCTGGACTCCAGATAAAAACACTGACACCACTTGATAGAAACTGCTGCCTGATAAGAATTCACAGGGTTAACTCAAGTTTCCTGAAAGCAATANGCTTTGGCAGTGCTGGGAGAACAGTTGGACTTGATGACCTTAGAGGGCTTTCCCAACCTTAATGATCTGTGATTGTATGAAAGGGAACAGTGTGTGTGACCTGTCACCAGAGCCCCAGCCGAGGTCACATATGCACGGCTGACTTGCAAGTGCTTCATTCTGGAAACTTGATGAAGTTATCCTGGCATGCCTTTTGCATAACATTTCATATATTTATATGTATTTATATTATATATATTTATAAATATATATGACACAAGCGACACAGAATAGCCTGAGCTGGAAGGGACCCACAAGGATCATTGAGTCCAACTTGGTGTGTGGGGGGGTTATTTTAAATTTGCTGTTTGTTTTTAGGTAAAAAGTACCACTATCTTCCTAAGCACATTTCCAGCACATGCAATATAGACATGCAATTGCACAGAACAGCCTGCTCAGCCCACAGGCAGCACACCCTGCACAGAGCCATCTCCATGGAGTTGTCCCATAAAGATGTCTAAGTCCCTCTGAGTACAACTAAAATGAATTTTCAAAGGCTCAGAATGGGCTGAACTCTCCTTAATGTGAACAGGAAAGGAAAAACACATATTCCTACCAGAAATATAATCCTTCTGTGCAGTTTCAGGTCTCTGCTCTGAATCCCAGTGGAGACAGAGAAACAATGAACACTCCTAAGTGCAGGTGCTTCAAACCAGGGCCCTCCTCACCCACCTCCCTTGCAGCTGCCTCGTGACACAGCAGTGACACAGGGAAGCCACCAAAGGGAGCACAGCTGCCTGCTGGTGTCAGGTAGGGCTCAGGAATGTGGGAAGCTGGACTCCAGATAAAAACACTGACACCACTTGATAGAAACTGCTGCCTGATAAGAATTCACAGGGTTAACTCAAGTTTCCTGAAAGCAATATAAAATAATATTGAATGGACTTTGTCCAGCAAGACTTTAGCCAGATAAAGTGTTATCCTGCAGCCAGCAGTTAAACTGGGTTTGGAGGAAGGCATGAGCTCTCATTCACCTAGCAGAGATGCCAGTGCCAGCTCTGGGCTGCAGAGCTCAGAAGGGAAAGTCAGTACTGGAGAGCAGAGGGTAATGTCCTTCCAGCATCCTCCCTGAAGGTTAGGCAGTGGTTTACAAAATCCATTAACACGACCGAGACAGGATTTTCTCAACACACTGGCTCATACGGCTTTTAGCACCAGAACATGCTCTAGGAAACTCCATGGCAGTTGAATTACAGCCCTAGGTCTGCATCCAAATTAAAATCCCTTTTCTCACACAACTGTGCCTGAAAGGGCCCCCACCTGTCCCACATGCAGCCCAGCTGCCACCCACACAGCTGATCCATGCTGTTGCCACACCTTACGCACCAGCCACCCACCAGGTAATTTTTCCCAAATGCAAGTCTATGCACTTAAACAAATGGTCTGATTTTCAGCAGAGCTCAGCATCCCTGCCTGCCTGAGATCACTGTCAATCTCCCTCTTGGCTCCCTGTCCCTTCCTTTACCTTCATCCTCTGTGTTTTGTTTCCTCTTTTTCCTGGATTTTGAGTTCTTCTTGTTTTTCAGATCCACAAGTTCCTTGATGCGCTGGGCAACTGAAATATCAAAAGAGAGTCTGTATTAATAATGTGGTATACTAAAATACCAAAGCCTGGACCTGCCCTTAGATGTGGTAGCCAGCCTGACTCCAGTATGAGGAGCTCTGCCTGGGGAAAGCTCCTGCAGCACAGCCAGCTCCCAACACATCTGAGTGAGGGGCCTAGAACATCACTTAGCTTCTCCCAGGGGCCAAACAGTTGAGCAGCTTATACCTAAATGGACTCACTGCCCAAATACCAGCAGAAGGAACAAACCTCTGAGAGCTCAGAGTACTCCTCCTGGCTGCCTGCACTCCAGGCCAAGTGCAGCTGGTGGGAAAGGTTTTGGGGAGAAGTGACAAAGGTACAGGATACTCATAAAACCCAAACTGGTGCTACACACCCGGTGGTTCAGTGAAGGACTCTCACATTAAGGCTGCAAGCACAAAAACAGAAGGCAAAGGTTGGCATTGCAGCACTGCTTGCTCCCTGCACCCCCCTCTACTGCTGCATCCATGAGCAGGCAGAGCGGTGCTGGGGCAGAACTCCTGCACCCACCCTGCACACATGGAGGACTTCAAACAGAGGTTGAATCCCTCACCGATCAAGTGGAACTAGGTGCTGTGGTTTCTGGCCTGAGACTGGACAAGGCAGAGTGAGTGCTGCTGAAATAGTGAAATAGTGACAAATCAGCCAATACTCTCCAGGCTGGCCCTTGGCTTTTGTTGCTGTTGTTGTTTTCACTCCACATTAAAATTGGGCAATATATGCTGGGCTGGTCCCCAGCCTTCTGAAAGACAGATAAATTGCATGTCTTCACACCAAAAGCCCGCATTCTTCAGGATCCCTGACTGTGCCAAGCCAAGGCTTGTTCCCAGGGTTTGCAACGGCTCTCTTAAGAAGTTAGAGATTAACAATCATCCTTTTTTTTAATGCCCAGTTTAAGGAACTTAGGAGACTTTACTTCTTTACTACTCATTTACTTACATAGATGTAAGTGTCTTCAGAGAGCCCAAAGAAACTCTGCCATTGCTGGGTCAAAATCAGCTCATTTCAGTGCTGATGGATGAGGTGAGCACACCCCGGGCCTTGTATTTCTTTGTCAGACATAAGTGAGAACTGGAAGGGGACGAGCTGCTGGAAACTTCATCCCACCAAGGAAAGAAAGAACTCACCCAATACCTTGTGCTTTCACTGACAGAGCCCACAGCACCGGCTGGAGATGACCTGTACTTTTAAAACCCAGACAAACCTGACTAAAGTGGCACAATCCACCAGGATGCTGCTGGGTACAGAGGAGGTACAAGAGGCACTTACTGTTTTCATCACTGTCAAGGTGGCGGTAAATGTAACCTTCCAGGTAAGATTGAAACTTGGGTGATGGGGAGAAAAAGGCCAGACTGATGGCCATCAGTTCCCAGCCCCATGCCAGGCTTCGATAGCACACGTTATCTGTTGTCTGCCGGATCAGTTGTATGTAGAGCTCATCCCGCAGCCCCTGCATGCTCCAGCACTTGGTGACCGTGACCAACGCCACATGATTGCGGTCCATGCGAGTCTGACGGTCTCCCATGTAGCTCTGCACCAGCTTGAACATCTCACATGCCTCTTTTTTGATGGTGCGGTTGCTAGTGATGAGCATTGGCTTTTTGATGGAGCCGCCATTCCAGGACAGCATGTTGGAGATGGAGATCCTTCGGCGGAAGATGCCCTGCGTGTGCATGTTCAGGTTTTTGGAAGCCCAGTCTGCCATGCTGCTCTGGGAGATGGGCTTCCGTAGGGTATTGCAAGGAAAATGGCATCCCATGCAGCCACCATGCTGGCCACTGCCCTCCTGCTTGGAGTCCAGCTCTATGGTCCCAGGCTGCAGAGGAGAACAGAAGTGTTAAAAGCAGCTTAGCTGATTCCTCACCCTGCTAGGAAAATTATCCACAGTGAGTCATGAAGCTACCAGGAAATGTACAGTGGTGAGTCTGGGCAAACGGGACTTGGTGCAGAATCGGTGGCTGACACCTGCAGTTCTGCAAGAGCCTGGCTGGCACAGCCACACAACTGCTGCTGTCCCTAAGGGAAGCTCTGGGACATGGAGCAAAAACACTGAGTGTCCAGGCTGTCCCAGAGCTTAGGGGCCAGCCCAGGCAGGAACTGGGCTGACTCCTAGAGCAACTAAGCACACGCCAAGGAGCCATGTCCTCCCCACTCGTCACCTCTTGATTCCTGTGGAGCTCCAGGAGTCCAGGAGGCAGGTGGGGACACTAGGAGGTAGTAGAGACTAGACAGCAGTATGAGCACTGTTTCCTTGTCACGCTTATCTGTCATGGCCCCTACAATCCTGGTTCCCACCTTCACTATTTTTCCAAGTTCTAGCAAAAAAACCCCAACACAACCAAATCACCATGGCCAGCAACCCTGGGCAGCCTCTGCAATAGAGGTGTTGAAATCATGTATCCTGATTCTACCAAGGCCCTCCTAATGGAAACACCAATGAGACACACAAACAGGACAGGAGTAGCTGAGAGGCACACAGAAGAATGGGAACAGGTATTTTGATGGGAAGGCTGTCACCCAGGTAGAAGAGATTAAGTTTGAGTTGGTGAAGTGAAGGAGACCAGAGACCTGTGTTGGTCAGCTGTCATCCCCAGTGCTGCCAGATCCCACACACCCTCAATGGCCTCCTGCCAAACCAGCCCTGGTCCTCAGAAGTTGCAGGGAAGGTGCCAGCTGTGGCTACAGACCAGGGCTTCTGTGAGTACTGCTGCACAGGACTCAAAACACCTCTGAAACACGCTCCCTATCATATTCTCCTGTAGGAAAACCCTACAAGAGAGGCACAACTTTCCTCTAATTAAATCAGAATTGCTCACAATTGCTTTTTCTTCTCAGAGAACTGGGGACAGCTGGGGACAGCTGCTCCCACCCACAGCCTGCAAACTCACCTGCTCCAGGCACAAGTCCACTGATCACAGGTTCACAGAGATCAGCAGCAGAGATAGAGACTTTCTCTCCTCCTAGACTCTGTCTGCACTTCTTACATGCAGCCATTGCCATCCTTCTTTCCCAGTAAATGCTATGGATAACTATGTAATTACAGCTCTGGTAGTACTGGTCCCAAGAAAATAGTGTGATCACTTCTTGAGAGAAGAGACACTTCTTTTGCCCATCCAGAATTCTTCATTTAGGATGGAAGTGGCAGCCTGGGACACACATTGAACTCAAGTACTCAATAAATTGTTTTAGGAAACACACTTTTTTGTTAGATTTGAAACTCCCACACAGAACAGCCAAGAGCTAAAGAGCCCACATTTCACTCTGTGTTCTCCAAGGAGATCACTAGCAAGCAGGAAAAAGCCAAACAACATCATCTAAGGCTTTTAGGTTTTTAAAGGAAGATAAAAAAGCCACATGCAGTATGTTTTGGTTTTGCAGTGGAAAAAGTGAAATCAAACATGCATTTTCCTTCCTTGCAGAGCACCTTTAACTTGTGTGCCACACTCTATTCTGTCTACAGTCTGGAGACATGCTGAGCTACAGTCAACCCCAAATTGCACATCAGTTCTTAGAAGTTTAGGCAAAGTCAGTATTTTCTTCTTAGTATAGAGGAACTGCTGAACTCATGACACAGGCTCATGGAGTCCAACCCTTCCCTATTTTACACACAACATGTCCCTCCATGTGGATGATGGGATTAGCAGATATCACATTCCACCTCTTATTGCCAGCTGGGGGCACAATCATTTCTCCTGTTTTTCTACCTTGTTTTTTTTATCCCTTGAGTTACTCCACCATCCTTTTCACTCTGAATTCACTCAACACACTGACTAAAAATCCCTGCCTGCAGTTCTCTGCCACCTCCACATCTTTGGTCTCCTTCAATTCACCTTCCCTGCCCAGGGTTGGTTTTCCTCCTGTCACCCTACCTCTACCCCTTCAATATCTTCCTTCTGAGGAGCCACCTCCTCACACTCTCACAAGGTTCAGCACGCTCCAGGTTCTCTCCTCTGCTCTCTCTGAAGTTTATCTCTCACATCTCATTCACACAACTCCCCAGCTGTTATCTTTGTACTGACAGCACACAGCCACCTCTGCTCAGGCTGCAGAACTTCTGCCCATACTCCTCAGATACTGAGATTCCTTGTCTCCTGGTTCTTCTCTCCACCATGCAGGCCCACCACAGAACATTGCTGATCGCTCAAGCCCCTTGCTGCCATTTCCAGGTGAGGCAGCGATTTTGCTGCCATATTCTCTGCAACTTCCTCCCTTCCTTACTTGGACTCTTACCTTTCTGAGTATTGCTGTGAATATTTCTTTACTTACTGATTCTTAGCCTTTACCACAACATCCATTTCCTTACATCTTCTACTGTATTCTCCTTCCCCAGATTACCACAAATGAGCTATTTTTCTTCATTTTCAAGGCCATTCCCAGCCTATCCCCAATTCATCATCTCTTGTGCATAATCAAGACATCAAGTCTCAGCTCTCCCTGTCAATGCTACGAGGAAGCATTGAAGAAGAACAGAGGGTGGTTTTCTACCAAGACTAAAGAGCTTGTGAAATTAAATTGCTGAACTATTAAAACTAAGTCATGTAAACTTGATCTGGCTCTGTGTCTGAAAAATAAGAAATGCAGGAGCATGACATCAGTTTTCCAAAAGGTTTCTAGTGAAAGCAGAATGACAATAAAGAGAATGCACACAGATAAATCTGATGAGAGATGTCAGCCTGGCTTTCAGAGAAAAGTTACACCTCACAGGTCTGCTGGAGCAATCTGGAATGGTCAAGGAGCTTTTCCAATATTCTTCATGAAAGATCACGTACCATCAAAGAGGAGAAAAAACAAAAAAAATAAACAGCCACTTTTCAGGATGGGGCATGGTCATCAGTTCTGCCTCATCAAAGTGATGCAGAGACCCCAGCTGCTCAGCAGGACCAAAATAACTGGAAGAGGGAGCAAAGAGGAAAAGGGCAAAACCTTCAAAGAATGTAAAACTATCTATGAAGAACCTGAATCTGAACTAAAACCACAAAGCAGGAGGTTCCTTCATATCCAAGTAGGAGAAAAGATGGCAAGCTAAATTCTGCAGAAGTGCTGTGTCATAGAGAAAAAGTACTTCCCTTGTGCAGGCACACTGATGGGCTCAAAAACAATAAACACTGGTTTTCTAAATGTTTCCATTTGATGCTCAGGTACAGGGAGGGACAACTGTATATGAAGAACCATTAGAAAAAGGAGAGTGAGAAAAAGGGGAATTGCTGCCTCCTAGCCATGCAAATCCTGCCACCCTTGTCCTGTACCCCACTGACTCAGGCCATCCCAGCAAAGAAAGGACTCCCAACAAAGACACGGGTGACAGCAAATTGATCAGGCAGCAGATTTACCCAAATAACAGAGCAGTGCTGACGGCTTGCTGGCCATGAGCCCTAACCCCCCTGCCATTTTTCCTCCTCCCACACCACTGCCCTGAAATGAGGTCTCCACCTGCCAAGCTGTGAAGCTTTGTGACCTGTTTCCTATTTTGCAGGCACAGACATGTTTTGCTTGCAGCACACCCAGGAACTAAACCCTCCCTGGGAGCAGGTTCTGCCCCACGACAGTCCAGCAGAGGCCCCCGATGTAACGTGGTGCGGGTGGCGAGGTACCTGCGAGGAGTGGCGTGTGGTGTCCGATGAAGTCAAGCTTGTTTGACTGGTCACATTCTTTTCCAAAGAATCTATTTTCTCAAAAGTCCTCTTCTGCCTCACTGTGTCCTGCAGAGCAGCTGCATCGCTGGGAAAGCCTTCCCTTATCTCCAGGCCCTGTCTGTACAGGGACCTGTTGCTGCCTGAGACATCGTCCCTGGAGCTCTGGCTGATGCATTTCTTCAAGTGGTCAGACTGAAACCTGACCTTGCTGCTCTCTGCTGGGATGCCACTCTCCAGGCTCTCAGCATCCAGGCTGGCTTTGCTGCCCCTGCAAGCTGCTGACCTGCCCACCACTGCACGCATCTCAGCGATCACTTTATCGTTCAGAGCTGTGAGCTCACTGCTGCTGCCCACAGAGCCAGGTCTTACTTGGCCTGTTCCTTGCCTCCTTCCTTTCCTTTTTCTCAAGCTGGGAGAAGGCCCAGTCGAATAACCAGAATCCTGATGGCTTATACCAGTTGGGTACTCCTGAGTCTGCAGGCTGTTCTGCCGACTGTGGTGGAGTTCCATGTTCTTGAGGACGTTGGCTTCCAAGATCCTCCAGGACTGCTTGAAGCTGTCTTTTGAAGCAAGCTGACCAGGCAGTTTAGTGGAGGCATCAGCTGTTGCAGCAGAAGAGTGGGAGAGTTTGGCAGATTGGTCAATGTTGACCATATGTTTTATGTATTCCCTGCCAGCTGGGCTGTATTCAGTGGAAGAAGGATTTCTTGCATGCTTCTTTGCAGCTTGTTGCTTTTGCAAACTGGGATGCTGCAATAATTTGGTTGGTTGCAGCTGCTTTTTTAAGCTATTGCTTGGTGACCTTGGTGGAGATATCCCACTCACACCAACGCTTTCTGCGTCCATGTCTACTGGTGGCTCATCATAAATTGGTGACTCCAGAGATGGCTCATCGTATATGGGTGCAGGAGAGGCATATTTGGGGGATGCAGGCTGGGGGGTTCCTGTCCGGCTCCTTGGCGGTGTTTGAGATGTTGGACCATTCATCAGCACCAGGCAAAACCCACCGTTCTCCATCTTTTTGATCTGCATTGACTGCTTTGTTTCTCCTGCAGGCATTTGCTTTGTGGCTCCAGGGCTCTGGGACGTGGATTGAGGCTGAGCATATATAGCTGGTTTTGGAAGAGATTTTGGGCTGCTGGGCTCTGGAGCACTCTGAAGCTGAAGGGAACTGTTTGAAAAGCTCTGTATCTGCCTCAGACTGTTCACTTTGACCAGCATGGCTGCTTTTGTGCCTGGCAGAGGCTGCCACTGGGTAGGAGTCTCCCTAAAAGAACAGAGATACAAATACAGGTAATTATTTAAGAACTACATTAACTGAAGTACCCTCTACAACTACACAAATACCAGATACTTAATCGCAAAGTGTCTGAAGATTCCCCAACCAGTTACATCAGTGTGTTACTTTTTCCTGGAGATCCCCCTTCCTGAACCAGCAAACCATTGTTGATAAATTTCAGTCATGAACAGCAGAACAACAACACGAACCGAGTTCATATTATAATCTGGTATCAGCAGCACTGAAATAGGATACAACCTACATTTCCCAAAGCTCACCAGCTAGCATGGCACCAGGAACAACCAGCTGGAGACTAGCAAATTATTCTGGACCACTCAAGCATTAAATTGGAAAATAATCCCAACTATCTTGCTTTCGGATTATCCAACTATGATGAGAGTCCTTCCAGACCACACTATTTTTTTTATTTAAGTGTCCAGATGCCTGTTTATTTTGCAGAAAAACCTAGGAGGTCTGTGGGAGGTGTGTGGGGGCAGCCATCCTCAGCTCATAGGATGTGTTATACACCCACACAACATGTCAAGCCTCCTCCCAATCCCTGATGCACTAGATCTGGTTCCCTTGGCCAAACGGAGTGGCCCTGCTCAGCTCTCATGGCTGTGAAACCCTCCTCTGAGCCGTGGTGGTACTCAGGATCCACCACTGTCCAACATGCCCACTGCAACGCCCCAGTTCCAAGGGTGCTTTCTGCAGCAGAACAACAATGTGCTGTCAGGCTGTGGCCACAGCCAGGCTGTGTTTGTGAGCTCTGAGTAAAAGAGAAGGAAAAAGCTCTTAAGCCAGCTCAAGCTTCCAGGTTTTCCAAGGCACCACTGAGCCCAGGAAGGTCTGACCCTATTTTGTTCCCTACCTCCACGTATCTGAAACCAGCCATCACCGAGTAAGAGCTGAGGGTGTGCTGCATCTGTCCCATCTGTGACAGGAGATGTTCCCCTAACACCTTCACAGCCATTTTGCTCTGTGTCAACCTAGACCTCGCTCCCCACCCACACTGCTGACCTGTTCTCTGTGGGCAGACAGACCCACCTCTGCCGCACATCCAGAGCTGCCTCCTGCCAATGTTGCCCCTCTTGTGCCTGCCCTGCCAAGTCCTAAGGTACCTAGACACCCCAATCCTCTTGTCCTTTGCTCCTGCTCTTCACAGCCCTTTCACCTGACCAGGTCCCAACCCCCTCCTTCAGCACAGCTTCCCTGGGGTGCTCTGCCATCCTCCCCCCATTGGCTATCCCACCATGCACCTGTGTGGATGTACTATTTCACCTGCTCCACCCCAGTTTCTTGCCCCACATCCTCTGCCCAAATGTGATCTGCTCCCAATCATTGCCCTCTTCAGGGGGTGGTGTGCCCCTTCCCCATCCACTGCTTACCACATTTTTGGCAAAACATGCTCTCTCTCACTGCAAATCCCACCCTGGCACCGCGGCACCAGGAGAGGCATGGGAGGCTGGCACTGCCCTGCCACGGGTGCAGTGCTGACCCCTGGCCAGGGTCCAAAGGCCTCACCACCCTCAGGCTGCAATGTGATGCACCTCCCCTTTGAAGGGCTGGCTCCTTTCCCACAAGAGAGCCCAGACAGCTCTCTTGTGCAACTACCCAGGTAACCAGAGAGTTGAGAAAGGGCCTCATGCTCCGGGGTCCCCCTTGCTCTGTGACCTCCCGAGCATCTCCTATTAGAGCATAAAGGGTTTTATTTTAAAGGAGCTCCTGACACTACTTCAAGACAGAGATGCCACTGCCACGAGGAAGGCTTGTCTCCCAGCCCATCACCTTTTGTTCAGAGCATCACAGCCCAGTACTGACCTGAGCCCTGTCCCAAAAGCAGCTTGGGAAACTCATGGGGATTTGGGTCTGCCCTCTCTCCATCTGCCCAAGCTGCTATCAAGCACAGTCTCTGCTCTCCCACTCCTATTTTGCCCTCAGTGACTTGTCCTCTGCATGCCTCCTTCTAGGTGATGATGCCTGGAGCAGGGGAGTGAGTGCCAATGGTGCCAAGTGAGGGTGTAGGCAGGGAACAGCTAGCAGTAATGGCAGGATGGGGTGGCATTTGTGAGGACATGCAGCACCCAGACTCACCAGGTATCCCTCCCTGGGGGACACAGGGCCTGCTGCTTGCACCAGTGCATCTCTCCAGTGCAAGCCAAGCCCCAATCCCAAACACAAGTGTGGCTGAAGATCTGGCTGTTCCTCAAAGAGCTCCTGGACAAACAGGAAGAACCAGAGCAGCCACACTCAGTAGGCTTTTAAATCAGTATTTCTGACAGCCCCACGGTTCTACCAGCAGCTCATTTCATGGCACAGAAGAAAGACTGTCAAACAGCAAGCAGGACAAGCCACCCACAAGCTCCTGACTCAGCAGGCAGGCCAAGAGTGAGAGCCCAGGAGCAATTTTAGCTCAACCCTATAGCCAGAGCAGCATTCTGTAAGGAACAGCACTATCCAGTTGTTGGGTCGCAGGGCAGCAGAGCTGTAGCCCTGAGTTGCAGGTGTGTCCCCCTACCTTGCAAGATCCCCAACTACAGCAAGGCTGGAAAATAAACCTATGCTCTGTGGGAAGGCACTGGGTCCTACATCCCACAAGCCACCTCCTGAGGTTTTTCCTCTCCCTGACTTGCAGCACTGCATGCCCAACCAGCTCTGCACAGCTGAACCATCCCCTCGGCCAAGGCCTGGCAGACCCACCCCTGTGAGGCACAGCATGGTCAGACTTGTCACCTTGCACAGACTCACCGTGTGCTGGTACCTCCTGGCACTGGCAGTGCGTGCTCTGATGCCCACCAAATCCCATCAACCTGGAGTGGCAGGATCTCCACCCAGAGCTCCACCACCTCCTTGCTCAGCTCGAAGCCACAGGGAGGAGCCTCTCCCTGCCCACACAGCAGGCACTGGCACCATCTCCTGTCCCATCTGTCCCAATTCACACCCACACAGCAGCACCAGGCACATCCCAATTGGTCCTCACTCAGGTGTGGGGCTGGGCACCTGCACAGTGCCACCAGCCTGGCCACCAGGGATGGGCTCCTGCTCCAGCATGGCATTATGACCTTAGGGTCCTGTGAAACCCCAACTGGCAACAACCTCTGCCCTTGCTCTATGAAAAAGAGCGAAGCCCAGATTTTAGGCCTCAGAGGAGCAATGAGGGATTTGATCTGAAAAAGAAAAGGGGATGCTGTGCTCACAGCCTCCACAGAGGCAAGCTGTCTACCTGTGACCCCATGCGAGCCTGAGGGCATCAGGCACACTAAAGCATGACAGCTCCTCACTGCCCAGAGTCCCTTCCTCAGTCTGGGAGAAGCTGTCCCTTGCCTTGGGCCTGCCCAAGATGGGAGGGTGTGGTGAGTGGAGTCTCAGCACAGACCTGGCCCCATGAGTGGCACATGGTGGGGAGCCGCAGCAGCTCTGCACTGGCACAGGGCTCTCCCTGCAGCTGCCCCGAGTCCAGCTGGCAGGACAGCAACACGAGCTGGACAGTCAGCCACAGCAGGCAATAAGTAGGCAGTTCTGACACAAGCAGCAGCCTCCTCGCAGCAGGATTTTGGCACTTGCTGTTCATGCCCCGACACGTTCCCTCCTTCAGGCCAGGGGGCAGAGCGCACCTTGGGACCAAGCCTGCCCTGGAGCACTGCAAAACCCCTGGAGCCAGCAGAGCCCAGCGCCCAGGGCACCCACTGACACTTCTCTTTTCAAGGAACAGCAAAAACACCTGAGGTTGTGACAGGTGTGCTGCCACAGACACCGGTACAAGGCAAAGCATCCAGGTGTCCTGTGTTGCGCCAGACTGGGCCAGGCATGAGGTGGGCTTGGCTTCAGGAGGTCTGCTGGACAACAGCTCTGGGACCTGTTGCAGCTCATGCAGGATGAGCGGCAAAGGTGAAGTCAGAGGCAACGAAGAGGAAAGCAAGCAAGTCCACTGCGCCACTGCCCCTCCCTGGCTGCAATTCAAGATGTTAGGACTGGTCCAGGCATCCAGGTATTGGTACCTCCCCAGGGCACCCCAACACCTACTGTCTGCCCACTCTGACTTCAAGGAGAGGGTATTGCACCCAGGAGCTTTGCATTCAAGACTCAGGCCACTTGTGCCACAATAGTGTTCTTGCAGGGTTCTGCTGGGATAGCCAGTGGCAGAGCATGGGGGTGATGTCTCATAGGGCCAGAAGACACAAGGAAGCTGTGCCTCTCCCATGTCACCAAGGGCCACCACTCTCATCAGGAGATTTGTAAGTAAATGTCATGGAAAAGGCAAACTTCTGAACATGTGCTGTACCCCACCTTGCCTGTCAGTCTCATCTTGGACACACTGTGCCATTTCCAGCCTCTTTGGCTGCCAGACCTGAGAGGAAAGAGGCACCATCAACAGAGAAGACAAGGCTTTTTTGAAAGAACCATTTCCACAGCCATGAACAATCTCTTGGGCCATGTCTGGATTCAGCTTCCTTCAACCTCATCCCCAGGCTGCTGAAAAGACCAAGCAGAGGAGAACAGGGACCTCCTGACTAGCCAGCATGGAGAAAGATTCAGCCTTATCCTTCTGAACACTAAAAGCCCTGACAGAAAGCAAAGCCAATGGTAGAGAAGTATCCCAACACAGCCTCTCAGCTGTGCTCTGCAGCCACCAGCAGCAGAGACCCTGATGAGTCCCCTGGGATTGTTCCCTGTGAAGAATGCTTTCAAGTAGCTCCAATATAAACACTCCAACCTGGTGCTGGTTTTCCCAGCCCGCACCCAGCTCCAGTAGGCCCAGTGTATCCGGCAGCTCTTCTCAGGCTCCAGAGCTTCATTGTTTGCTTCTTTCCTCCCAGAAGCTGGAGAAAAGGCCCCAAACCTCATCTCTGCCCTTTCTAGCAGTCATTTTCCTGGTGCTGTGACAGAGGTGAGTGGACAGGGATGTTTGTATTTCAGCAGCATTGCTGCCTTGCCTCCAGCAACCCCTCCAAACCCAGGCCAGCACAGCTCTGAGGACAGCTCTGTAGACATGTACAAACCACACTATGTTTGTACACCCTATCTCAAGGCTCATGGCACAAGAAGGAAACAAACCTGTATTAGGGATTCTGATAGTGTTTCTTGCCTATACTGACATACTGTGCCCTGAGATGTGAGCCAATAAGGCAAACCAGACTGAGGCAGAGGTAGTCTCACAGACACCTTCTTGTCACACATTACCTCTCACTCCCCTTCCAGCACATCTTCCTGGCACAGTAAGACCAAACCCCCACTACCTCTCAGCCCAGGATGCTGAGCCATGGGAAAGGTGGGTAAGGAAGGGATGAGCAACACAACCTGCTGACCACATAGAAGGACTCTCACCTCCCTCTTCTGGGGGATGGGATGTTTCCCAGGGAAGGTGGATTTCTATGTGGAGGATTTCAAGATGCACTGTTATCACAAGGAGAACCTCGGCAACAGCACTCTCAACCAAGTCCCTGATGCAGGGAGGACCAGAGGAAAAGGAGGAAAGAGGCTGGTCTGCATGGACAGCCGGACTGGCGATGGCAGAGCCCACTCACAGCCTTGACCAGCAGTGTGCCCAGATATTGCAGGCCAGCACACAGGCTCCAATCCCAGCCAGACTGTCTTCTTCAGGCCTTGGCCCTCTGCCATGCTCAGTCCTTTCTGACCCATTGCCTTGAGGAGTTCTGGCAAATAGCACAGCTGCAGTGGCTCAGAGGACACTTCCAAAATGCTGCATTCAGCCCCAGGCTGATCTCACGGTCTCCAAGAGAACATGCTCATCTTTTGCAGAGCTCTCCAATGTGTGACAGGGTAATATGGCCAACCCCTCCTTTGAAGAGAGCCCATATTCCTTGCTACTAGGATTCCAAGAGCTCAGGAAGGGTCTGGAGCTGTGACACATGTGCTGTCTGCTATCCTTGTCAGGCAAGGGAGAAAGTAGAGGCAGCACTGGGCTGGGCAGCCTCAGGAAGCAGAGCCAAAAACCAGCATGTGAACAACAGCTCAGGCAGAGGAGCTTCTCCAGGAGGCACCGGGGGGAGGGGGCCAGAGGCAGCAGTGTCTCCCTCACAGCGGCAGCTGCTGTTTCCCCGGGGTAGGGGGTTGACACCCCTGTGCTGCCTGGGGGAGTCAAAGGCCAATGTCCAGAGAAGGCTGCTTCAAGCTGATGTGCTTCAGAGAGCTGGAGGAGCAGCAGAGAGTGGTGGGGCAGTGAGGGAGGGGTGAAATGGGCATGGAGACAGAGGGAATGGGCAGCATGGTGGGGGTGCAGCTCCCACCTGTCTCTGTTCTGCTCAAGGCTGCTGAGAGCACACACAGGGTTTGGCAGCACTGAGATGTGGCAGTGGGCACAGAAAATTCAGCAGTGCTGATAGAAGGCTCCAGAGAGTAAAGATGGTAAAGAACAGTCTCCTAAAAGAAAGAAACCTCAACCACAAAGTATTAGTAAAAAAAGGACAAAATCCCTTCCCCCAGATCTCTGTGGCATGTGCTTGCACGAGGCCCCTCTTGGGAACTACACTGGTCTCTTCTGGCTTCTCCATCACAAGATGACAAACATGAAGGAAAGAAAAATAGTATCTCTCATGCTGGCATTAAAAAGCAAAAGTGAAACTGTCTTGGGCACAGGTACCTATAAAGATGTCAAATGCTACCAACAGCACTCAACATGTTCGCCCTCTGTTTATGGAGCTGCATCGCTCCAAGGGGGAGGAAGAACACGCTTGAGTTTGTCTTTGGAGAATGATGCAGGCAACAGAACTGAGGAGGTCAGTGTGCTTATGCTATTAGTATACCAGACATCCCAGCAATGGCCCTGGGAGCACTTGGTTGTGGCTCAGCTTTTGCTCTCCCTTTTATGAGCCAGAAAAAGGCAAGAAATCTCTCCTTGGGTGTCAGTGTCGGGTAGGGAAATTGATATCTGTGTATAACCAGATACACAGCCCCCACTCACACAGCAGAGACAACACAGGATAGACATGCATGGAAATGGTGCTCAGTCTCCTGCTTCCAAGAAAGCAGCTTCCACAGACAAGTACTGTCAGCTTAGTGGTGTGAGGATCTGGAAGTCTTGCATGTCCAAGCAACCTGTTAGCTCCCAAGAGAGCTTTCACTCACACCTTTCTCAATACTTGCCCTTTAGAGTTTGTTTCAGGCTCAAAGTGCCCCAGAGTTGCTGCAGAAACCTGAGCTAGGGATGGAAGGAGGGAGGATTTTTTCCCACATCCCCTCCTTGCAGAAGAACCAGTAGTGATAGTGATGCTGCCTGACTGGCAAGGAAAGGTAAAGCAAACCCCTGCCCATACTGCATCACCCCTTGTCCTCCTATAAGAGGGGACATGTGTGGGATCTTCCCTACTGAGAGGGCTGGAGAGCTGAGAGGTGGGTCATAGCTAGCATCTCTTCTCCCCTGAGGCACAGCAACTCCCCATACTAAGGCAGAGGCAGTCACATTCCCTCCTTAGAGTGAGTCAGGAATACTTTGGACTCTGTGGAGCACATGGTATCTTACATCCTATCAGGGCTCTTGCACTCACTCCCCTGGAAACACGTGCCAGGCTTCAGAGGGACAAGAAGGGGAAGCCAGTTGTCTCATGGCAAATCCCATGTGCCTGTGGCTCACCTGTGGACATTGGGAGTGACCTGAGGGAACTGGGAGCTACTCACATTCAGCATTTCTTACTGGATTTCTCCTGGCAGGGCAGGTATCATTCTCTGGATGGATCTGAAGCTCAGAGGGAGTGCTCCTGGCAGGAGGCACTGGGAGCATTATGGGCACCAGTAATGCTCTGGGCTCTTTTTGGTGCACTTTATGTGCATCACTAGTGTCTCCTAGTCATTAAGATCAGCACTGAATACAGGAGCATCTTGCAGAGAGCAGGAGACACATGATAAGCCTCACTTCAGAGTGCATAAACTTCCCAGAACTGTCATCCCACGTGGTTTTCATCATCTTGGCTTTTTGTTCTCTCCTTGCCTGCACCAGGCACACAGAGAAGCAGCCTCAATCCAAAAACCAAGCTGTTCAAGCAGCCTCTCCTGCTGCACTGCCCAGAACCAGAACAAGGCACCCTGGCACAGATGGCAGGAGAGTCAGGCTCACCCCAGCACTGCTCTCACCCTCAGGTGAGTCACTTTCCAGCATTACCCAACTTCACTTGCTGCATGGCCTCCCCAGCTGTCAGTACCACATTCTCCAGGGCAGGATGATGCCCAGACAGGGCAGGAGGGAGGCAGGGCAGCCCTGGACAGTGTGCCAGGTGGAGTGGCTGCCCCGACAGAGACTGGAGAGGGGATGCTTCTGTGCAGCTGAAGCGGGCATGGATTCAATACAATAAAAAAGCTCAGATTGCAGTCAGACTAATTTGAGTGTAAAAAAATCTCTTAGCTAAACAAAAAAGCATCCCATTATTGTTCTTTCATTTCAGGCTTGATTTCACCAAATAACTGTGTCCAGGAGCTCTGTCCTTGCCACCCCACCTCCTGCTCTGGCTGAAGCTGCAAGAACATGTCAGCAGCTGAGCAAGTGGGGAAGGAAGGAGCCAGAGCAGCCAGATTCACCCACACCCCACAGCAGTCTGACCCCTCATCCAGCAGGTAAGCCATCCCAACAAACCCTGTTGTGAGTTTTTGGCAGAGCTCTTGTCACTGCATGACACTTCTGCCTGTTCCCTCTCCTTCTGTTTAGCACAGAGTGATGATTATCTTTTGATGTGCATTTTTATGTTGTCTCACACAAACAGCGCCTGGCCCAAGCCACGGATATTCAAGCAGTACCACAGTGGTGAAAGCAGACAGCTGTACCCTGGGAAGAGGAGGGCACACAGCAGTGATCAGGGGCCTGGCAGCACTTTGCCCCAGCGCTGTCCCCACTGAGGCTGAAGCTACTCATTAGACATTAACAGAGAAGGGTGACACTTTCCGTACCTGCCAGGGTCCTTCCTCTTCTCCACTGCACAGTCCCACTTGCCCTTCTCCATCTCCTGCAGAAGGGCCATTTGGATGGGGGTGCTTCTGCCCTCGCTGCCGGTGCTGCCGCGGTGCTGCCGGCTACGGCAGTCGGGCTGGGAGCTGCGCTTCATGGCCTGGAGCTGCGCCAAGGGCACGATGTCGCAGCCCTGGGGCCGGTGCCACACGGTCTGCCGCGTGATGGCATTGTAGTAGTAGAAGCGGTTGTTGTTCTGGTCAAAGAGCTCCCACCACTGCTTCTGGTCTGACTGGCGCACCTTCAGGTTGGGAGGGGGCTCCCAGCCACACTCCCCCGTGGTCAGGTTGACATACATCCGTTCCTGGGAGCGGGGCTCGATGATCTCCACCCAGTCTGAGCTGCAGGAACACAAGAGCCGCATTAGTCTGGGCCAAAGGCTTAAGGAAAACGGGTTGTCTGTGAGTCCTACAGAGCTGCTGCCACCAGGCCAGGCAGCCTGATTGCAGATCAAAGCATTGCTCAGGGCCATTCAGCAATCTAACAAGCTCAGGAGAAGCCAGGGAAAGGGTTTGAGATGGGGCTGAGACAAAAGCACAGCTCTTTGGCACAGGGAAGGGGAGGTCAGCTCCATCAGCCTTGACCCGACAAGCCCAAGGGGCAGGCAGGCACGTCTGCTGAGGCTGGGATAGCTCACATCAAGAGCAGGCACAGCCACAGGAATGCCGGTGCCTGGGAGATACTCATGGGAACTTGTTTTCAAAAGCAGGGAGGATCTGCAGAGCAGGATCTGCTCCTTTTGGGAGCTGCACACTCCACCTCAGGAGACCAAAGCCCTGGCTCCCAACAATGTGGGCAGCTCCTTCATGTGAGTGCTTGCCTGCAGGCCCCACATTTGTGGGACTGGCAGGGACCTCTGGATCTCATGGACCCTCTTTGAAGTCCACACTTAACTGACCAAAAGATAAATGTGAGGAGTGACTAGTGGATGAGACCATCTCCATTGCAGGTTCTTCCCCTTCTCCTTTGGCTGATGGGACAGAGCCTGTAGTAAGGTGCCCCAATGGACTGGCCCTGCTGTTGATCCACAACCTGCAGACCCAAAGAGACCCTTGAGCCCCAGGGTCCTTTCACCAGCACCTATGCTAGCCCAGCCCAGGGCTCAGTGGGAGAGCAGTGCTGTAGGACTGGTTTTCAGGCAGATCAGTGTGATGGTTTTGATGCAGAGGTGTCGGGCTGCACAGCCCTCATACATGGCATATCAGTCTTTATTATTGGCCCACCAACCCTAAAGAGCTGGCCCGAGTGAAAGCAAAGGAGCTCAGCGAAGCCAGTGTCCCCCCAACATGGCAGCCAAAACCTTTCTGGATAGCTCAGATAAACAGAATGGGGTGCAAACCCCAACAAGGTCTGCTTCTGCAAAGGACAGATGTTGCCACTAAAGTGATCCTGTCTCTGGTGGTGTGCTCAGCACAAAACTGAAAAACAAGACAAAAACTACATGTGCCCCCCAACTCTGCTCCCCCCAAGTCCTGGCCCCCCACCCTCTGTCAATGGAGGCTGCAGGAAGGAGGCCCAAGGTACTTTTGTTATTAATAAAAGCCATGCAAAGAGAACAGGGACAGGGCCCCTGGGGGCTCACTCTGGCACAACCTCCAGCTGCTTCCCAGTGAGGGCATGACAGCAGAAGCCATTACCACAGGAGAAGCAGGAGAAGGCAGATCCCACTGCATCCCTCTCAGACCCTCTGCTGCTGGCCTGCGGGTCCTTGGAAGGATAAGGGATGATGGTGACAGCATCACAGTGCCCGAAATGGCAGCCCGGGCTCCAGTGCCCAGCCCTGCTGGCACAGTCATGGGGGAGGAGGTGGTTCCTGGCAGGGCAGGGCAGCCCAGCCCTCGCCAAGGCTTTCTGAGGAAGGTCAGCATGGCCCCTATCACCAGGCAAGTCTGGAGGTGTGTTTAATTGCACACTGCACCTCCTTCCTAGGAAAACCGTGGGTGTATTCAATGTTGAGCAGTCTGGCATGCAGCCCTAAAAAGCAGGCTGCTCCTTAACTCTCTGAGGATTCAAAATTGATAGGTACAATGTCAACGCAACCCAAACTAAATGTGAACTGCCTCCAAAAAGGTGCAATTCTCCTGCCACATCTACCATGCAACACTGATCTCCATGCAGTCTCATGGAGGGCTGATGGTCAAGCTGCCACAGACAAGCTGGCTAGAGAAGCTGATCTGGGTGAAAGCCACTCTTTTTGTGGCATAGGTCAGTTTTCAGGCAGATCTGCTCACCCAGCCCAGACTATCACCATCATGACCACTTGCACTGACCCAAGAAGCAGCTGGGAGCAGAGCATACCACCTTTGCCCATGGCACCAGTTCCTGCTGGTCTCCCACCATCACCAAAGCAAGGCAGGCCACTGCCATGAGTGTGCCTGCAAATGGATCCTTAGAAAACCCTGTGTTCAGAAAACATCTGGTTTGTTGTTTGGTATCTTCTGATCAAAATAACATCAGTTCCCCTAATTTGATTTAAGGTGCAACATGAACAGCTATACCAGCACCCCATGCCACGGATGAGGTTGGGAACCACAGAAGCAGCCCTGTTCTTCCCATGCAGTTGCAGTGTCAAACCATAAGCACACACATAAACTAGCAAGTCATTGTCATCATCAAGGGCATCAGTAACTGCAGAGAGCTGTCATCCATAATAAACAGGGTATAAAAGGGAAAACTGAGAACAGTGGTAGAGCTCAGCAGTGCTGGGAGCAGAGCAAGACAGACATGTCCATAGAGAAAGCAATTAAGAAGTGTAGGTAGGACAAGAATTGGCAAGGAGAGTCCAAGGGACAGCTCAGAGGGGACACAAGAGGTGCAGTAACCTTGGAGAGCACTGTAACTCTTCACGAGGACAAGCAGACAATAGGAACAGGGGCACAGAGAACTAAGAAGGGGACTTAGACACAGGTGGCCCACTGGCAGCTTTGGGTAGGGGGGAGTCTGCTGTCAGTGTTGGAATGTGGGAGGGCTTCACCCAAAGGTGGGGAGCATGGCCTGCTGCACTTGGGAGGGGATGGGAGGAGAAGAGCAGGTGTTGGAAGGACTGAAAGAGGAAAGAAAGCACAACAGGATCCTTGTCAAAAGCAGCACCAAAACACATACTGGGACAAGCCTGGGAGTAAGACAGGAGGCAGTTCTGAAGGATTTGCTTGGCAAGGAGGAAAAAATAGAAAACCCAGACCCAGCTGAGCAATCGAGAGACAGTCAAGCCACCAACCTTTTTAATGTTCAAGAGCTCACTGTGTTTGATATGTTCTGCCAGCAATGGAGTTAGCAAGGCTTTAGAACACTGATGGCTGCACCCACACTGCTGCTCCTCAGCAGAGAGGAGAGGTCAGCTATTTTCTGTTAAGTGCAAGCTATTGAAAATAACGAATTCTTCTCATGGCACTTGGCCATGACCAAGTGTGTGTTGCTAACTATAGTCTTCCATTTTAACAAGCTTACATTTATCTTTGTGTGCAAAGACACATAAGTGGATAACTTGGGTGGGTGACCTCTATGCTCCCCTTAAAATTGAGGGGCTGAGGATGACCAACTTGGAGTTTAACCAGGGAAAAAATCTGCACAGAACACACTGAAACACTAAAGAGTTTGGTGCAATCACACTCGTGTAAAGAAAGAAGAGGAAAAGCAAGGACCACATTCCTGGAGCACGGCCAGCCCCAGGCTGCCACACAAGCCTCAAACATAACATCAGGAACTCTGGAAAGACGTGATAAACCCAGGATTGCAGAGAGATAAGGCCATAACTTGGACACAAAAAAAATTCATTCTCATTCCACTTCACGGGGTTAAAGAAGTTTCCTGAGGATGGTTTAAATAATGCTTTTCCCTGTGCTTTCAGCTTCAAGTGCTGAGGGATGCAGCAGCCACAGAGTGTGTGCCTGTTCCCACTGCTCCCACCAGCAGGAACACTGCAGTGGTTTGGGTCTATCACAGCTCCTGGGACTCTGTCCCCAGGACAGGACTCCCTTCAGGCCCCGTTTGCAGTCCCAGACCGAACCCCCTCTGTGGCCTGAGCACGGGGACAGGCAGCCTGCTGGCATTGCAATGGCTCTGGGGAACTGTCACAGTCACTGGAGCCTGCAGTGCAGCAGGAGTTGAACAAAACCCCCACCTGCTTCCAAAAACAAACCCACATTCCCAATGTGCATCTTCCTCTATTGTCCAAGATTCCAGGAGCTTCCTCTGTGTCCTGAGCAAATGCATAAATACTCTCCACACCTCATAGCTGGGAAAGAGGACACAGCTCCAGCTGCTCACCCCAGCAGCCTGAGCTCTCCTGCCTGTGAAGGCACATGCCTCGGCACACTGGTGTTTGGAGGGTGGCAAGGCCATGGGGGGTGTTGGTTCTCAAGCAGCAAGGTGCCGTGAGTGGGATGGTGCACCAGGCATGCAAAAAGCAGAGGGAAGAGTGGGGCCTTTTGTGCACTGTTGCATCTCACTTGGGCAGACAGGTTTGGTCCCACCTGAAGGCTTCACCCTCGCAGACCAGCAGCTGTTTTTTTTATGAAGGGTTGCAATACAGTGCAGGCAAGAGCCAAGCTGCTGCACTCTGTTCTGCAGCCTCAAGGACACAAGGGATGGACATGTGCAAACTTTGTTCCTTCAAAAACAGCTCGACTCCCTCCTGGCTGCTATTCTTGCTTGGCAAAGCCTAGGAATAAAAAAATAATAATTTTTTTAAAAGGGTATTTCAGTCTGAGAGGACATCCTGTGAGCATCTCCTGATTAGATCTTCTCTCAAAGTCTGTAAATGTTTAGTATGAGGTCCAGGAAAGAATAAATTTTTTATCTACAGAAAATGGAACAGGAGCAGAAATGGAAGGGTCCAGGTACAGGGGAAGAGTTACTTGCAAAAGAGGTGAGTAACCCCAAGAAGCTGAACAGCCACTCCTCCACAGAAGAGCTGATTTTCCTGCTACCATCACCCAAGGGACAACACAGCCCAGGCAGCCAAGCACAGTCCCTGGGCACCATAAGCTCTTTGCAAGGCCATGCAAAGACTAAGAATAGTAGGGAAATATTTTCTTAGCTGGAGCTGTCAGTTTGAGACCTCCAGCCCTCTGCATGAAACCTTCTCCCCACTCATTACCTGTGGATACTGCTTGGCACCAACTTGAGGAGGCAAACACACACCAAGGACAAAGAGAGCCCCAAGGAAAGCCACAGGAAACCCCTGTCTAGGGGAGCTTCACAGGAGGCTGTCAGCAAAGCCCTCTGCATGGCTACAAGGAGAGCTCCTAGAATGTGACCCCCCCATTTATCTTCCAGGCTCTGTAATTTTTGGATTTCTGTGCTCCATGCCAAGATCCCACCTCCTTTCCGCACCTCCCTTCTTTGGGATGAGCCCTGCAGAGAGCTGGCGCAGTACTAAGTCCTTCTTGGCCATATGTGGCTCCATAACAAGTTGGATTTTTGGAGACTAATGCCCCCAAAAGAAGGCCTGCAGCATACTCAACACTGGCCCCAAGACAAAGATGTCCACTGTTCCCATCGTCAAAGGTCATCCAACTGAGGATGCACCAATGCCAAGACTATGTGTTTTGTCAACAGGTCCTCCTTGAGGAGGAGGAGGAAAGGAGTTTGGCCATCACACATGGAGAGTGAAGTACAACTCCCAGCCATGATGTGACACTGGCTGAAGAGAGGGGCATGTGTGTAGGGTCCAGGGATACTTGCTGCAGTGAACAGCTGGGG
>VXBX01004958.1:46927-67606 GCA_013400415.1 Scytalopus superciliaris
TTTTTTTGAATACACATGTCTCCTTCTAACAAAAATTATAGAGGAACTAAAATAAATACAATGTCAGTCTGTTCCTAAAACTCCTGCTTCTGAAAATAAGTGCTATGCAAACAAACCAGCCTCTGCTTTGCAGGAGACAGACCAGACTGTGAAAATACATAAAAAAATGGCTGTGACTGCTCAAAGCCTGAGCACATATGCTTAGTTCCAGCAAGAGCAGAACAGGGGCAGGCCTCTGAAAGCAGAGCCCAGCCTGGTAACACATTGTAGATCAGAGAGAGAACAGCATCATGGCTTGAGTGGATGAGGGGTACCAGAGAGCCTGGAAAATGTCCTGTCATACAAAGTATCTCATTATTTTCATGTTTTTAATTAAAAAAAAAACAAAGCCAAAATTAAATACAAGCACCACCAAAGCCCCAAGCCTTCTCCTAGGTGGTATTTTCAAAGACAGAAATGTCAGATAAGAAACTTAGTGATCCTCTGGTTGCTTGGACTCCGTTGGCTCTTGCCTCTGTCCTGGCCATTCCCAAACTTTCCCCAGCCCTGGTGCCAGCACTACTGGCTCCCATCTTGCTACTGTTAGCCTCTCAATTCACCCCATCTTCAGAGCACAACAGACAGCAAAGGGGCAGCTCATTCCACAGGAGCTGGTTGGGACAGCACCAAAATTAACAGCAGATTCCTCCCAAATCTTGTCTTTGAGAGGAAGAAGTAAGAAACAAGGACTTTCAGGACACAGGTGAGATTTCCTAGTGTCTCGATAAGAGGAAAGAGAGGGAGCAGAAGGGAAAATCTCTCTGAGGGAGGACAGATACCATGACAAGTCATGCTGCAATGATAATCAATTTAAAATAAAGTCCAGAACAGCCCCAAAGGCATAAGGCCCGACAGCCCAAGACCAGTACCTTAACCTTGGATGGGATGAATGCACAGGCATCTTAGAGCCCCATATCTCAGCAGGGATAAGGTAGGGCAGCACAGAAACTGCCCCCACACCAACCTTCACATTTCTGCATCATCCACTCTGCACTGACTGCTGCCCACCAGGTTCAGACCAACCTAGGTCCTGAAATCACTCCCAGCCAAGCCCTGGAGTCACACAGAGAGCACCCCATGGGCAAGAGAAGACAGAGGGACCTGAAGGGCTTCTTGCCTGCCATCCCATCCTTCATTCCCCCCTCTCTAGGAACTCTGAGTTCTGCAACAGAGGGAAGAGCAAGGGGCAGGAAATATATCTATTTTCATGGCTTTGGGACAGAGCATAAAGCACCTGCTGGATGGGCACCCTGAGCAGGAGGAGCCCAGGTACTGGAAACAGTTACAGGCACCAGGGGACTGCTCAAACAAACACTTAAGGAAACTCCACCTGAGGGCAAGAGGAGCAGTAAAATCCACTCCTATTAAAAAAATCCTGTCAATGCAGACCAGTCTTGGCTCTGAGCGCACCTGACAGCCAGGGCAGGCGTGGGCTCCTACTGCAGCTCCACTGCCAGAGGCACACAGGGCTGGCAGCTGTGTCTGGGGAAAGGACCTGCTGCTCCCTTGTTGGCCAAGGGCCTCTCGCTTCTCACTGTACCCAAACTCATTGAGGTGAGCACCTCGGACTCTGTTATGAATAGAGATCAGCTGTGGCCACTGCAGTCTAGGCAGAAGGTGGAAGCATTCAAAAAGCATTCAGTGTCAAAAACGTTGCAGGTGCTTCCCTCTGCTCTTCACAAGGGTCCTCCAGCTGGTCTGGGACACAGCTCTGGCAGGTGGCCTCTCCTGCCTGTCTGTCCCAGCCATCCCAGAGGTTTTACAGTACTGGGGAGCAAAGTGCCTTGCAGAGCTTGAGCCCCAGGCCACAGCAGAAAAGCGAGCCACCCTTCCTGGCTACAGGACCTGCTTGAACGACCTGCTTGAACAACCTGTCTGGCCACTGAGCTGCTGCCACAGCACACCCTGGGTCTCTCCTGGCCACCATGGCTGGAGTTTTCGTTTTTGCACATCTAAGCACATGCCCAAACTCCCAGTCCTTAAACAGCCTCTCCAAAGCTGTGCTTTGCCCCAGACGCAGTGGCACCTCCTAAGCTCAGTGAAGGCTTCAGCAGAGTCGTTCTTCCTTTTAAGGGCTGAGCATTTGAGAACAAGTTGCAGAAGGAAAAAAAACCAAACTGGCAGTTTTCATCCCTTCTCTCTCCTACAAAACTGAGCTGCATGAATCCACAGCCCCATCCAAATCCCAGCTGCTGGAGGGGAGGCAGCTGTGGGGGATGCTAGTTGCCAGCCAGACGGTCCCTGCTCAGGGGACACTGGGTGCCCTAGTGGGGAGCTGAGCCTGGCACAGCTCGGTGCTGGCCTCCCACCTGCACAGCCTTGGGATGCATCAATCCCAAAACATGTGGTCGGGCTTGTTGCTGCCAGGATCGGGACTAATACCAGTGACCACATCCCACCTCAACATGCTCATAGTCAGACTTGATCCCCACAGACAGGATTTCCATGAGAAAACTTCAACTTTAGCTATAACCTAGAGAGGAAATAGTTCACAGTCGCTTAGGTGCAGGCATTACAGGACAATCTGCCAGTTCAGCAACAACAGACAACCACAGCTGGGATAAATCCTGCCTCGCTTCCATCCCTGGTGCTCCCTCAGGCATTCTGGGCTCAGCCCCAGGGCAGCAGCCTGATATTTTCCCATCACCCACAAGGCAATGGCCCTGATTTCAGGGAGGATTAGTAAAGCATGGCTCAATGGGCATCACCACAGTCATCCCCCTACACAGGGTCCCACTGAAGGGGCAGGAGGACTCATGTAAGGTGATCGCCAGACCCTTCCAGCGGTGCAAATCTCTGCAGGGAGATATCCAAGGTCTTAAATCTGCTTTAGTTTTATGTCTTGTTGGGAGACACCAAGCTAAGACAAATGATTCCAGTTGGAGCTGACCTGGGCTTCATCCACCCTTGAGTGTGTGTGCAGGCACCAAATCAAGGACCTGTCACAATGGCACTCAAAGCACCAAAGAGCTTTCCAGCATGAACAAAACCCTAAAATTAGGCCCTGGGCTGTTCCTGTTTTTATCAAGGGGATGGATACAAACAAGAGGAAGAGACAGAGATGGAACCTTGCATGAGTCTCCTGCCTTCTTGATGAGCCTCGGCACCAACTGGCACTTCCCCCTGACTGAAACCCAGTCAGTGCCTAGAAAGCTGTACATGGCTCCACAGAGCTCTACAACCCCCACACCCCTTGCCAGCTGCTGAACAGAAGTAAACTGGACCTAAGCAGGGTGACATTTCCCAACACTGACAAGGCTGTGCCTGGGGCCAAGAGCATCATGCTGACATAGCTGCAGGAATAGGGTGGGGAAGATACACCTGCCAAAAGGATAAAGGGCAAAAGCCCAGAGCGCTGGAAAGGCAGCATACATCAAGTGCTCTCCCTTTGCCAAAGCAAGTAATGTCACACAGATGATATTCATGCTATTTCAAGGACACAGAAGCACCCACTGCTCTCTCTGTCATTCTAGGAATTACTGACAAAGGTCTTGATTTATCTGTCCTGCTGACCAGCTGCCTCAGGACTGAGATTTACTTTTCCTGGCCTCCCTTATCACCGCTGCTGAGTTCAGGGATTCCTCCCAGCACTGCCATGAAGCCCTTGCAGCCATGGGGCCCTGCAGCTGCTGCCTCAGACGGCTGATGCCAAGGAGAGCAGCCTGAGAACAGGAGGCTTCACAATCAGAAGCTGTTCTATGAAACCTGCAGCACCACATAAACCCAGCAACTGCTCCAGTACCCTGGCAGCAGCCCACATCATTCACACTGTGTGAGGAATGTGGCTTTGCAGTGAGTGATATTCATAATTTCTGTGCATGGATCATCCTGGGCACAGTGGCACGATGCCAGGCATTGCAAAGCCACAAACACACTGCAGTGCAGAGTTATTTCCCCACACAGTATAGGAAAGGAATGGCCAGTTTTGTCCCATCTTCACTAAAGGGAAGAGACAGCCCATAGCATCCAGGACAGAGCAAAGTAAACAGCCAAGTCCCAGAGGCTCACTGGCATCAGGCACAGGAATGTTTGTTTGCTGCACAAGGGAACACTGAGCAATGAGGAGAAAACATTTAGAGAGGTTTCTGAACAATATCAGGGAATAAAGACTGGGAAGACAGGAATTGAGAAGGAACTTCCAAAACTGGCAAAGGGAAACCCATCAGCCAGGACCTCAGGACTGAAGAGCTGCCACAGCGAGATCATACAGGGATGGAGACTTGAAGACACCCACCTCTGGTCTAAAATAACTCCACTGGACAATTAAAAAAAAATTCATCTCAACTTTAGCTTTTCCAAATGTGGCCCAGGAGGAGACTGAGGCTGTAATTACAGGGTGGAGCACATGGATTGCCAGGCCACACACAGCTGGCCAGTGGCACCCCAGGTGCCAGCTGTTGATGCCCTAAAACAGCAGATCACAGAGCACAGTGCTCTCAAGCACCAATCTGCAAAGCTACATATCTGAAGCAGCTACATTCCTAAATGTCTGACATTAACAAAATAATGGCCCTCTGTCTCTCTTCATTTAAAGGGCTGCCAGTCATTTATGAGCTAAAACACAGAGTCCCTTGAAAACTCATGCACAACACAGCCATGGACAGTAAGGGACCAGGTTATTTCTCAGCTAGCAGAGTCCACAAAACACTGCCAGCTAAAAGCACAAAACAAATGTAACAGTGTTTCATCACAACTCTTTTAGGCTGTTCCGTTCTTCAGCAAATCTGGGTGGCTGCAGCTGTCTCTGCCGACTGCTGAAAAAACTAAGAAAGAACAAATGCAGTGAAGCTCTTGAAAGTATTAGCTGTCCAAGCTTGTTAAGCATGACTCAAATTAACCACTACAATGCCAGGACAGCAGAGGAATTTGGCAGCGAGTCAAAAGCAAAAGGAATAACAGAGTCTGCAAACAAACAACTCTCCCTTGTGCTGCAAGCTGTGATTAGGAAGCTTATCCTGACAGGACTCTGCAGAGGACCTGCCTCAGTATCATCATTTTCTCCAGCCCAAAGCACACCAACTTCCTCTGGCAAAGAAACAGAAGCAGTAAGTAAATAGCCAAAAACCTCAGCCACAGAGTTCATAAACCCTTTATAAAACAATAAGCAAGAAAAATTAATTTCTCATGGAAAAGAGATGCTTATGTCTGTTTTGCCTACATGAATCACTGAACAACAAGCACACTGGACACAATAATCAGGATTCTGCAAAGCCAAGGCACTGGACCCACAGCATCGGCCCCTCCTGCAGCCCGGAGCTTCCCCTTCCCCACACCTGCCCCACAGGTCAGCTTGTGGCCCCTGCTCCCTGCACAGCTCCAGCTCTGAAAAGTTCACCTATCCATGAGTGAATTTGCAGTTTGGGATGAAAAACACAGCCCATGTTTGATTTTTTCTGTTGTTTTTTATTCTGATGTAATAAAAAAGAGCTTCCTCTGAAAGGAAAGGCGTGTTGAAGTGTTGCCCCAAACTGACATTCTTTTCCTGACTGTCTCCAAAACGTTCCAGTGTGGGCAGGAGTCACATCCCGTGAGCTGGATTTCAACCTCTGCTTTGTCTGCTACACACTTGCATCTGCAAGATCACAGTGACTATGGTAACACCTTCAAACTCCAAGGAAACAAAAACACTAGTTATGTACAGTTCCAGTGCTTTGTCATCATCAAGATCTAGCTTGGTTTAATGAGAAACAAAGACTGAGGTTCTCAACTTTGTCTTAAAATGCACTCACAGCCTTTTTAAAATAGAACATCTCTGCAATCTCGCATTGAACAAAGTTAAAGCCCAAAATCTGCCTTTGCTTTCACCCTGTCGTACAAAGAAAGCTGGGATTAACTAGGGGAGACCATGCAGTCTTCAACACACTGATGAGCGGAAGTGGAGGGGCTGGTACTGACCTCTTCATTCTCATGACCAGTGAGAGGACTCGAGGAAACAACATGAAGTCGAGGGAGGTTCACATTGGATATCAGGAAGAAGTTTTTCACCCAGAGGGTGGTTGAGCACTGGAACAGGCTCTGAGGGTAACTGGTCAGGGCACCAAGCTTGTCTGAGTTCAAGAAGCATTTGGACAACGCTCTCAGGCACATGGTGTGGGGTGTCCTGCACAGGGCCAGGAGTTGGACTCAGTGATCCTGATGGGTCCCTTCCAGATCAGCATATTCTATGATTCCCAAGAATCAGCAAGGAGTCAGTGGTTAATAACCAACCCTCTACAGGGCACACGCTTATTTCTTCAGCCTCTCCAAGGAGTTTGGCAGAATAACGAACTCCATGCACTAAATCTTTCTCTCTCAGTTAATGACAGTAGGCTGTCAATCCAGCAGGTCAGGGAGATCTGGGGAAATGTGATGTCAAAGGCAGTGACATCAGAAGATGCAAGTTTTTAGAGTGCCAAGAAGACTTTCAAATTGGTGAGGAAAGGGAGGGAGGGTTTTACAGTTAATTGCTACACTTCTGCAGAAGAAAAGTGAATTCCCTGGCAAAACAACTCCTTCCTTTGGAGGGATGAAACTGCACAACTGCAGCTGTGAGTTCTGTAGGACTAGAAACAGGGCTGGGGACAGACTCATCGCCCTGATCCTTATCCATTGCAGTCCTTCAGAGATGCACAGGCTCAAGTGGAAACACCAGACTGAGTAAAAGTCCAGGTCTCACCTCTTCCACAGCTCCTTAACGCGTACTAAAAGATGTGTTCCAACTCAAAGGAGATTCATACAGGTGTGATAACGTAGCTGGGGAAAGGTGGATGTGCACTTGGGGATTTCAAACACAGCAAAATTCAACTACTTCCAAAACCAGCTGAACTGCAATTTTAAATACACGGGGTTTATCTTGCTTAAATAACCAGGAGATAAGTAAAGAAATCATGCAGACCACAGCCTGGCCCAGATAATGATTAATTTCCACCATGTTCTCCCCTTGACCAAGTCAGCCTGAAATCAACACTTAAGCTTTTGTACATAGTTGGAACAGTAAATATGTGTCATCCATTTGTCCTGGTTTAAGGGAAGGGGGAAGCAAAAAAAGAAAAGGGATAGAAAAAAATTCAGACTGGGCTTTCTTATAAATAGCAAAAGAGAAACAGCTCAGCTCAGGAGGTGGCTGCAGAGCTGGCAGAATTAGACAGGATCTCCTGAACAAAAAAATCCAGGAAATCCGCAGTGTCACTTCTCCCCACAATTGATTTTAAATGAGCTTATCCCTTGCACTTGGTACATGAGGAAGAAGAAACTTCCTGGCTAGGATGGGGGGAAACAGAGTTATTAATAGCACCACAATGAGCAAGTATCAGAAGTTATGTTGCAGCCCTGGAAGATGTTGGCTGGATCATGAAAATATCTGTTGCCATGGCAGTAATTGCTATACATGGTAACAGTGAACAGTGGGGTGAGAACAATTCACTTTTTGATTTGGTGCCCAAAACAAGTTCCTTTTGTTTTCTCTCAGCAAAACCCCAAGCATTTATTAGCTTGTGTTCAGTCCAAAACTGATCTTTTCACTGTGGCAAGGACAGCAGGAAAGGGGCAAATTCAGGAAGACAGCAAAGTGGGCAGCACTCTCTCTGTCCCTGTGCAATGGCATGGCTGATGGATTGGGGCAGAGATCTAGACTACATTCAACTCAGCTTTTTATTTGCTGTCCACCTAGACAGACTTTATCTGCCTCCAGTACACATATTTGCCACAGGTTAAAAAAAATTAGAGCAAAAAACTGCACAAGCACTTAAAGCAAGGACTCTTCCAAGATGGGATGACTTGACATTGAATATCTAGTGTGTCAGCACACCACAATGGTGTCATGACTTTCTCATTCTGTCCTTTGCTCCCCTCTTGGTTGTTCCCAGCCTCCTCTTCCCTTCCTGCAGTGTTGCCAAGCACTGGCTGATACTTTCCAGAAACACCTACTACCCTCAATTCATTCCTGAATTTCAGTGCTCAGGATTTCTTCCCTCATTTGCTCAGAGTCCATCACTGCACACATGGATGGCAACACACCCTTACTCAGCCATTGCTTTCATCCCCATTTCTAGGTCAGGTACAAACACTGTGGGCAGCAGAGATCCCAGCCTGGCTCCTCCAGGACTTCCCTCAGCTGTGAAGTCTGACAATCTACTCCTCATCTTTCCAGCCTATCTTTTAACCATTTATTCACCCATGCATCCCAGAATGGACTTTTCCTTAATACCCTGTTCAGAGGGCTCCACTAAACCACTCCACTTGACTACCCCTGCCATGTGCTTGCAAACACCTTTCAAGTACCACTGGAGCCATGAGGCTCAATTTTGGTCTACAAAAGCCATCCTGGCTCTTCTCTAACATGTTCCTACTTAATTTCGTTTCTGGAAACTTTCAAGAACACAGGTGAGACACCATGCTAGGCAGAGCCTGTACTCCTGGTCATGCCCCTTCTCAATGTTTTCCCTCATTCCTCCAGAATCCACACATGAATTACAGATGCTAAAGGCACACCACTGGCTGTTCTTCCTAATAATGTTTCAGACTGGCTGCTCATAAGTTTGCCCAAATACTTTTTCAACCTGCTGATGTCTTTTGCGTCCACAATCTCCAAGAACAATGAATTCAGAAGTTCGTCAAACACTGCAAAATAAACCGCCTTCCCCTCTATCTGTGGCAAACCAACCTTCTCTAGGTTTCAGCAAGTGCCCCTAGTTCTACTGCCACAAGACCTGGCAGAAAAAAATTCAACTTAATCATAAAAAGGGCAAACATTTACACCTATTGTTAAAAAGAGTGGAAAGGAGGACTCTGGGAACTACCACTCTTGTCAGCCTCACCTCTGTGCCGCAGAAGATCATGGAACAGACCCTTCTGGAAGCTCTGCTGAAGCACATGGAGGACAGGGATGGCAATTCAGGACAGACAGCATGGCTCCATCAAGGGCCAGTCCTGCCTCACCAACCCAGGGGCCCCCTGTGAGAGGGTGACTCCAGCACTGGGCAATGAATGGGCTACAGGTGTCATTTATCTGGACTTCGGTAAAGCCTTGGACATGGACCCCCACAACATCCTTCTCTCTAAATTGGTAAGAGATGGATTTGATGAGTAGACAGTTAGATGGATAAGAAAGTGGTTGGACAGTCACATCCAGAGGGTCATGGCCAACAGCTCAGAGTCCCAATGGGCATCATTGACCAGTGGTGTCCCTCAGGGGTCTGTACTGGGACTAGTGTTACTTAATATCTTCATTAATGACACAGATGAAGGGATCAAGTGCACCCTTGGCAAATTTGCAGATGACACCAAGTTGAGGGTGCAGGTGACACACCTGAAGGACAGGGCCACCCAGGGGGATATGGACAAGCTTGAGAAGTTGCCCATGGGAATCTCATGAGGCTTAACAAGGTTCAACAAAGTGCTGGGGCTGCACCTGGGTCGGGGCAATCCCTGGTATCAATCCATGCTGGGAGATGAACACACTGAGAGTAGCCCTGGGGAGAAGGACTTGGGGGTGCTGGTGGGGGAGAGGCTGGACATGCCATGGCCATGTGCACTGGGATCAGAAACCACCCGTGTGCTGAGCTCATCCCCAGCACTGTGCACAGCAGGGAGCGGGGGGATTCTACTCTGCTCTGGTAGAGACCCCACCTGCAGCGCTGCCTCTGGCACAGGAAGGTCATGGAGCTGCTGGAGCAAGTCCAGAGGAGGCACCAAGAGGGATGGAGCAGCTCTCCTGTGAGGAAAGGCTGAGAGAATTGAGTTTGCTCAGCCTGGAGAAGAGAAGGCTTCAGGGTGATGTAGTTGCAGCCTTCCAGTACCTAAAGGGGACTTACAAGAAAGATGGAGAGTGACTAGACAAGGGGGAATGGATTCAAACTGGAAGACAGTGGGTTTAGATTAGATTTTAGAAGGAAGTTCTTTGCCTGTGAGGGTGGTGAGGCCCTGGCATGGTTGCCCAGAGAAGCTGTGGCTGCCCTTTTCTTGGAAGTGTTCAAGGCCAGGCTGGATGGAGCTCTAAGCAACCTGGTCAGTGGAAGGTAGGGGTTTGGAATGAGATGATCTTTAAGGTCCCTTCCAACTCAAACCATTCTATGATTCTATTACCTTCATGACTTTGCATACCTTGATTATATGCTATGGCAGGCTTTTCCAAACCAAGGAGCATAAACAAATTTTATGCTTGCTTCTCATAAGGCAGTTGCTCTGTCCCTTAGTAATTTTCATTGTCTTTGCTGCAGTCTCTCCAACACCACTGTCCTTCTCATGACGCAGAATCAGAGCAGCATGCAGCCTCCAAGAATCAAACAAAGGCGTTAGAGTCAAAATGATGCCCTCTGCTTTGTTATGAACTCTCAAAATTGACTGGTTCTTTGGCTAACATTGCAGACAAAACTGATGATTTCAGAGAACCATCAATGACAATTCTGAGCTGTAACCATGAGCTCCAGGTTGAGCATCAAGCAGGCCCAGTACAGATCATTTTTCCTTGCAGGTTCAGCACATTTTCCTACACTGAGGATTATCTGTCACGTATTGGTCCGCTTGCTTGGTTCTGTGAGGTCCTTCTGAACTTCCTCACCTTCAGTGAGATATCCAACAACCTGAAGGAGCTGAGGATCCTCTGCAAACCTGGGAATTTCACTGCACCCCTCTATGCCTGAGGGCACCCATGGGGTGTGAACTAGTCCCAGCACATCTCTTGGGTCTCACTGTTGACTCTCTCCCAGGCTGCAAAATGACCAGCAAGCCCTACCCTTTGCAGTCTGTGCTGTCACCAGCTCTCAGTCCAGAACAAGACTTCTCCATGCTCATGGTGACTTTGTCGCTCAAAGTCCTTTGACCGAGAAACTTGAGAAAGCTGTTTGAAAACAAAGATACATGAAATCTACAGGTCCTGCTCACAAGCCTCCAGGTCTGAGGAAGGGCTTGCCTTTACATCAGCCCTGCTAACTCTGCTCCGAGCAGCTGTGCCTGGCTATGCCTTCAGCAACCTTGCAGACGCCACAGTCCATGGAACACAGAATCCTTTCCACAGCCCTTCCCTAGCAGTGCACCCAGACAGGTACCGAGCCCCCTGATGTCGCTTCCCCACTTTTAAAAATGCCATCACATTTGCCACCACCACTTTCTATGAAAGTATCTCAGCAATTTCAGATTTAAGATCCAGTGGCACTCTTGACTAAATGCTACCTGTTCCTTTCAGTTTCTTATCAGTTCCTCTGCTTGCTCTGAAACTATTTCTGCCGAGGCTCAATGCAAGAACTTCTCAGACAGCTCTTCTGTAGCAAGCCTACAGTTTACAAAGCTCCTCCACAGGAGTCAAGTTGGCCAAAAAATTGTTTAGATTTTTTTGTGATGGCTTTATCTTCTGTGCCTTTCAGACTTTGACCTCTTCTGCTGCCAGTTTCCAAAAATCTTCTGATGCCTTTGAAAGTTAATCATATCTGGCAAATTCACTCTTCAAAAATTTTATTCTGGCCTCCCTTATTTTGGTTTTAATCTGCTGAAATATACAGGTTTTTTTGCTCTTCTTGTTTGGATATAGCTTCTCCTTTTTGGTCAACCTCCCTCTCATTCCACCATCCTTCCTTCCCCTGCACATTTCCTTTTGATTTTTGTCTCTCTTTAAAAGGCGTGAGGAAAAAAAGTCTGATCTGTTCTTGGTGGAGGTATGCATTCCTTCTGAGCTGTGATGACCAAATAACTTCCATGCCACCTCTGTTCCTATCAGCTACTCTTTAGCAGAGAGACAAGGCTCTGACATGACAGCAGACAGCCCCTTTTAACAGACTCAGGAGTAAACACCAGCTCTGTGGCAGGACAGACAAGTCTCCTTAATTTTATTTTTATTCTGCAAGTCATTAAAAAAAACCCATAACCCCAGGCTCAGAGTTATCATGACTGTTCCTGGGCAAATATGGATTGAGTTTTCACAGGTAACTGCATATTCTCAGTTTCTAGATGCCCAAAACAAGATGTGTTTCCAGCTGGAAACATGTTACACAAGCAAAGCACCTCCTGAGGCACCCACCAGAGGAAAGGGAGAGGAGTCAAGACTCCTCCTTCCCAGGAGGAATACAAGACCACATCAAAGGGCAGGCAAGATTCCAAGAGAGCAGCACCCTATAGCAACACCTCCTTTCCAGGGGACTGCCACAGCTTGGACCTTCTCCCTTGTTTATTTTCGGCACTGCTGAGCACACAGAGCTGCAGCCAAGGTCAAGACCAGCAGGACCTTGGTGGGAGCTGTGCAAGAGACAAGAGGCTGGGCCCAGTGGCTATCAAACTGCAAAACAGGTTTAGTCAGCAACAGGTTTTAACCCAAAAAATTAAAAAGTATCATGGATCAATTCTTGCCTGAAGCACAATAAAAATGAGGATTGCATCTCCCAGCTGTTCATTCCCTTCTCATGTTCTGTAACAGCTTAGCAGGTGTGAAGTTGAAAGATGAAGCCCGATATTCTCCTGCATCTTGAGCAGCACAGACAGCTCTGCTATGATAGGGCTGCACCCACAAAGGGCTGGCTGAACACCTCCCCTGCAGCACCCAGTTTTCAGTCAGACACACTGACACTGCTCTCTGCCCATGGGCCCCTATACTGCCTGTCCTAATGACAGACTGCACTTCCCAGAGGACACATGGAGCAGTCCAAGCTCCAGCATGGACACATCTCACTGTTAAAGCTGTTTATGCTCACAGGTGGCATTTGCCTTTCCCAGGGCAAACAGTCACACCATTGGGAGTGTTTACAGCTACAGACTTATAGGCAAAACAGCACAAGTTCCTATCACAGGAAACAGACTCAAAATGCTAATTTCAGGGGAATACTCTCAATTCATGTAAAGTTCCTCAAATCTCTGCAGTCCATGAGACCCCTGGGTTTAACCCAGGTCCAGCTGGGACTTGAAGGGCAAGAAAGCAGCACTGCTGGTAGCTCCACCACAGACTTGTGCATTCTTCAACCACCCCCACACTGAAGAAATGGCTAGTGAGGCGAATAGCAGTGGCTTGAGCAAGACAATAGGAATGAACCACGTGCCCTCCTCTGCCTGCACCAAGGGCCTGCCCATGCCATTCCTGGCAGCCCAACTCCGCTTTGGGCAGGTGCCACAGGCACTGCCAGCATCAGGGTCACAGAGCCCACACAGCAGCTGCAGTGGCTATTTTATTTCACACCCAGAGGACAAGATGTACATTACAGCAGAGACACTCTCAAATAGGAAACTGTGCTCTTCCCCAGAGAGCCTCTGCTGCAGCCCAAAATCAACACGTTCCAAGCACAGCTCACCACCTGAGCCACCCAGGGCAGGCAGGGACAAGCACATCAACAACTGGAAGATGCTCATTTTCACATTTCAAGCTGAACTCTGGGTTGTTTCACTGGGCCATTTGGTGACCACCATACTATACTGTTCACCCTTTTCCATCTGCAGTCTCTTCTGCTCCAGAGACAGGAGGGCGGACAAGGCAGCCCACAGTGAAGCAAGAACCCCTCAGCAAGCATGCCTTGCACCAAACACTGGGTTACTGAAGAGCTTCTCTCTCACAAACAGCTCTCACAACTCAGCAGCAGCTCTCCTTACCACACAGAGAAAAAAGCGAGTGATTTCATCCTTCCATGACCAAATAAAGTTTAAGCACACAAGTGCTCAGTCATTAGAGGCACCGATTGGGTGCTGCCATCAGGCCCCAAGAGGTCTCCCTGCTGGGGAAGAGTTATGGGGAGTCAGAGAGGCTGAAATCACTGACATGGCCCTCTCTGCCAGACTCATTCAATCCTCCCTGTTTCAAGAACAAGATCCACCCAAAGAAGTGTCCCTGCTAAAGGAAACTCTGCCCACAGCATCTCTGTGCCAGCCTCCCTCTCGCAGCACAGTTTGGAATTCAAGGCCAAAGTCACCCCTGCAGCACAGCATCCAAATCTGGCCTGATGAAGAATGGCAGAGGGAATGGGATGATAACATCATGGCACACTAAAAGCAGACTGTAGGATTCAATGCTGTGCTGCTGCTGGAAGGAGGGGAGCCCCTCCATGGACCCTTCCACTCTTTCCTACTGCCAGCACTCATCACACAAGGACAGAGGAGCTCCTCAGATCCTGCACTGAGCTAATTCAGCTTGCTAACTAAGAGCAGATGGTTTTCTCTCTCTTGAGTGAACTCAGCCATTCTGGTGACAGGACCCAGGGCCAGAAGAAAAAGAGTGGCAGTGCACAGCTTCACCTCCAGATCATCACTGCCTTTCTTACCTCTTACTCTTATTGCCATCCCAAAATAGACTTCTACTTTGGAAGAGCCTTCAGTCTCCAGAAGCTCAAACCTGTGTTTTAGACTAATTTCAGATTATAGCTATAGTGGATTTAGACTAGGTTGTCAGACCACCACCTACTCACCAGGCATTTCCTCTGCAGCTTCTAAACCCACCGTACAGAAAGGAGCATGGCAGTTGCTTTTCACCCTCATTTTCAGTGATTTTAAAACTAATTTAATGAAAATTAAAGAGGCTTATTTCAGGGACAAGCTCTCCAAGGAGTTTCCAAGCCAAAACTGCAACTCTTCTGCCATTTGTGCTCTATCTCAGGACTGCAGACAAGAGCCCAAGAGTAACACCAACACAAGTGCCGCAACCCTACTTCTCCACACTCATTTTACTGCATTGATTAAATACATCTTGGCCATACCCCAGCCAGACTATTCACTGCATTACAAGGGTATAAATTGCTAAGAAAATATACCTCCAAATTACAATGTGCCCTCAGGCCTACACTACATATTCCTCATGCCGGCTGTGCTCCAGGCTCTGCACCTCAGCTCACAGCTGTTTCATCGTCCCTCTTTGCTTCACTTGGTGTTGATTGGTGATGATTAAGAATTCATAAAATACTTGGAGCTTCTCCTCTCACCTTAGCTTAGAGCAGTGCTTGGAGGTCTAATAGAAAAAAATCCCAAACGTAACTACTGGAGCTAGAGAGCAAGGAAGAGCTAAAAAGTGTGGCTGATACACAGCTGGATACCTGTAGCTATCAAAGGTCTATCAAAGAACTCCAATGTACACACAGAGGAAACAGGTGCCAGCCCAGAAGAGGACCAAATATGGCATTTACAGTTTTACAACCAACTGAACATGTTGAAACTAACAGCTGGACCTTGGGTTACTGTTTAAACACCTACAAGGAAGACTCAGCACCTGGAATACACTGTGACCACCCACAGCTTACTCCATGCCTGGAAACAACCCTCCACTTGGTATTTCCCACTGGCATATGGGGGACAAGGCCAAGCAGCTAAGACTGTGGTGGAGCATGCCTCAGAGTCAAAAACCCAAGATAGCTGAACTCCATGTGGTTAAAGGCAATTTGCTGAGCTCAGTCTCAGTTCATCAGGCAGCATTGTGCAGGGCTTTTCTTGGTATCACTGGTGATGAAGACAGTAAGCCTCTTTGTCTATTTTTTTCCCAGAAAAATGACACAACCAAAAGCAAACAGAAAAAAATAGACCTACAGAACAAATAGGTTATCCCTGCTACAGAGCACCTGGCCCTGGGCCACCAGTTCATGATGTCCAAGATGACACAAAATCTCACTACATTAAGTCTTTTCTGCCTCTGTAACAGATTTCCAGCCAAAAAGCAGCAACCGTGTTTGCCCAGGTAGGAAACAGCCCCATCTGTCAAAGCAAAGTGCCTTGTGGCAGCATCCCACAGCTGCAAAATTATACACACCACTGAGCCCAGAACAGGTTTGTGGGGGGACCTTTCCTGATTGACTTGTTTGCTTTTGGTGGATCATAAACCCTGCAGCTAAGAAAAAGGTTGGTTTAGAGGGGCCCAGGACTGCTCTGCTGCAGGCTGAAATGGGAACACACAGCGAGTCTGGGGAGCTCAGGGTGCTCCCTGTCATACTTCACTTCATCCCGTGCCAAAGCAGTCACCACTGAGGAAGGCAAAGTGCAGCAAGAGCTTGGCTCAGGGAGCTGGGCACAAGCACAATACAGGAGGGGTAAGAAAATACACCCTCCCTGTAGGACCAGCCTTCTGTTTGCCTCTGGTGGTTGATGAAGATGCCAACAAATAGTTTTATTCAGACCCCTCTATTTCAGAAGTTCCCCAGCGCTCTGCAGCATAAAGCCCTCACTGGAATTTCATACAAGACCTTAAATCCAAAGAAACAAAAGAGCTTGAAAAAAAATTATCTCAGCATCTCCAGTGCTTTTGTCTTTCAGTGTGTTTTTTTTCAGGAGGAATTTTCTAAAGCTGATCCAAGCCAAGTTCCTTCTTTTTCCCCTGAAGCATGTAATGGTGGGAGGCCACGTCTCCTTGAGCTGCTACACAAGCCATACCAACACTCCCCTGGGGATCACGGAGTTTTTTCTCTCTCCCATGCTTCACTGCAAGCAAACAATCTGGATCTTCAGCATCCTCATTTTAAGCTTTCCAAATATCTTTTGGCTCTGTGCATTACATAACCAAAAAAATGGCAGCTGACAACACAGGAAAAAAAAAAGGCTTGAGAGAGTAGCTGGAAGACAGTCGACACCAGCTACACTGGAATTCACAGGGCAACACTCAACTGGAAATATAAAACACTTAATCCTTACACCAGTAACATCAAATCCTTGGAACAGTAATTAGGATGAGAGAATATATCCCAAATAATGATATTTCCATTCTCCCATGAGACAAAGACCAAGTGCAAAAAAATTTTCTCCTGACCTACAGTGTCTCATTCCAGATGTATGAGCAAGATGGACCTCACGGCTGCTGCTTTAGTTAATACTTTCCTGCCACTCCAAGAACTGATTGCTTTAATAAACTACCCAAAGCAGAAGACTGCTCCTCCTCATGAAAAGTAGAAAACCCACCAAACAAACAGCTTGCTGCAATGGACACTCAGGACTGAGCTACAAAAAAGCACAAGAAATTGCGTGCTCATTAAAGCAGTCTTTCCTACAAGGGAATGGCCTTTCTGTGCACCTTGGCGAAGGCAGGAACCAACACCAAACATGTAAGTAATGACAGCAGAACTCAGAAACCCTCTACAAATACAGCTATCACTAAATCTCAGTGCCTGCCCTGGAATTTATTTTTATTACAAATAAGAGGCACTTTATGAACTATTTCAATCTGCCCAGAGGACTTTTCAAAGAAACAAAAGCACATACATGTCACAACAAGGCACAAATAATTGTGCCCCACCTGGGAAGGACTGATGGAGCCAAAATGGAGTATTTAAAATTCTGACATTTATTTGCTGGAAGCTTGCAAGCATCTCCTCCTAGTTGCATCATCCACTGAGCAAGCCATTCAGGTAGTACCACAGGAATGGAAACACTGGGAAAGGAGACCACAGGGAAGGAGGAAACACTCCTTTCCTTTGAACTTCTGATTAGTTTCCATCAGAAGACTCTGGTGTGTCTGAAGGCATTTCCCATGGACCAGGCTTTACCTGCACAGAGTCAAACACTGGAGCTGAAGGCACACCTGCCCCTCAGGAGCTAGCTCCAGGCCATGCTGGGCCTGCTGATGGAAGCAGATTAAAAAGGTTATGGCAGTGATGGAGAACAAGACAACTACCTTGTCCTCCACAGCTTATCACTCCTATTCTGCCTCTGCCAGAAGACCTACTGGAGGAAAACAGATTCCTGGCTTCACTTAAAGCCAGTCCGTCTTTCACCCTTAAACCATTTCATCCCAAGGGAACCGCCCTGGTAAGCTCACCAATAGCTCCAGCAACATGTTCAGAGGAACAGGGATGACAGGAGTGTTGGCTGATACTGGGCTGGTCAACACCCTCTCCCACCTGCACTTACCTCCACTGATTTTAGAGAGCTAACAGAAGAGACCTTTGCTACCCCAGCTCATTTCCTTCCAAGTGAACTACCACAACACTCATCCAAGGAAAGAGTCATTCAGCAGACAAGAGCAGGACACCCTGCTTGTCCTGTGGTCACAGCTAGCTACAGAGGATGCTTATTCATTGTCTTATTTAAGCCAGTTAAGGAGATGGTAAACCGGAACAGGGCACACAGACCCAGTTCAGAGGATGTGGAAGGCTCTGCACTGCACAACAGCAGGAGGTTTGGATGCCCTGCCAAAACCAGAGGACCCCCTTGCTGTGAAGCCATGGCTGAGTTCAGACACACAGAGCCCATCAGCAGCTCCAAGGGCAGGCTGATGAAGTGTCAAAGCCTTCACTCATTCCTAAATTAAAGCTTCTAAAGAACATGGAATCTAGTATTCATGCAAAGACAAATTAAAACCTGAATTAACTAAACACAACAAACTCATACTAAAAAAAAAATCAGGATTCAATAACAAAATTAAGAGTCTTCATTATAATCACAACAAAGCACAGGAATCCTTTGCATTTTGTATTAATCAGATTAAAATGGCCAGCCAGACCAGCAGGTTTCCTGCTGAGCAAGCACACTCAGTACCATTCCCCGTCCTGCCAGCCAGTTAACAGGACTTCAGCAATCCCAGTACTTCTGTGCAGGCTGGAAGAGCTCCCTCCGCACACATCCCAAGGCTGTTGAATTCAAAGAGCCAAACACATGCTGCTAAAACAGCAGGTCCAAACTGAAAAGTGTTCTTCTCCAGAGGTAAAATGGCAATCAAGTAGTATTCTTACTAAAGCACTTACCTGTCAGGAAATACAAATATGACACATTCTTTTATGACTTGCAAGAAAGGGTTCATGAATATGAATATTTATTAAATGGCACTGCAAAGGGAAAAAAGCAACCCAACCTCATGGGCCAAAAAGTCGGAATCCTACAGCAGTTTATGCTTTGTTGTCTTCAATTACAGAAGTAATTCCATTTAAGCTTATTCTATGCATCCAGCTTCCTACAGTCCCACACCTCCTTTGTGACTCTAAGGGGGAAAAAAGCCCTGTTCCCTGGTTTACAAAACTTTACCCAATTGCAAGCAGGCAGTTGCCTGTGAAGTCATCCCCAAAAGAACAAGATGGATTAAAAAAAGACTTCAAAGCTCAGACACCAATGCAATGAAATCTGCAATACTCTTACCCCTTAGGCAGCTCCCTACAGGAATCTGGGCCTCTCCTTTCATCTTTGCATCATGGCACATCACATTTTTCTGGAGATCAAATAAATCAGTTGAATGGGAGGCCTTTGCCTTTTGTGTCCCTAGAGCAGGGCAGCACTAAGTGAACCCCATTCTGCATGTCTCATTGGCATGTTGCAAGTGCACATCTCTCACAAGGATTTCCACTGCAGATCCAGTGAGGGTCGGGCTGAAAGCAGCCTTCTGTATCACAGGGAAGACCATAAAATTCTCTGTTACAAAAAGCACCAGGTCAGCATATTGAGATCTCGCTGTAGCTTACGTGAATCCAGCTAAGGCCAAGACATCTGTTTCGGCTAAGCAAACCTGTTGTGAATACAGAAGGCATGTGAACTATCTGACCAAAAACCTGGCTTAAAAACTTGCATTCCTATAATCTGCTGTGATCTCAGCAACACTCCAAATAGCCTCCATCCAACTGATAGGAATAAGCTGTCTCATCAACCAAGCAAAACCTGAGCTCAGAAAGCATCACAGAGACAGCCAGTTGGGATAGGGTGAGATAAGACACTGAAATCCAGTGCGAGGAGCCCTGTACTTCTCTGCACTGGTGAGTGGAGCCATTGTCTCAAAACCATGTGGTCTTGTCGTTTTCCAGTTTACCCTGAAATGAGCCACTTTGATCCCCACCTTGACAGCAACCTTGGCTGTCACAAGCACGGAGGCAGAAGCAGACGCTGTGAGTTGCTGCTGCTGTGCTCATCATTTTGCTCTGGATGAATTCGGGTATTCTACAGCCACTCTCAAGGGGATTTGCTATCCCTTCCCAAGATAGTCCTTACGGACTAACTTGAACCATGTTCTGCTGGAGAAGATGGGGCAGAGAAGTGGGAAAAAACCAAACCAACTTCAAACGCAAGAGAAATAAAAAATTATTCCGAACGCCTTGCACTGTCACCAAGGCACTGGGCAGAACACCAGCCCAGACCTCCCTTCTCTCCCCCAGACAACCAGAATGCGAAAAGCCAGCTGAAATCTGGTGCCCCTGGGGAGAGCCTCGCTGCAGGAATGTTAAATCGGCCGAGCATTTAAACTAGGACGAAAAAAAAGCTGGCAAAAGAGCACAACAGCAACTGGCACCGGGGATGGGGAGGACAGTGCCCCTGCCAGGCTCTGCATCTTCCTCCCGGCACAGCCAAACTTAATTCAGCCGCTCCTGGCCGAGAGGCGCAGAGCGAACAGGAGGAATTCTCCTTGAATGGGGCTATTCAGAGGAGCGGCCCGGGAGAGCGGCCCGGGAGAGCGGCCCGGAGAGCGGCCCGGGGGAGCGGCCCGGGGGAGCGGCCCGGAGAGCGGCCCAGGGGAGCGGCCCGGAGAGCGGCCCGGGGGAGCGGCCCGGGGGAGCGGCCCGGAGAGCGGCCCGGAGAGCGGCCCGGAGAGCGGCCCGGGGGAGCGGCCCGGGGGAGCGGCCCGGAGAGCGGCCCAGGGGAGCGGCCCGGAGAGCNGGCAACTCTCTCTGTCGAACCAAGGGCAACAGCCGCTCCTGTGCCCGGCACTGTTTTCACTGTCGTTTTGCAAAAGTGCTTGTTTTTAAGCAGGAGAGCAGCCCCCGGCCCGGCCCGGGCACCAACCTGACGGTGCTCCCGCCGGGCCGC
>VXBX01004958.1:68080-80238 GCA_013400415.1 Scytalopus superciliaris
CCCCCGGCCGCTCCCCGGGTCCCTCTGCCGGGGGCCGCCGCTCCGAGCCGGGCCGGGCGGGGCCGCGGGCCGAGGGCAGCCCCTGGCGGCGGAGCTCTGGCCCGAGCGGTGGGAACAGGGACGGGGGGAAGCGGAGCCGGGGACCCGGTGTTGGAAGTACTATCTGAGCTACAGGTCCACGGCAACAGCCGGCCGTCGTGACCCGTTTCGGGAGGAAGAGCGCGGTCGGGTGGGTCACGCTGCCCCACCTCCGGGACCCCCGGGGAGCGGTGCGGGGACAGCCCGGGGACAGCCTGTGCTCGCTGCTGGGTCGGAGCTGCCCCGGGACCCCTGTCCGCCCGAGCCGCCTCCCCTGCTCTGCCCTCTGATACTCACGGCATCCTCCAAGAGCGCGAGTGGAACGCGGCAGGGAGAGCTTGAACCAGCCTGGAGCACAGAGAGAGGCAAGCGGCTTTGCCTATGCTGGGTGCGGGGCTGTCCCTGTTTTCAGGTGGGAGAGTACCACGCCTTGGCTCAGTCCGAGTTGAAAGGCTTGCCATGCTCTGGGTTTACCCGCGTGTGTTCTCTTTTTCGCCCCGGCAATTTTGTCTGGATCCAATTTTGTGTATTTTCTGCTTTCCTCTGTATCCTGAGCACATAGGAGGCTGGCCAAAGCTCTGCAGGAACACCAAGTGTGCCCCCAGTGCACGCAGGGGTGCACCACCAAGGTAGGAACAGTATGGGCTCAGAGGCCTCGGGAACAAGCAGAGCTCTGCTCTCCGGCCAGCAGGAGCAGTCTGAATAAACAAGCCATGCACTAAAGGTCAGCCCTGCGAGATCAGCTTCTGTCAGCCTCCGGTTTGGAGTATGTCACTCGGCACGGTGGCACGGCAGAACCCCTGCTATGTCAGTAACTGCTGCAATGTGGCATTGCTCCCAAGGAATCTTGTACGAGCTCCTGTTATTCCAGAATAGGAACAAACCCATACAGATGCAAATCCTGGGGACTGAGCTGCCTGGATGCCTTAGACCCTCTAACTGTGGGGCAAGACTTGACAGATACTTGGTGGATTTTGCCACTAACAGAGTGATTTTTGGCCCATGTCACACCACACTGCAAATGTCTGCTGCAGTCAGAAATGAGTCTGTTCAGCTTATTAATGACCCTGGGCAAGCAGATGGTCGGGGCCCCACATGGAGTGACGCTGTGCTTGCTTGCAGACGGTGTTTTGGCACTACTGAAGACGACTTGAGGGTAACCTAATCTGAAGACATTCCCATGAAAGTTCCACTGCACTTTTAAATAACAAATAGAGAGACAGTGAGATCATGGCCGCTGTGCTCAGGGCTGGTCGCACAGCTGCTCTGTGCTTACCAGGGGGGTCCCTCCAGCAGGGGCCGGCGGCAGCCGGGAAGCTGCTGGAGGGTCCGAGGTGCTGCAGAAGAGCAGGCAGGGCAGGCTGAGTCCTGTGGGGCTGGCAGAGCTTGGGACTGAGGCACAGGCCAGCAGGGAAGGAAAGGGGGAGTTAAACTAGGTCTGTGTTGGAAACAAAAATTTGCTGGTCTGGCTCTACTGTGGTCAAATCGGCAGCTCTCCTTGTGGAGGTGCAGATATTACTTGTCTTTGCCAATACAGGCTGTACAGGCTATACCTTGTCCTCAGGGAAACAGCAATACTGGGAAAATGCTTATAGGCAGCCTGACAGTCTCTGTTCAAGGGCTCCTGCAGATACAGGTCTGGTGTATAAGAACGTTAACAGCCTGATGGACGTTACTGTGCTAGCAAGAGCCTTTAGACAGACTGAAAATAAAAGCTGGGGACATGGGAGATTGCAGGAAGCCCAGCTTTGGGGGACCTCTAAAATGAGGGACCTGCCACAGTAATTGTAAAGTTGGCTGCAGGAGGGACCAGACAAGTATTCTTTCTTTTCTGTGACATTTTATTTTGCGTATTTCAGGTTTGGTGATAGTGGATGGCCTGTTTTCCACCTATGCCTTCGGCAGCCTTACTGGAGAACCTGAATGCTTGTCTGCTGAAGATCAAAACTCTTGGGATGTTATTCTGCATTGAGATGTCATCTCTCTTGAGGCCAAAGGAGGCAAAATGGAGGCACTCAAGGACACAGAGGACACACTGGGATGACATCTCAGGTCATGGGCTGGCAGTTCTGTGCTGACCTGCACAAAGTCACACAGAGAGAAGGCATCAAAACGCAGAGCAAAGGAAACCGCTATGAAGGCAGAACCTCTCCACTGCAGTAGGGTCACACACATATTGACATCAAGGACACTCTTGGGAGCAGAGATCCCCACTGCTGGAAAAGGAAAGCTGGGTGAAAGGGGATTCAATTACCAGGCATGACACACAGCTCTGAGTCTGTGACTTGCACACAGGAATGAAGCTGCCAGGCCAGAGTCCACCTCTTCAGGAGAGCCAGGGAGTGCCAGTGAACATGAGCTGTGTCAACACCAGCAACTCAGGGAGGGGAGGAGAAATCCCAGAGGGGAACAGTGAAGCAGCTAAGGGGAAAGCCTCTTTTGTGGGAACTTTGCAGTGACTTTTTCAGACTTTCACAGCTCAGGCACTCATGGGCTGAGGAAAACTTCTGCTAGTGGTACCTGGTGCAACAGCACAAGGAGGTTCTTCTCTAGAGATGCAGATGGGTCACTCTGTGACATGTACATGGGAGATCAAGCCCAGCAGTTATCAATATACCAAAAGAGGCAGCAGGAGGTGAATATGAAGTGACTGAACAGCCTTTGAGACATGGCAAAGACATTGCACTGTCTCTGAGAACAGAGGGCTACAACTCTTTTGCTAATAAAATCATACTGCCTACAACTAGAAACAGCCTTCGTGAATTGCAAGGCTGTGAACACCAGATCACTGTAAGATGAGTTAAGTATGGCCAATGTTTCCAGGCCAAGGTATCCACTTGCTGCCTGTTCTGGGCTGAAGGCTTTTTCCTACAACTCACCTCAGAACTGCAAAAGAAGCCAGCTCCCTGAGATCATGATCAAATTGCTCCTCAGATGCTGCTCCCGAGTAGAAGAAACTGTATTTGGAGTTGTACACCCTTTTGTGAAGCTGCTCAGCTGGTGGACATGGGCACATGCTCCATGTCAGGAAGTGGCAGGTGGAGGATCTGGCATGAGGGGTCTTTTTCATCTGGAGGTGTGCAAGAACCAGTGATGGTAAAGCTATGGAAAGCTCAGTATTGCACTGCTGCTGCCCTGTCCACATGTACCAAGCTGAGAGATGTTCAATGCCCAGGCAAATCTGCTACAGCTGTGAGCACAGCCAGCGCATTGCCCTTGAGGTCTGGGCCAGCAGGCACTGTCCTTGCTGTGCCTCTTAAAAAAATGGGCTGCACAGCACTGGAATCAGCCCAGCCTAGCCCCACTGTAGCTGTCTCCATGTACAGCAAGGAGAGGCATAAGTCAGGTATGACTACCGTGTGTTGAGGAGAGAGTGGTGATACTGGGAATAGATGCCTACAATACTTGGCAAGGTTTGTGTGGCTGGACTTAAAGTCAGCACTGCCGCAGTGCAGCTGCAGCCCTGGATTCACCTTCCAGGGCACCAGTGATTGTGGGAGGATGAGCTGGGAGATGCTTCATTGGAAGCTCCATGTGCCACTTGGAGCTGCATTTGAGCTCAGGCCCTCACCCCGACCTCACCTGAGCTGCAGTCCAGTGAAGCTTGTGCCAGGCCCATCCACAGGGTCAGCAGGCATTCCCCCTGACTGACCCTGGTTACTGTCACCAAACCTGCTCTGGTCCTCTTGCATGGTGCATATGGCACTGTCGTGCTGTCACCTGCTGTCCATCTCACCTGTCACCTCCTCTTGCCTCCAGCACCACAAGCCCCCATGGCTCGAAAGTGGGGCAGGAGCATGAACAGCTCTGTGTGCTCTTGTAGTGAAGGAGCCAATAATATCAGAAAAATGTTCTGTTCTATGAAACCCCCGTGTTAAATAGGTCAAACTACTGCCCAAATACTCCTGTGAGTGCCTACGTGTGGGCAAGATTTCTCACTGTGGGGAGCTCTCTGTTGCAACAGGAAATAAGATAAAGTGCTGGGCTGACTGGGACTGCTGGATTTGCTTGGATGGGTGATGGAATCTCTGTCCTTGGAAGTTTTCAAGGTTTGGCTATGCAAAGCCATGGGTGACCTGATCTAGCATTGGTGATTGTGGGAGAGGACCGGTACTTATGATGGATGAACAACCTCAAGACTTCGGATATGTGACTGCACACCAAGCAAGCTGAAAGGATTGCTGTTACCTCTTGCTGGACGGTTTTAAACTTTAAGGATCTTCCCCTAGTTCATGTTGGTTGTAATGTTAATGTTGTACTATTTTCCCTATTACCCTGTGGCACCCTGCTGGAATTTTCCACCTTTCTCCCTCATGGCCCTGAACCCATCCCTGATTAGTCCCAGGTTGCTGCAATGCAGTGTTTCCCTATATGATCATCACCTGCCCCTGTTTTCCTAATTTGTAATGTTTTCCCCTTGTCTGGCGGGCTCCTCCCCTGACTCCTCTCAAGTTACACCCCCTTCTGGAACCTTCCCCCAGAACCCTATATAAGCTGGGTGCCATTTTAATAAACTGTCTATTGTGCACCAACTCTCAGAGTGTGACCATCTTTTCAGTAACCCCCTAGGGCCACAGGTGAGTCTCACTTCACCAAGTTTGGGCTGATGCCTGCCAAAGGGCATGTCTGTAACATCATGTCCAAACATCATGTCTGTAACTTCATATCTGGGAACTAGAGGTTTGAGCTGGGCAGACATATGTGGTGAATTCCCCAGTATTTCAGCACAGATCTCTTGTATCCAAGCTCTCATATACCTTATTGGATGGGACCAGGCTGACCTGGGTGCAGGGGGGGCTGGCTGATGTTTCTGGATTGTGTGCTATGAGAGTCCTCTCTGACAAATGGTCTTAGCAAGTATGAAGCAAAGAGAAAACATCCCTGTTCTTCAATAACCATGTCTGTTTTGTGAAGCTGACTAAAGATACTGAATAGCCCAGGGCAGTCCTTTGCAAAAAGATAATTGGAGATCTTTGACCATTTGTAAAAGTACATGTTTTTAAGCAGCAATCAGCAGTTTGGGGGGGTTTTATAGCAGACATGATGTAAATTTATATAACTAGCCAGGTGTTCTGCAGTGGAGCTTTTTAAAAATCATCCTGCCCTAATTTTTTGTGCCTTGCCATCTTTAGCTCCCTTGCAGGGTAAGCAGCCGCGCTATCGCGTTACCATTTGGCAATGGCAGCAGCTGGCGGTAACCCAACCAGAGCAGCATGGGACATGGAAACAGATGGAGCAGCAAATGCTCTTTGTTTCCTCTCCTGCTTTCTAAAACAGATTGTGACTGAAAACATACAGGAGAGGTTTTAGCCATCTTCCCTGCCTGTGGCTCCCTGGCTCCTGACAAAGCCATGGTATTAGATAGCAGGGCAAACACCGCCCCGCCACAAAGGAGAGCTCTGGTCTTTTAGAGCAGAACTGCAAAGAGAGGAAGGGCATTGGGTACAATGACATACAAGCCCTTGGAGAGGAAAGAAGGGTGCAGTGGGTGAGATGGCTGAACTGAGCAGAGGAACCCCATCCAGCAAGTCCTGCTCCTGCTGCTCTGAGTCTTGGTTCTGGTGTTCTTCTGAGCTTGAGTGAACCACATCATCTCATTAAATGGCGCGGAACAAAAGTGAGTGGTGTTTTGGCAGGATATGAACCTGAACTGGCCTGATGGATGATGTGGCAAGCACTGCGATGAGAAAGAGAATCAGAGCCACACAAGAACATGCCAGGAGGAGGGAAGAACAGGGGAGGAAGGTGGAGGTGGGATGTCCCTGGTGAAGCAGGTCAACTCTGCTGTCCAGGGTAGTCCCTGGCCCAAAGCTAGGCAAGACATGGGGAGGAAGGTCCATGCTACCAGGTCATTTTCTATGAGCCAAACTCTGAGGCTGCTGGCAGTGAAGGTCAGGAAAATGTCCCCAGCAGAAGTTTGCCTGTCTGGCTTCAAAATTCCTGTGGGATGAAAACTCCCCAAAATAAGGTACCTATGTCCCTAACATGACATCAGTTACAAGTTCTCAAAGGACTTCTACTGTATCACAACCTCCCACACTTCTCTGTGTCTTGTAAGAGCTCTGCTGCTCTCAATCTGTGTCTGCTAAGGACTTAATGATCGAGGGGTGATGGTGCGCTCTGCCTTGCAGGAGATGTTATACTGTGGGAAATGTGAAAGTGTCTCACGAACAGCTGCCTTGAGCTGGGGGACAGCTGCCCAGGGCTGAGGACACTTGTGGAGAGGCCTGTGGCCAAGGCTCATGACACAAGACTGGGCTGGCACCACCACGTGCACCCAAACAGCAGTGGTGGTGGTGACACAGCTGTGATACCTCCTCAAGCCTCTCTGCTCCCTCTCCCACCAGGCTGCGTGTGCTGCCAGGTCCATCTGCTTTTGCTGTGGCTGATGTTTTTGCCAGATGATGTAATAGTGTTGTAGGTACTTACCAAGAACTGAGTTTACTGTTTAGCTGCGGTTTTGAGGGGAAGGCGGGGGAGGGAAAGAAAGGGACACACTCCGGGGAGCGAGGTTGGTGCTGCCTAGGTGAGCACCAGAAAGAGAGAGCTTTATTCAAAACGCTACAACTTAAATAGGGTCGGGGGGCTGGGTCCTGACCCCAAGAGCACCCTGGGAAGGTTTCTGGGAAGGGTCTGGGGCAGACCCAGCCATACAAGGCAAGATTCTTCAAAACTGGGAACAGAGAGGCAGGTGATACCATATAAGGGAATGGTACAGTGCTGCAGACACAGACCAATCAGGGATGGGTTATACAGCATGAGGGATAGAAACTTCCAGCAAGGACACACAATGTCACACAGCAGTGAAACAGGGAAAAAACATGTAACATTACAAAATCATATTAACAGTCCACGTCACAGGTCTGTGTCCCTGAGGGAGCTTCTCCATTTCTGGTAGTCATCTCCAACATTTAGCCACAGGCAGAACCTGTAATTCCTCAAGTTAATCCTGCAGCTTGATGTCTTTTCCTTACAAGTTTTGATGAGTTAATTGAATCCCCATTTCTGTGAATAACCTGGAAGGAAGGTCCCACAGTCAGGACTTGAGAGTTAAAGAAAGATGGGGATTTGTGAGATCACTTTTGCCATTTCTCACCAGTGCAGAGGCTCTTCTGGGGGTACTTCTTGCTGGCCTTGTCTCCTGGGGTGATCATTCATATATCTATCTGAGATCCCCTCAAGGTGTTTTGCTTAAGTTTTATCAGCTTCATCCCATTATTCCCATTCTTAACTAACACAAAAAACCTGTTCCATGTTGTTGCTTATAGGTGTCCTCAACTGAAATATCTGCGTGTTATTTCTCACTATATCTTTTCAATAAAGTAATACAGATTTCATTTTTTAAAACTCAAACTTAATCCCTTTTGTCTTCAGGTATTGTCTCGAGCTCTGCCTGCACACCACCTGCTTACTGACACATACTGATAACAGAAATCCTATAATGAGTGCAAGAAGTGGGTGATTGCTCTTTATCTGTTATCCTTTCTCGTACAGTCAAGGGTTTCAGGACAAGCCGTGTTCCTGCTGAAGTCAGTGGGGACAGCAGCAAGTTCTCTGCTCCACCATGTAACCTCAGGGAGGAGTGTCTGCCAGTGTTGTAATGCTGAATGTCCCCATGTGCTGCATTGTGTCAGAAAAGCTTGGCTCCTCTCAGCATCCAGGTATTCAGCTTTAGGCAAACACCTTTGAGAGCTGTTCTTTGGTAGTTTTTTAAACAGCTTGGTGATCTACTAAGCAGATCAACTCAACAAACAGGTTCTTGTGTTTGCTGGGTCCTGAACCACCTGCATCTCTGTCCATGTACCTCCAAGGCTGTTCATTGTGAACAGCTACTGTTAGAGGGGAGAGGAAACTCTTGGGATTACACCAGAGCAAAGTCTCAGGACTCCCTAGGTACTCCCACACAATAGCACAGCTGCAGTCAGCCCCCCATGCTGGGTGGTCTCATGGGGCAGCCCAGACTGTCGGGCGGCTCATGGGAATAAGGCAGGTCTGAGGTCAACCTGCAAAGTCAGTCTGCAGGGTGAGGTCAGGATCAGGTCGGTGATGGTGACCAGGGTCAGACACAGCCCAGTGATGGGTCTGTAGGGACAGGGTAGAGCTGAGGTCGGGCCAGACAGACAGTGTGCAGGTCAGGGCAGAGACACCCAGGGCAGGGCATGGCCATATCAGTGAGAATGCTGGAGACAAGCACGTCTCGCCACAGCTCAGATGGGCACTGAGGGCCCAGGGCTGACCTGAACTGGGGGTCCTGGGCAGGGCTGGGGTGAAAGCCCCAGGAGAGGGCTTGTTACTGCTCTTGGGGCCCTGAGAACAGCTTTCATAGGCAGGTGTGATAACAGCATGGGCACAGCCAGCTTCAATGAAGCCAAAGTTCTGCCTCCCCCAGGTCCTGATCTCCAAAGGGAGATCCCTTCTCCCTTTCCTTACATCCAGTTCCCGGGCAGAAGTGGAGGAGTGTAGGTGCTGGCACTGCTGCTCCTATTGAGAACTCACCAGGGCTTCTGGAAGGAGGAGCATCATCCAGCGATGAAACTAGAAGAGAATCTGAGGACAGGGAAGAAGCTCAAGTCTCACCACCAGTGGTGTAAAGTCCTTGAGGAGCGAATCGGCTCTTATGTCAATAAGATGGTCTGCAATGACCTACCAAAAAAGCAGGGTCCTCTATCAGCCAGTCCTTTCCTGTGTCCTTAGTAACTTCGTGCAGGCCAGGGTGCTGCAGTTGGGATCCATGTGACAGAATCTGCTCAAATCTAGCTTGTGTAGTTACCATCAGATCCATTTGATACCTTGGAACATATTCAGGATTGTCTCTCCTGGCATATGGATATCATCTACACCATCTTCACATTTTGAAGAGTATTTTAATTTTAGTAGCCCTCTTTAGGGTGCTTTGTAGCCATAGCTTTTTCCTCCTGTTGATACAAACTGTTCTGAGCCATTTTAGAATCTCCATGCTTCTTACAACCATGTTATCCTTTTGGTTTATTCATTTTTTAATAATCTCTCAAGGGAGGAATTTCTTTGTTGCTGTTGTTCTTTCAATGACAGCAGATAGAAGACATTATACTCCCTGTTATAGGCTGTTCTAATAGCACACTTCTGAATGAAGTCCCTCACAAAACTCAGAGCTAAACCGAGTTGCTTCTTTTATGTTCTCCAACCAGCTGCTCCAAAAACTAAGCCTTTGTGGAATCTAAAATGTAGCAATTGCATGATATGCTGATGTGACATTTACTCATTCAGTACGGGGGTAATTGGAGACTTTTCATAATGATGATGTTCTCTGTCTTGGCAGTCACTTTGAAGTCCTAAATATGTCACTGTCATTACCACTGTTTGTAAAGCCTGTTCTCTACATTAATCTTGATTCTCCCCTTCGCCTATTTGGATGTGATTTTTCTACCTATAGGGCTTCAGTGTTACATGTTGGAAGATTAGGCACATTGACTCCGAGGTTTCTTCAGCCTCCAGCACCACTCCTCCACATGCTCAACGGAGTCTGTTCTCCCTGCACATCTGCAGCCAGCTCTGGTGTCCCACCTGTCACCCGCCTTCTACCAGTGTCTGGTGAGGTTGTACCCAGTCAAAACTGGGCAGTGCGGTTGTTCTGCCCGTGTTTGTGATTGCTCCAATTTATACACAAGCACACTGCTGACTTACTCAGCTTCTGTGCCTTTTTAGGTCAGACTTCATTTGTTCATCCTCCCGTTTCCTGCTTCTCCAGTTCTGTCAATCTCCAGCCCCGTATTTTAACGAAGAGGGCGAGCAGCCCTGCACCCCGACCCCAGTGCCCGCTCCCAGCCCACAGCGTGGGCAGCGAGGGAGGGTCAGCGGGCGGTGAGGGCACGGGCAGGTGGTGCAAAGAGCAGGCAGTGCAGGCAGACAGTGCAGGTAAGATGTGCAGGTAGTGGAGGCAGTACAAGCAGGAGGGGCAGGCAGGGCAGGCAGGAGGCGGCGCCGGCGAGAAGTTTCCTAAGCAGTCCCACATGGTCTAGCGGTTAGGATTCCTGGTTTTCACCCAGACGGCCCGGGTTCGACTCCCGGTGTGGGAAAGCGCAGCTATTTTCGTCCTCCCTCGTCTTTCCGTATTTTTTCAGTCGTTCCCTCCGCGGGACCCCCGGGCACAGCGGGGCACACGGAGCGGCTCCGGGCACGGGTTCCCGGGCGCTCCCTCGGCAGCCCCGCGGGCCGCTCCGGCCCGGCCCGGCCCCGGGGGGAGCGGAGCACACACAGAACAAACACACGGTGTGCGCCCCTGCCCGCCCGGGCCCCGCGGAGGGGCGGGAGGGACGGGAAAGCCCCGGGAAAGCCTCCCCAGGAGCGCATCCTGCACGGCCGCGATGAGGGACAGGGAACCGGGAGGGCTGGTTGGAGGGAACAGCCACGATAAACTCCCTTCGGCCTGGGAGAGGACGGGTAATTTGTACGTGCAACCAACCTGTGCAGAGATGATTGGGTTGGGAAAAAACCACCCACTGTAGTCATACTTTGGTTTTGACTTTTAAACACGTCATTTTCCCTAAATGTTCCAAAGTCTATTAGTTGAGCACTTCAGTTTAGAAAGACTTGGACACTGCAAGGGCTGCGGGAACACTTAGTGCTATTAACTTTTCAGGAACTTTGCTGGAAATGACATTCAGTGACACAGCAGACAGGGATTTTCACAAAAATTTCAGGAGGCAAAGTTCGTTTAGAACTTCGCTTTGTTTTGGTTCAGAATTGTAGGACAAAAAAGAAACTGAAACTCCCCAGAAACAATTGCTTATCTCACGCTGACTCCAGCAGGAAGCCCACTTAATGTTATCTGCACTACCTTGAACAATTGTCCGAAAATCACTGAGTATTATTAAATTTGAATGAGCCCACAGATCGGCTCTGAGGGAAACAAAGCACTGTTAACGAGACAAGCGGCGTTTGTTTCACAAAACGCTATTTCCTGAGTTAAACATTCGGCTCCGGAGCTCCAGCGATCTGCAAGACTTGGGCGAAGGGCCGGTCGCGGGCAGGTTAAGCTCAGCTTGGGGTGTAGCGGCTGAAAGAGCTGCAGGACGGTGGTGGCGGTGGAGGGAGGTGCAGTGACCGAGCCCCGGGAGGGAGGGAGGGAGGGCAGAGCACAGAGCCCGTGAAATCACCAGGTCAGCAGCACCCAGCGAGAGAAGACAGGGATTCAGCAGGATAGAGTGTGGGAACACAGGGATTCAGCAGAACCCAGTGTGAGGGATCACAGGCATTCAGCAGGAGCAATTGTGAGGGAACACAAGAATTCAGTAGGATCGAGTGTGTAGGAACACAGGGATTCAGCAGGACCCAGCATGCGGGAACACGGGGATTTCACTCCCTGCTTGACCGATGACCAGAGGTGGGACACTGTTGTGAACAGTTTGATAAAATAATCAAGATTTGGTATTACAAAAGAAGTAGTTGTGATTAAAGGCAGAGAAGCACAATGTACCAGAACTGGTAGGGGGATTGTGTTTGAATGGAACTGCAGGAATCTCATCAAGAAGTCGCTGGAGCATCCAAAGCTGAAGTCCCTCCACCCTCCCCATGTTGGTCTGGACACTGTATCCCAGTCAGTACAGATAACAGGGACTGGAGTAGAGTAAGACTGTGTATGTGAAAGAACCAACCACTTCAAAGGTCATAGTGAAGGGCTGGGCCACAGGAACATAACTACTATGGAACTAAACAGAATAGCTGGGTATAGCCAGTATAAAATTGACTGAAGAATAGCACTCATCTGGGCATAGCTCGTGTATAACTGACTGAGGAATGGCACATCCCTACAAACCACAGGGGCTCTGTTCCCGCAGGAACACGATTTGGAGGCGCTGCCCGTGCTCCCAGCGTGGGAAATAACGGGGACTTAGAGGAAACCGGTGTTGGGTAAGGTTGTCATGTTTGGTGACAACACAGCTGCTGCAGGGCCAGGGAAGGAGGGGGTGCTCCGAGCCTGTGGGGCCACTGCCGTGTCCGTACCACGTCTGCCCTGTGTCTGTCCCATGTTGCTCCACGTCTATCTCATCCCTATCCCATCTCTATCCCGTGTCTCTCCCGTCCTCTCCCTCTCTCTCCCA
>VXBX01004959.1:0-17715 GCA_013400415.1 Scytalopus superciliaris
CAGCTTCTCGCCTTCTATCGTGCCCTTTACTGTGGAGCATCTCCAGGGGAGTTGATGGATCTGTGTGCTCACATCCCAGCGTGGTACTTGTCCAGTGTGGGACCGGTCCCCACCCCTGGCTCCCCCATCCCTACATCCCCAAGCCAGGAAGGAGCTCGGTTGCTTAGCAACCGTTTAGCTTCTCCACCAGCCTCCTCATCTATTTTAAAATATATATATATATCTGTAGAGACGTGGGTATGCACAAGCAGCCGCAGCTCCTGACCCCCCAGCCAGCATCCATATATTCTCTATTAATTGCTTTAAAGTCTGTGAAGTGTCAAATTTTGCTTGGGCAGCCATAGGAAAGGATGCCCTCGGCTCGGAGAAATAGGGATGGAGGTGCTGAGACCAACTGTCACCAACCCCTTCCTGCTGCCCCTTCCCATGGGCAGGATCCCTGTGGCTTGGGGCTGGAGGGCAGCGCTAACGAGCCCCAGATTGGCTGCACTTTTAAAGCCAGATTTGCCTTTTTTCCTCATTCTTGAAGGTCTGACTCATGGTTTTTGGCACTGGAAGGCAGCTCCGGAGAAGGTCAGCCCAATTAATGGCAGCAGCTCCGGACTTTTCCTCCTTGTAATTCCAGCCGGGTGTTTAGAGGAGGCCGACTGCCTGGCGGTGGTGTTCTGGCATGTTTTATGTCCTGAAAAAAAGACCTTCTCCCAGCTGTCCCCACGGCACGGGCAGGGAGCAGCAGCCTGGGATGGGGCTGTAATTGATTCGGGAACAGGGCTATGATTTCTGTGGTGTGTCCTGATGAAGTCCTGGCAAGCAGGGGGAGCCACGGGGACCACCCCTGTCACCCTCTCTGGAGCAGCCGGAGGGTCCTCACCTCCCCTGGGCTGTCCCTGGCTTGCTGAGACCGAGCTCTGGCACGCTTAGCTCAGGAGTGGTCCAGGGAGCCGCCGTGCTGGGCTCGCCGCCCGCATCCCGTGCCCGCATCCCGGCACGCGGGTGCTCACGGTCTCCCTGCCTGGTGCAGCTGGATGTGGCGAGAATTAATGGAGCACCGGCCGGAGGCGGCTTTAATTAGCTCCGAGGCACGGGGAGGGCGGAGGGGGAGGATGCCCAGGGACTTCTGCTGCCTTTCCCCGCCGAGAGAGAGATGCCGGGAGAGCATCCAGGCACCCGGGAAAGCATCCAGGCACCGCCGGCCCCCCGCCGCCAGCCCTGCTCCTCGTGGGAAAGCGGCTCCATCCGCATTACAGCGTCAGGGCCCTGCGGCGGCTGCTGCCTCAGTGCCGGGGGGCTGTGGGCATGGCCGGGGGGCTGAGCAGGGCCCACCCTGGGATTTGAGCAGAGCCGGCTGGGAACGGACTTGTAGTGGACTGGGAAATTAAAGGGCTGAAGCAATTGGGTGAAATAGCACACTTTTTTATTTTTGCTGGTTTTCCTTGTTTTCTTCTTTCTCTTTGGGTTGGAGCTCCTGAACACACGAGCTGGACAAAGCCCATGTGGGGCAGCCCAAGGGTTGGGACATGGGGGCAATCACGGCTCAGGGCCACCCCACCGGGTGCCTGGGGGTCCCAATCCCGCAGGGAGGGAGCTTGGTCACAGCTTGGATAGAAACCAGCAGCCCCAAATCCTGTCAGGATGGCAATGCTGGGCCTTGCAGCCCTCGGTGGCAGGACCTGTCCTGGCTGTGTGACAGAGTCACAGTGCTGTGTGTCTGTCCTTTGTCTGTCCTGGCAGCCACTGAGCTGGCACTGCAGTTACCCGGGGTTCTCCACACCCTGGGTGTGATTCAGCATGGCTGAGATGGGAGGGAGAGACCCCCTGGCATGTGGGATGGTCCAGGGCATGGGATGGGGGTTGAGGATGGTGGTAGAGGATGAGGAGGAGGATGGAAAATAGGGGTGAAGATGGAGGATGATCATGGAGATGGAGGTTGAGGGATGGGATTGTCTGGGGATGATGAGGAGGAAAGGGATGAGGAGGGGGATGGAGGATGAGTATGAGCATAGAGATTGGGGATGAGAGTGAGGAGAGGGATGGAGGATGAGTATTGAGGATAGGACATCACTGCACATTTCCAAAAGCTCTAATCCAGGCAGCAGGAAGCACCTGTAAGCTAAAAAGCTAGTTTGACCTCCCCAAGGTCCAAGGTGGCACGTGGGAGGAGGATCAGGATCCCAAAACATGTGGGTGAATGGCTTGTTAATATGGGAAGAGAGGGATTTGCTCAGGAGTTTCCATAGCAGCTCCTGCCCAGGGTGCCAGGGGGTTGGGGCCCTCCTCGGTGGCAGTAAGGGAATCTGGGAGGTGGGAATGGATGCCAGTGGCTGTCCCCAGCTGTATCCTTCAGCATTTAGCAGTCCATGGAGACACAGTGCTCGCCCCAAGGTGCTTCCTCTCCCTCTGGGCGAGGCAGCCGGGCAGCGGCTGCCAGTGATTGATGTTTTGTGGGTAATTACTGCAGATAATGAAATATTTAACCATCATCTTCATTATCGGGGTAGCGCTGAGCCAGGCACGAAACCGCTGCCATTTGGGCAGGGCTGTGCTGGTGCCAGGTTTGGGTCTGGCAGAGCTGGGTGGTCCCCGTGTGGCAGCAGATGGATCGAGGTTGTGGTGGTGGCAGCCACTCTGTGTCCCTGAGCTGTCCCTTGTGGGTGCAGGGCATCACTGGGGCTCTCCTTTGGGGACAGGGAGGGCACAGACCTAGCCTGGGGACATGGGCTCCCTCTGTCCTGGTGTCTTGTCCCCACTGTCACTGGAGGTATAGGACTGGCTCTGTTTGCCACCCATGGATTTTGCCTGTTGAGAGCTGGGGGGGCTGTGGGTGGTTTTCCCATTCCCTTTGTTTCCTGTCCATGCTGTGGCTGAGGCAGGGGGTTGGTGTCAGCTCCCACAGTGGATACTGCTCACAGCTGAGGAGGCATCAGGATGCAGTGCCATGTCCATTCCCAGTCTGGCTCACCTTCCTGGCCCCAGTTGCAAGGGGGAATTCTCCAGCCACATCCTTTTAACACAGACAGGGAGCATTTTCCAGGAGATCTGCATGCTTCCGCCACCAGGCAGCCCTCTCTCACAGGCTCCCATCCAGCTGCTGGTTTACCTCCATCTACCTGCCCAGCTCTATATCCCACATGCTCTCAATGTTTCCCAGCAATGAATTTATCCACTGCTGGGCTCAGGATAAAATTAATTCCCACTGGGGAACAGCAAGCAGAGCCTGCTGCGAAAAGCATCCTCTCCTTCCCCATCTCCTTCCCTGATCCCCTCGGGGTGGGGGGAGGTTTCTCAGTGGGGACCTCCCCCCATGCCTTAATTTCCTTCTCGGTTTTTGCCTTCATGTCCTGATGGAAGAAAGAGGAAGAGGAGCCCCCAAGCTGGGTTTTTCTGCAGCATCTCTCCCTTCTCTGGCATGGGGCCACCCTGGGTTGTGGAAGGGTTTGGGATCAGGAGTCTGCTGCGGGCAGGGAGGACTGAGCAGAGCAGCTCCTTGTTGTGGGGTGTCATGGGACTCGAAATGTGGGTGCTACAGGCAAGGGGGGACTGAGGGAGCCTCCAGTTGCTCTAACAGGGAGAAGCATCCAGGGATTGCAGAGCCCAGGCTGGCTCCTGCTGCACCAGCAGGGTCTCCCCTGTGCCTCTGCAGAAATAAAGGCTTCTGGCTCCCTCTGTATGGTAGTGATCGGGAAAAAAAAAGGAAAAAAAGCCTTGTAATTAAGCACTCAGCTGCTGTCCTCCCTGGGCAGGCTCGTCAGGAGATAAATGACTGTGTGGGGCAGCCAATGGCAGAAGGAAAGCCAGGGATGTCCCTTGGGGATGCCACAGGGTGGGAGACGCCCACCACCCAGGGGAGGGCTCTGAGGCTTTTTCTCTCCTCGAACAACATAGAAACACCCTCAAAGGCCCTTGAGGGCAATCTGTGTTTCCACCCTGGCTCTGTCCCACCTGGCATGGCCATGGAAAGCTCTGCACAGCCTGGTATCCTGCTGGAATGGCACAGCAGGAGCAGTGAGCCCTCCCTGGGCTCGGAATGGTGTGGATCAGTCCATAGTCCATCTGTCCTGCCTTCATGCCTGTGCTGGGCTGAGGGATCCCTCCTTCCCATCCTTCTTGGGCAGTGCGTGTCAGCCACCCAAGGGCTGGCTGCCTCCCATATCACAGACAATGTGCAGGCAACAGCCAGCCTTGGAAAAGCCTCCCCAGCAGGATCCCTGGGATAGAAACACCCCAGAGAAGTGGCTGCTGGCAAAGCCTGCATCTCCAAGCCCAAATCCAGCTTGGAGGGCTAGGCAGGATGCTCTGCCTTCACTCCTGATCATTTCTCTCTTTGTAGGGTTTTGCAGGAGAAGGTTTGTGGGACGCCCCAGAAAAGCCCAGGTGGTGCCTCTGTAGCCTGGCCATACTGCTAATTAAGGCAGCAGATTTCCAGTGGGAGCATGCCATGCTGGGAAGAGGACTGGAGTGCTGGGGCATGGCAGGACAAGGAGAGTGAGGAATGGGTGCTCAGCCATGCACTGACGGCCTGAGGGTGCTGAGACAGGGTTGTGTCTGGTTGATCCAGGAGATTTGGGAGCATCTCCTGCCCCGGGCTCAGGGAGCATTAGCCAGAGTCTTGGCACGGCAGTGCTGTTTCGGAACAATTGTCCTCTTCCAAGGGGTTATTTTTGGAGCCAAGTGAGGACACATTGACTGTGGTGGCGGAAGGAGGAGGCAAAGACACGTGAAAGTGAAGGAGCAGGGAGAAGGCAGGCGGGCAGAAGCTGGTGGGGATCCTCATCTTCCCCTCCAGCCATCACCAGGCCGTAGTGGAGGGTGCCAGGCCGTGGCCCAAGAGCAGCAGCTGGTGGTTGCTGGCTGGGCCAGACATCAAGATGTCCCATGGTGGCATCCAAACCAGCCAGTGCAGCTGGGGAATGCAAGGGGATATCGGAGGCATTTGTGTCCATTCCTTTGCTGAGCGGGGACAGTGCCTGGGGTGTCCACAGAGGGCTGTGAGGTTGGATGCCTGTCCCTCCTCCAAACCCACACTGGTCTGTGGAGCTCAGAGGGACTCTTGCCTGCCTGTCCTGCTGTATAATCCTGGGACCCACACTTTGCCAGGTTTTTCCCATACAAGGCTGGCAGTGCATCCTCCTCTCTTTCCCATGAGCCAGCCCTCTTGGCATGGTGATGGGAGAAACCCCAGCCTTGCTTTGAGAATGAGGAAACTGAGGCAAGGCACAGGAAGATCTCCCAGTCACTGTCACCATCAACCTGCTTTCAAGACAAATTTTGCCTTCAGGTCCTGGTGGGGTCTCCTTGCTGTTGTGGGGTGAGAGGGGAACCAGGGCAGGGGCTGACCCCCGACTCTTTCTCTCCCTCCCAGGAGATCATGGCTCTCTACAACAACGGGGCTGACGTGCCTTCGCCCCAGGAAGCCTCCAATGGCTTCTCCCAGCCTGGAGCCTCAGGAACATGGCACAAGGGCGAGGAGGAGGTGCGTCTGGTGGAGCCCAGCATGGTGAAGAAGGCTCACAGGGAAATCCTGGACCATGAGCGGAAGCGGCGGGTGGAGCTGAAGTGCATGGAGCTGCAGGAGATGATGGAGGAGCAGGGGTGAGTGGAGAGGGGTCGGGAATGGGATCCTTTTGACCTGCTTGCACCTTGTGCTTCCCCTTTGAAAAAAATACCTCGGTGTGGCAAATGTCCCCATTTGGAAGTAAATCCACATTTGAGTGAATCAAACAGCTTTGGGGTGCATTGGTGGGTTGGTGCATGGAGGGAAATGCCTCCAAGGAATGCAGGATGAGGAGTCCATCCACACACACACTGGAGGCTCATGCTGACCCCTCTGCTTGAAAATCTGGGCTCCCAGCTCATCGTGCAGGGAAAGCTGAGGTAGGAAGGAGGAGCAAAGTTACTCATGATCTCACAAGTCATCAGTGGCATCCATCCTGTGCCCCACATGCCTGGGATGGGCGATGATCTGTCTCTGCCTCTTGTGCTGGGGAGGTGAAGGAGAGCTGGGGTTTAGTCCCAGGCAAGGCTCTTTTGGTGCTTGGGTTTGTCCTGCCTTCCTGGTCCCTTTAGTTTTGGAGTGGTAGGACCCCTCCCATCCTGCCAATGCCATGGCCAGCCACCACAAGTTTCTCCCCAGCCTTTGCTCCTCCCGTGGGAAGCAAAGGGCTGGGAGAATACCCCAGGGGATGGAGAACATCCTTGCCTTGGTGGGCAGGAGGGGCTGGGTGCCTAGCAAGGAGACTCTCATGGATCCATGGCAGTGCTTCCAGCTGCCCCATAGTTCTGGCACCAGCCAAACATCCTGATCCCTCTGACAACTCACTAAAACCTGATGGATGGAGCACATTCTTTGGCACACGTGGGTAGATGGGGACTGGTATCAGCTGGGGAGAAGGAAAATGGATTGAGGGAAGGCTTCGCCAAGGCTTTCATTAAGAGTGCAAGCGTGACCTAGAATTAAATTGTCTCACACAGACTGGAATAATGATTGTGCCTAATTTGTCATTATGGAAATAAATAAGGCTGACCTGGCACTTTGGGGAGCCCAGAACCTCCTGTCGTGTTCCTGTGCCTTACTACAGATCTTACTACCAGTAGTATCATTACTGCAGTGGGTAATAGCAACCCTGCAACTGGTATTGTTGTTATTACTATAATTGCTTTGCTGTTATTAAGGCTCTTAATAACGATGATGATGGCGATACGCGAAATGATAATATAATTACAGTAATAATCTCGGTCAACCTGGTTAATCCTCTGCCTGCTCTTCCCCTCTGCACAGGGATTCTCTGGGAGGCTTCCATGGGAAGCACTTTGCACTCCTGAGGTTTCTCTCTGAGCTGGGGCCACATCCTGACCACGGCCTTGGGGGAGTTGTTGACAAGGGCAGGGCCCCTCCGAAGCATGTGAGGGGGTTTTTGCAGGGATTTAAGCACTCCTTTGTTTCCTTAAAGGTGGATGGCTCCTCCTGCCTGTGCTGTAGCTCACTCCAGGCTGCCTGCACCTTTATTCCCTGCCTGCAGACTGGATTCCTTATCCAGAAAAGAAGTGTCAGCAATTTTTCTTTCTTTCCCAAACCCATTCTATACGTTAAATGCAAAAAGCAAACCCCTTTCACTGGGGTTATAAGCAGCACCAGGGGAATGCAGGAGGAAGGGGCTGGAGAAGGCACTGAGGTGCTGGGGAGTTCCTTGCCCTGGCCTCCCCCCGCAGATTTGCTAACGACCCAGCCACGGTGGCCCATCTGTCACCTCCTGTTTGGCCTCATGTCCCCTCTCTGAGAGCATCAGCCACACTCTTAATATGCTGCAGCAAATGCTCATCTCAGGCAGACATCTTCCTGCTGCCGTGGGTTGGCTGATGCCCCTGGGGTGGCCGGGTTGGGCAGCTCTGTCCTTGCTGGGTGGCCACACCCTGCCCAGCTGGGTGCACTGCCATCCAGGGAATGGGGCACAGCAGCATTTGGGGGTGCTGCCCTGTTTTTGGGCCCCCTCACGCTCAGGTACAAGGTGAGGGGAAGCAGCCAGGCTGCCTCCATGCCCTGTTAGCAGCCCTCCTTCTGCGTGGAGTCCAGCTGGGGGACTAATGAGAGCCTTTCAGTGCAAATGAGTTCGTTAATATTAATTCTCCTCTTCTCGCTGTTCCCCTTCATGGGTACTGCAGGGCAGGTGGGTGATGCCACATGCCCCTCTGCACTCAAGGCACCCAGGGACATGCCCAGCACAGTGAGGTGCCAGCCTTGGGGACCAGAGGGCTCAGCCAGGCTGTGACACCCAGTTTTCTGGGCTTGTAGCAGCAATGCTGATGGGATGTGATGGGGAGGGTGGGCCATAAGAGCCCCTGTAGAGGCTCTGGGTGAGAACAGGGACACACAGAGCCTGACCCCTTCCCTCCCAGTGTAGCAGTGTGGTGGTTACATGGGGTCCCTCTCTTTGCCTTGCCCCAGGGACAATGCCAAGAGCATTGTGGGTCTCTCCACTACATCCCTCCATTGGGATGGTTTTAGTTGAAGAGGCTGGGATGTTTTAAGTCAAGGAGGATGCTCAGGTGCCCTTGTGCAACCACCAAATGCAGCACAGGACCACCTGCCCAGAGCTGTCACTCCTTCCTTCCTGAGGACACCTCAAGGATGGCTGGAGTGCCGTGGTTTGCCACGACTGCTCTCAGATGCCAGGGACAAAGTGATTAGTGCCTCTCGTTAATAACCCTGCAGCGGCCTGAGTCAGCGTTCGGCGTTAGCGCAGAGCTGGCTCGGCTGCCAGGGCCCTGGTGCAGTGTGGGGATGAGCAAGGGAAACTCAGGATAGGATGGAGATGCTGGGAGTGAACCCAGGAATCGCTGGCTGCAAGGGGGTTTTACAGGGGCAGTGATGGGGAATGCCAACTTCATGGTCATCCTCTCCTTTTACCCCTTTCTGATGTCCTTCCCTCTGCCAAGCACCTCTGGGAGGGGCAGGCAGGAGAGAGGAAGGCATAGAGGGTGGTGGCAGAGGGCCAAGCAGAGGTCCTACTCTTCTTCTGTCACTGTGCCACCTCTCCTTCTGACCAACCCTTTGGGTCACGTGTCACTCCCAAGTGACAGAGGAATGGAGGAAGCCAGCAGGTCCATGGGGAACCCACCCTTTAGCCATGGCAGCCCTGACCATGTCTTTGCCCATGCAGGTACTCCGAAGAGGAGATCCGGCAGAAAGTGGGGACCTTTCGGCAGATGCTGATGGAGAAGGAAGGTGTGCTCACCAGGGAGGACCAGCATGGGCGCCAAATGTAAGTGAGGCAGCTCCCAGTTGGCCCATCTGTGTGTCCTGCCTGTTCCTCCTCCACAGAGAGGCCTCTCCTGGGTGGCGATGGCTCAGCAGGTTGGCTGCTGTTCTGTAACCCTAGAAATATTAGTGTTATCAGTAATAATTAAGTATAGTGATAATAATTTCTGTTGCAAGGGGTCCAAGCTGGACAGGCAGGGATGAGCCTGCTTCTCCTCTGGGCACACCCAGAGCCTGTATCTCCATCAGGCTGGTGTGACCCCAGGGAGCCCCACAGAAGAAGCTTCTCCAAGGAGCTCCTGCCCTCTTATTCTGCCTCCTAATCACTCCTCATGCTGCCTGGTCCCAGGGCCCTCCATCTGCCCTGGGATGGGCCTTGGAGCTCAGGTTTGCTGTCCAAAGCAGCCCAGCTGCTGCTGGAAACATGCCAGTTGCTCCTCCTGCTCCAAGCAGGACTGTCCCCAGCCTCACCAGGGTCCGCCCTGGCTCGATGATGATTTATCTGCATGATGTTTAATGGCCCAGGCAGCGTGGCCGGCCTGGCGTGCACCATCCATCAGCCTGGAATCCAGGTCACTTGGGACAGGAATAGACAGTGCAGGTTCACTGAATATTAATGCTTCATTAGGGTCAGGAAATCAGGGCAGGGGGGGAGGCAGGGAAGCCGTGGTAGCAGGAGGGCCTTCCTCACACCACTCCGCTGGCATGCCAGGCAGGGACAGACACAGGGACAGAGCTTGGCTGTGCCCTGCCTGGGATGAGGCAGCTTGAAGCCTTTAAGGTCTTTCTCCAGGCAGGAAAAAACAATGTATGGGGAAAACCAACCTGCCCAGGTCACACAGCATCAAGCCCAAGGTGTTAACAAGTGGCCTTTGCTGGTGGGGGAAGGAGTCATCTCTAGGGCATCTTCCTGGCAGGCTCATTGGGGCTGGCACTGTAACAAGCACATGGGGATGCCGAAGCTGCATTAAGGTTACCCAGGCAGCCCTGGCTGTCACCTTTACAGGCTTGGTTTTGCAAAACGAAGGGTAATCATTAAAGATTAGCCCCAGGGCTATAAATAATAGTGCTGAGCTGGAAGGAGCAGTCTCACAGCAAAGGATTGCTCAGAGAAGAGCAAAGCCGGAGGCACTTGAAGGAGGCTCATAGGAGCTGGCTCCAAAAGAGGTGGCTCTTCAAGCAGCAGGAGGATGTCCTGGGTGCCAAAGGTCTGTGCTAGATCAAGAAGCTGGAAAAGGGAGTTAAATCAGCTTTAGATAAGGAGCCTCAACCCTTGTGATGGCTGGGAGAGCACTCAGTAGAACATCTCATGGGCTGGTCCAGCTCCAGCACCTCTCTGGGCCTTTACAGCTCAGTCCTTGTCTGCCAGGGCTGAGAGTCTGAACCAGCTGGTCCCGTTTCAAAGATGATGTGAGAGCTCAGCGTCATCTGCATAACTCCCCAGGGGAGACTGAGGCACTGAGCAGAGCCATGACCACCTGAGTCCCTGGCTTTGCTCTCTGCACTCTCCCAGTTCCTGTCTCCATGTGCACAGCCCGGTGATACAGCCCAGTCCCCAAGGAGAGCTGTTTGATGGACAGGCTGGTGGGATTACAGACAAAGGCGAGTGTGTGTCGGGCAGGGAGGGATAATTGGAGCAGCACAAGCTGGTCTTGAGCCGCTGAGCACAGCTAATGGGTGAGATGCTGGCAGCAGGCTCTGGCGTGGAGCACAAACACACAGGGAATTATCTCTGCTCGCTTCTCTCTTTGCCTCCTTTCTCCCCCTTCCCACAGTTGGGTGGGTGGTTGAAAGGCTGTTCCTGCCCTTGGGGCATGGCCAAAGCAGGAGTCACTTGGGGAGAACCCAGAAAGCCATGGCTGTGGTGCAGAGGGGAGCCCGAGACCCGCTTGAGTGATCATCTGTGATGAGGAGGAGGGTGCCTCGTGTGCAGTTTCGGTTCAAGACATTTTTAATTGGGTTAAACAGCCCATGGCCTGCCTGTGGCCAAGGATGCCAACACGTGCTGCTCTCAGATCTGCAGTCAGGGGCTGGGAGCATCCCTTTAGTCAGGCACTCTCCAGGCTGCCAAGGGATCGATGCTGCAGGGGCTGCACTTCTCCAACAGCATCCCTGGCTGCATACCTCCAGGATGGGAAGGGTGGGGCAGCCACATCAGGTTTCTGAGGGCAAATCTCCCTTGGGAAGCAAATACCTGGGCTGGTGTGGTGTCAGGCATCTTCCAGGCACGGCCCTGTCCATTATGGGTCCCTCCAGAGCATCTGGATGTCCACAGCCCTCCCTGGGTGAGATGTCCTCCCTCCCCCAAGAGCAAAGGAGAGGTTCCCTATGCGGTTTGATGCTGCTCCTGGGGCTGATGGCAGAGCTGGACCAGGGAGGTGCAGACAGCAGGGAGAGGTTGGGCAGGGACCCCAGGGACCCTCCTAGTCCAGCTGCCAGGCTTCTGCCAAGCCCTGCCCACAGTCCCGGTAGTCAATGGCAACCTCACGCTGGTTTCCATGACAGTGGGGAAAATTAATGCTGACGAAGTCACTCAGGAGGGAGAGGAGACCCTGATGGCTCAAGGCATGACGTCCCCTAACCCCCTCCCACCTGGTCCAGTGGGGACATCCACCATCAGCTGCTTGAACCTCCTGTGCTGAGCAGTGGGGCACTGGCCTCATAGCCCAGACTATCCTGGACAGCTCCCTCCTGAATTCCCAAGTCTCCTGCCAGCTCCTCTTACCCTTATCCAGCCCCACCATCCACCTGGGCTGATCCAGCCTCCCGCTCAGCCCCAGCACTTGGGCAATGACAAAAGGGGCTCCAAATGATGCTGAGTCTGGGACTCTGTGGGTGGGGATCTCTGCAGGGACTGGAGACCTAGGAAAACCCCAAGAAGACCCCTACCACGGGGCTTTGCTGTGTGTGGACCTCAAGGAACAGGACTAAGTTCGCCATGGAATGCTGTAGTGGAGGGGATGTCCCCCAGCCGCTGTAGCTGCATTGGGGCTGCCCCAGACTTCCCACCCAGCCAGTGGAAGACAGTGAATGGGGATTCCCGAGCTAATCCTGAGCTTCCTCCTTTGGCAGCGTGATAGAAAACCACCACGGGGCGGACGGGGAGGAGTACGCGGTGGAGTATCCCGACTACGGCGAGGGCTGCCTGCTGCAGTGCGACTGCTCGGCCGAGTGCTACCGGGACGACAGCGGCCACCGCGAGTACAGGTCCGCGGGGGCTGGGGACCGGGCGTGCACGGAGTCCCCGTCCTGTCCCTTCTTCCCCCAACTCTGTCTGCTCTCTCCCACAGGCTGAAAAGACGCTCGAGCAGCTCTACCTCTCCTCCACCCAAGAAGAAAAAGAAGAAGAAATCGGGTCACCGCCGGAGCCGGTGAGTCCCCGGGTGTCTCTGCGCTGTCCCCTCTCCCAGGGAGGGCAGCTCTCCTCCCAGTTCAGCCTTTCCCAAGGCTCTCATGAGGCAAGTCCCCCCACTTTGGTGGTCAGTGCACCTCCAAACATGCACCCTGAAGAGGTGCAATGCATCTGCATGTGCTGATACTGCAACATGAGCACGTGTGCACGTACCCACTGCATGCACTGGTGGGACCTTGCCTGGTCCGTGTGGGGCAGGAGCTGGCTGCTGTAGGGCAGAGCGCTGGGTAGGATTTGGCTCTGTAGAGGGTCTTCCCTCTGGTCCCCTTCTCGGTTAGCACTGGCTGCCTGGGCAAATGCTGTCTCTAATGTCCTTTTTTTCTCTGCCTTTCCCATGGCAGCAAAAAGAGGAAACCTGGCTCAGAGCGCAGGTGAGTGTTCACTGGGCTGGGTGGGCTGTGGGGTCCCTGTTAGGATTGCAAGCCCACTAGGCATGGGCTGGCCTCCACAACCCATTGTCTCCCTCTGAAATCCCAGTGGGAACTGGTCACCTTGTCTCCTGCTGGAGGCTGTGGAGCCCACGAGGTGGCAATGAGACACAGCAGGATTTGGGCATTCCAGCATCAAAGGCAGCCAAAGCCCTTCTGCCAAAACTCCCTTTCTGTCACTCACCCCAAGTGCCCCAGGAAATAACTTCCCTGCGGTGTCCATGCATCTCGTGGAGTGGTCCAGGGGAAGCAGGGGGGTGGGGGATGGTGGGGGTGAGACTGGGGAGTCCCTTCCTCCCCCCTCAAGGGCACCCACTTCCCCCCCAGCTGTGACAGCTCTTCACCCATCCGCAAGGAAAAGAAAAAGAAGACCGGAAAGAAACACAGACGTGACAGGTAGGATGGACACCATGGCAGGCTGGGGACATGGTTGGGGACAGTGGGGCTGTTTGGTGGGACTGAGGCATGCATAGAGATGGATACTGATGAGTCTTCATGGGCCCATCACGTCGTTTACAGTCACTGTCACCTGCCCCATTCAGCAGCCCATCTTGGGGCCACACCCCTGTCCTTGTCCCCATCCCCTGAGCCTGCCCAGCCTTTGCTCCCCACTGACCAGCTCAGTGTGTCTCCTTTATCTCTGCCTCCTCTTCTTCCCTCAGGTCTGAGTCAGGGTCGCGGAAGAAGAGAAGACACAGGTAAGAGTGATGGCTGCTGGGAGCCACCCTGCTGCCACCAGCACTGACTGTCAGCTTCCCCTGTCAGAGACTCCCTGTTCCCTTCATTCCTGCTGTCCCCCTCCCCTCTGTCCATGTCCATGGACACCTGCTGGGTGTCCTCCACCCCTGGGTGTGGCACAGGGCCGCTCTGTGTGACTGTGGGGTCCCATATGGCCCTGAATGTCTCCCAGAGGAGAAAGGGGGATTCCAGACAGCCATGGCCAGGACAAACCCCGGCTGTTGTCCTGCTCTGCAGATGCCTTCTGCCAGCACTGCCATTCTAGGGTGAAAGAAGTGAAAAACAGACAAAGGGTTCCTGGGAGGGCAGAGAGTCTCAGAAAGGACTGATGTAGGACAAGGCAAGTGTAGGGGTGACAACGGGCCCAAGCCTCAAGGATCATGAGCAGAACCAGTCCCCCCCTTCCCAATGCCCCCCTCCTGCCTCCCTCACCGACCAGCACTTGACCTCACAGTCCCTCTAAAGCCATCTGGGATCCCAACTGCGCTTTGAATCTCAATGGATCCCAGCTCCAGACCAGGAAGGTTCTTCCCCTCGCTCCTCCTGCAACCTTGGTGCCTCTGGGCGGGCTGGGGAAGCCACCCCCTGGTGCTACCCCTGCTCCCACGTCTGCAGCTTTCGGCTCTTCCCGCAGGTCCCGAAGCCCCAAGAACAAAAGAAAAGAGAAAAACAAAGAGCGCAAGAGGTGAGGGGCCGGGATGGCGAGGGGAGCGGGATGCTGTGCCCCCCTGCGTGCTCCCCGCCGCGGCTCAGCCTCCCCCTCGGCCCCCGGCCGCCCTCTCCGCAGGTCCCGCAGCGAGTCCCCGGCCTGGCGCTCGCACCGGCGCAGCTCCTGCAGCTCGCACAGCGCCTCGCTCTCCTCCGACGACAGCGGCTCCAAATCCCCCGGCAGGTAGGGACAGCCCGGGGCACCCCACGACCAACACCCCTCCAGCCTCCTCGATGTGGGCTAGAGAGCAGGGACAGAGATGTCTTGTGTTGTGGGCACCCTGATGTGCTGGAGGGCAGGAGGTGGGTGGCAGAGGTGTCCCAGGGACGGGGACCCTTGGGAACGGAGGGCAGGAGGGGGGTGGCAGAGGTGTCCCAGGGACGGGGACCCTTGGGAACGGAGGGCAGGAGGTGGGTGGCAGAGGTGTCCCACGGATGAGGACTCTTCGGGGGATAGGGGGTAGCAGCATGGTGCTGCAGCACCTCTGGAGGGTTTGGTTCCCAAGGCGGGGTTTCAGTTTCTAACTAGAGAAAGCACGAAACACCCATTCTCATCCCGTTTCTGGGCAAAGCCTGCCGCGATATCTCAGCCCGGGCTGCTCTGCCGGGCCGGGCGGAGGGCGATGCCCGGGCTCGGGGCCGGGGGTGCCGTCGGCTCACGGTGCGGTGCCCCGCAGGCTGAGCCCCAAGCGCCGGCAGGATGGTCCCAAGGGCAGCAGCGCCCGCTCCAGCCGCAGCCCGTCCTCGCCCTCTCCCCACCGCTCGGCCTCGCCGCACCAGAACGGGCACAAGGGCAGCGCCCAGAACGGCCGCCACAGCCACGGCGCCCCGCTCCCGGAGCCCTCGGATGTACGTAGGCTTTTCTTGGATCACTCTTGGCTTCCCTCCCCTCCTCCCTCCACAGGACTTGCCCCCCTGCTCTCCTCTCTGCTCCTTCCCCACTCGCTCGGCTCCCCGCCCTGCCCGGCCGGGGCGCACGGGGGAGATGCACCCACCAACCCTGCACTGGGTGCACGGTCTCCCTGGAGGAGCCAGCCCGTCATCTCGGGGCAAGGATCAGGGCAGCCGGCAGATCATTCCTCCCCCAAAGTCACACATTGCCCTGCAGATGTCACCCCCGAGACGATGGTTTGGCAGGCCAGCGACACTGCCAGGGTCACCACTGAGCTCAGCACCTGCCTGGGATTGAGCCCAGACAGCCAAGAAATGGGCAAAGCTGGAAAATTCGTTTCCCCATCAGCCTACACCCTCTGCAGTGCCAAGGGGCCAGCACCAGTGCTTAGGACCCCAAAGCCCAGTCTGGCCAGGGTAGGATTCAGAGGGGATTTGGTGCTGGATGCTCGGATTTTAGGACTTTTGAGGTCCACATCGCAGGTGACATTGGAGCTAAGTGTCTCTGGCTCTGCCTCATTGTGCTGGGGGTCCCAGTGAAACCTGGATGGCTGCTCCCACGCTAAGTGGACAAAGCCCTAACCCTGTGGGACCAGGGGGCCAATCCCAGTTTAACCAGTGTTGGGATGACAAAGAGCCTGTTTTGGCTGAAGGGGGGCTGGAGGCAGGGCGGAGTGAAGGCTGCACGACGCCACTAAGGGGCCGCACACAGGTCCCCACTCGCCTCAGGGGACTTCATTCCCATGGGCGAGGTGCTGTGGGGACACTGCCAGGCTGGCAGCACCCAATGCTGACACCCCAACACCTGCAGGGCCAGTAGCACCCTGGAAAAGGGGGCCAGGAGCTCTCTACCCCATACCCACACCCCCTTCACTGTCCCCAGCCCAGCACGCCCCAGCAGCACCCAGCACCCTGCCCATCTCTTGGAGCACCTCTCTGCTTTCTTCTTTCCTGTTGTTTTGGCTGGGGTGTGGGGGGGTTCGGGAGCCCCCCAGGCGCCCGGCTCGCCCTGCTCTCCCCCTGCCCACCCCCCAGTATCGCCCAGGCCGACGAGCTCCCTTGGCTCCCCGGCACCAGCGGGACTTTTCTCCAACAACTTTCTCTCTTTCTCTCTCTCTCTCTCTCTCTCTCTCTCTCTCTTCTTTCTCTCTCTGGTTTCTATTTTTTATTTTTTTTTCTTTTTAATCCCATCTGTGTTTTTCTTTAGCCTCCCATTTGAAAAAAACCCAAACGGTAATATACACTTCCATTTCTTGCTCAGCAGAAGCAGGGACGAGGGGGAGGGAAGGGCAATGAAACGTGCTTTTTTTTCCGCCCCCTTGTTTTAGTTTCCTTTCTCATGATTTCTTTTCTTTTCCCTTGTGATGTACAGAAATGCAAACGATATATATTTCTCTTATTTTTATTTTCCCCCCCTGTCGTCGTGTTGTTCTAGAATTTTTTGCTTTTGTGTGTGTTAATGTGGAGAAGAAAAAAAAAAANATTTTTTGTTTTTGTGTGTTTTAAGGTGGAAAAAAAAAAAAAAAAAAAAAAACAACCAAAACCCAGATGTGTTTTCTAAATATTTACGACCGCTGAACATTGTATTTCCATTTTCTATATTTTGAACAAGGAATTTAAAAGGGAAGGGAACCCAGCAGCCCTACACTGCAAAGGGAGTGGGCTCGTTTCCATCTCATGGAGCGAATTGCCCTTTTCCTCCTCAAATTGGCTACTGTCCCATGTCCTCGGCTGGATCCTGCTGCCATGGGGATGGTTTTCCTCCCCCGGTTGCAGGAGGAGGCTGCTGGGTGTTGGGTTATCCGAGCACCCCGCAATCATCCCACACCCAGGCACCCATATCCTGCATCCTGGCAGGATGGGTGCCGAGCATCCTTGGTACCCAGCCCTCTCCCCACCCCCTGCAGACCCCCAAAAGCTCCGGGCTCAGCCCATCCCTCAGGTGAGCTGCATCCCCCTCCCAGCACCCCCAGTGCCACCGGGAGCAAGGGATGCCCCGGGGCGCTGCACGGTGTTACCTTCCCTTTTAAATACCCAGTCCTGTCTCCATCCATCCCTGCTGCCTTCCCAGCCTTCCTCCCGGGTCTCTCCTCCTCCTCCTCCTCCTCCTTGCACACACGCACCCTCCAGCCCCTCTTTCTCTCCGGTTTTCTTTGGGCCAACACAACCCAACATCCCTCGCTGTGTCCCACCACCATCCATCGCCTTCCCTGCATGTTATCCGGGACTTTGCCATGTTATAGAGTGACTTTTTAAGACTGAACTGCAGCCGGGTTGCAGACACCAGCCAGCAACTCCCCCGTGGCCACCCAGCTCGGCGGCCGGCCACAGCCTTGCCATTGAAAAACAAAATTAACAAAAAACAACATCAAAAACCAACCAAACTAAACCAAAAAGAAAATGAAAGCTTAAGAGACCAATTTAAAAAATAATTTTAAAAAATTCTAAGCAAAGCAAACGGGATTAGCCGAGGGGTCTGGATCGCCGTACTAAAGAGTCCTTGTCTTTTTCCCATTCTGCCCTCCAAATGTGGAGATTATTGTTTTCTTTTTTTATTATTGCATTCCTGTCACTGCCAATTCCAAAGGTAGGTATTTCGTCCACCTCTGCACGTTCACTTCTGCAGATGAGCCTGTTGAAAAGCACCGTAGCTTGATTTAATGTTATTTTCTCTTTCTTTCTGACTTTCTTTCTCTTTCTTTCTCGCTCTCCTTCTCTGTCTCTCTTTCATTTTGTCTCTTTTTGGTGGTGGCTATATATAATTTTTTTTAATTATTATTATTATT
>VXBX01004959.1:36578-54346 GCA_013400415.1 Scytalopus superciliaris
TTTTTCGTTTTTTTTTTTTTTTTGTAATGTTTTTGCGTTGCTTTCCTTAAAAACGAGGGCCATTCCATCCACGCAAATTCGTCTTAAAACCCTTTTATTTCTAGCAATAAAGTTAAATTAAAGACAGCTCCACTTGTATTAATAATCTACAGAACAGTCCATATGCCAGTGAGGCTGCTATTCCATACCAGCACAGCCAGCCTGACTTCCACTAGTGGTGTTTTGGCAAAAATGTCAACGAGGCAATCAAAGACAGGTTGTGGGGGGCCTCCCTGGGAAGGTGTCCCCTCCCTTTTCCCTCCCCCACCCCTGACCCCCCCCCACTCGTGGGAAAAAAATAAAGACTGCAGTAGTTAGCATCAGCGTGCGGCTGCCAGTCCATCGGGGGGGTCTAGTTGTTGCCTTCTCCGCCGTCGTCATCTTGCTGATCGCTCGTCCAGAGCGTTAGGTTGTCGCGGAGGAGCTGCATGATGAGCGTTGAGTCCTTGTAGGAGTCCTCGTTGAGGGTGTCCAGCTCGGCAATGGCGTCATCGAAGGCCGTCTTGGCCAGGTGACAGGCCTGCTCCGGCGCGTTCTGGATCTCGTAGTAGAAAACCGAGTAGTTAAGCGCCAGCCCGAGCCGGATGGGGTGGGTGGGCTGCATGTGCTCCTTGCTGATCTCATGGGCTTCGCTGTAGGCCTTCTCCGAGGACTCCACCACGGTCGCCCTCTTCTCGCCGGTGGCCACCTCGGCCAGGTAGCGGTAATAGTCCCCTTTCATCTTCAGGTAGAAGACTTTGCTCTCGTACTGTGTCTCGCTGCAGTTCTTGATCAGGTAGTTGTCGAGTAGGCTCAGCACATCCTGGCACACTGCTTCCAATTCCTTCTCGATCTTCTCGCGGTAGGCACGGACCATCTCGATCTTCTTCTCGTTCCCATCGGCAGAGGTCTTCTGCTCGATGCTGCTAATTACTCGCCAGGAGGAGCGCCGTGCCCCCACCACGTTCTTGTAGGCCACGGACAACAGGTTCCTCTCTTCGTTGGACAGGGGCTCATTCAGCTCCGTCACCTGCACGGGGAGAGGGAGAGACAAGAGAGACACTTGGGTTAAGCCCCAGTCCCCTGATATTCCCATCACGTGTTTGGGTGTTCCCATGCATCTCAGCAGGAGGAGGCAGCTGGCTTGGAAAGTCCTGCTCTGTCATCCAGCATCTGCTCCCACCCCAGCGGGAGCCAGCTGGGAAATCACGCCGTGGTTCAGTCCCCCATGAAAAAGGGGAGTGGGTTTATTGTGAAGTGTTGTCCATCAGCATTTTCCAGAACGAGAAAAATCTTCTGGGAAAGAGATGCCTTTCACCTGCAGGATGAGAGTTGGGCTTTGTGATGCGGTGAGAGGGACAGGCAAAGCAAGAGGGAGAAGACAGTCCAGAGCCAGCCACATGGATTAACACCGTGTTCATCTTTTCCACTTCCCACGAGCACAGGCCATGTTCCTGAGGTGCCCAAAGAATGTATAGATGGTACAATTACAGCTGCCTCAGGCATCTGCACAGATAAGGATTTAAGAGCTCACATGGCAAGGGTATGTTCTTCCCACATGGGATTTTCCTCATTGAGGTTAACAGTGTTAATGCACAGAGTCACCTGCCTTACGTGTTGCAGCAACAGAGGGATTATGGAGACAATGAGCACAGGGGGATCTCAGTCACCTGGGGAGCATCGCACTTGGTACTGCAATAATCCCATTCCAGCTCCCGTGGCACTGGAGTGGAGCCACCCGGGCAGCACCTCTGGCCAAGAGCCTCATGGCCAGGAAGGGCTCACATTCCCCTTGACTCCATCAGGAGCCCCGTGTGTGGGTCTCTGCACCCTTGGAGCACACAGGACACCACGGCAGCTCCACACAGCCACTCCACTGGGACGGTTACAGCTGCCAAGCAGCACTTGGAGCCTGGGTATGGCTGTTGTCCCCATCCCCTGGGAGCACACTACCCCACACACCCACACCCTGGGCATGGCCACCTGGGAAGCCAGCCAGCAGAGCAGGAACCTGGGAGCTTCCTCAGGCCACTCATGGATTAGGTAATGGTTTGGATTCGAAAGGCTTCTGCAAATACTGAGTCACTCTCACAAGGATCTGTAAGGACAAGGTTTGCTGTGGACCCAGATAACCATGTTTATGGTGGGGATGAGGAGGCCAAGGGCTCCTCCTGGAAGGTGGAGGATGGCCCAGCCCAGCACTTCTCTTGAGTGTCCTGGAATGACTCACACTTGCTCACACCGTATCGACCTGCCCATTCCAGCAACATCCACTCCTCCTGTAACCCTTCAGCCATACTCTGGCTGATGCCTCCTCCCAAAACCAGGCTACAGCTAAGCTTCAATTTCCCCCACAGGAAGCAGAGTCTCTGGTCTTTGATCTGGACTCCCTTTACTCCTTTCCTCGAGGCAGAGGCAGCAAGAAGAGCCTCCCCTCCCACCCCTGCTGTTGTGTGGACCTGTGCTTCTCCACAGGATGCTCTACAGCCTGGCAGGGGGACAGCAAACAGCCGTCTTCTGTATGGAAGAGGGTCTTACTGTGCAAACCAGCACACAGAACAGCACAGTTTCTGCTCAAGGGTAGAGGGTGGCCAAGGGACAGGGGAAATGGGTGTCATGTTAACGAGGGCAGGATCTCCCGTGACTATCAGCAGTCTCCAGGGGCACAGGACAAGGAGCACGGGGCAGGGTGCCAAGGCAGCTCCCAGTGTTCCTGCCCAAGGTAAGCAGGGCAGCGACACCCGGGCCATCCGGCAGCTCCTGGTGTCAGACTAACCCTCACTCCCCCTCTCCTACCCAGGCTGCAGCAGCTGTTTAACCACACAACCCTGGGATCCCTGGGATATGCTGCTTCCCACAGTGGGGCCTGACCACAACATGGTGAAGCACCCATGGCAAGTCACTCAAACGCTGCCTCCAGCCTGCCTGGTGCTCTGAGGGCAGAGGTCTCTAGAGATCTGCATTTTTGCAGAATGACTCCCTTCATTCTTGCCCCTGAGTGACACCTGCACAAACATACATTAAAGATTCTGTGAGGTTAAAGCCATCTTTGGAAGACACACAATGAAGGTGTCCCCTGCCCCAGAGCTTATGGATTGTCTCTCCTAGGAGATATTCAAAGCTTGATCAGGTTACTTGGGGTCTTTTCCCCACCTAAGTTGCCCTGCTTTGAGCAAGGGATTTGGGACTAGAAACATTCAGACATCCCAGCCTGAGTTATTCTCTTGCTTTCCAGCTGTAAATGGAGTGTTCAGCATCAACAGCCATACAAGAGATTCACTGATTCCAACAGTTTTGTGTCCTGACAGGAGTTGTGGAAGTTGATAATCACATGAAATCTTTTAGGAAACTGCTCCCTGAGCAGAGATACCAGTTTTTAGGTGAGGACCAAGCAGGTGATCTAAAGCTGCCCCACAGCCATGTCTGCAGATATATATCACTGCAGGAAGAAGCAGATTTACCTCCTCTCACCAGAATAGTCTTGCTGGAGGACAGATTTATTAAAACTACAGGGAGTTTCGTGGGATTAGCTTTGCCATAAACATTTTAAATTCGAAGCTATTAAGGATTACGGAGGAAAGTTGCCTGTCAAAATCCTTTCAACAAACTGGCTGACAGATGGGAGGTACACCTGTGGAGACAGCAGATTCCCCCAGGGAGCTCACAGGGAACTTGTAAAAGCAGAGAGGGAGCCTCATTAACCATTTCACTGCTTTCTACTGGTACCCCAGGCTCCCAGGAAGGAGCACTGCAGAGATGTGGCCAAGGTGTAACACGGGTGGGGACAGGGACCACATCCCTCAGCACTAGGAGAGGGAAGGGAAGAGGCTGCAGTCCCACACGTTTCAGTTTGCAACTGAGCCGAGGGAGGAAGAACAGAAAACCATCTGGCACTTGCATTCCCAGCAGGGAGAAAATGCAAGATGCCCAGGACACAAGATATTGGACAGCAGGGTACACTTAGCTGCCCTATTAGCTGCGTTATCAGAGTCAGTGGAAGGTAGAAAAGACGTATCCCAGGTTCAGCTGCCTTTGAGGACATCCCTGCCCTTGGTCTGCTCAGAGCTTCTGCCACCTCCCAGATGATTTTTTTTCTTACACTGCAAGCGACCAACATAAAGTCAATTCAATTAAGCCATAGGCTAAACAGCAGGCTCCAATAAACTGAATTTATAGCATTGCACTGAACACCTCTGATGTAAATCAATACACCAATATCCTGCATCAGGCCCGGATCACACTGCAGCAGTCACGTTACATTGGAGGGCAGAACCCTCTCCCCTTTTTAACTTAGACCCTGGAGAGGTCTCACCTCTCTCAAGAAGGGCAGTACCCTGATCAGGTCCCGTGATGCCATTCCCAGCACTGTTACATGGTGTCAGAGACTTCAAATAGCCAAAGGAAAATCTCAGTTTGGCATTAGGAGGGTTTGGCAGGAACACAAAGCTACAAAGCCATGAGCCTCTGGCTGGAGGTCTACCTGCTCTCTGGGCAGCTCAGTCAGTTTGGAGTTTTACTTTCCTGGCTAATAGCAGAACTTGCTTCCCAAATCTCAGTAACTGCCCAGCCTCATCTCACCCTTGTGCCCCTGGAGACCAGGGCAGAGGGCAGGAGATGCATGTGGCTGAAATGGAGTCAAGTCCTGGATGTGGCATAAACAGCCAATCACAAGAGCTAATCCACATGCTGGAAACTTGATAGAGGAGTTTTTTAGCTATTCTGGAATAAGAAAAAAAAAAAAAAGGAAACCACACATGCCAGGAGCCTGACCTTACACACACTGCACAAGGACAGCTGGCCAGGGAGGGCAGGGAGCTTGGCGTGGAGCAGTCCACACTGCCTGCTTTGGCTGGGAGGCATGTTCCACCACAAGCTTGAGGACACTGCCAGTTCCAGTCTCACCAGTTCCTGCAGCCTTTGATGGCACAGTGTCTGCAGCACCAAGACTCAAGTGCCCTAAAGCCACAGGGAAACTCCGACAGTTCCCGTCGGGCAAAGACTATGGGAAGTTTAATACTTCTGCTGATTGGGAGCCCAGAGGTTTGTACAAATCTGAGCCCTCTCGTTTGCAACAAAGCACTGCAGAGGCGGCACCATCTCGGAGAAGGCTTTCCCGATTTCTCCACTACAGCTGGAGCTCTGACTCAGCACTCTGCCCAAAACCTGGCAGGCTCCCGGCATGCCCGGATCACGTTGCAGCCAGGGAAGGCTCAGTGTCATGCAGAGAAGCCAGGGAGCAAGCACAGCCTTACCTGCCCCTAATGTCAAGGTATGCGAACCGAGGGTTGGTCCTACTGCACTTTCTTTCCAGAAGCATCTTAATTAGCAGGTTTTTGTGACACCCATAGGGAAGGGCCTGCTCCAGACGGCAGCAGGTTAGTTTGCTTACAGGGATTATTCCAGAACTCCCATCCTCCACTCCTCACCTTGCATCAGTAGGTCTGAGTACATCATGAAACCATTGTTTTTGAGGACCCTTCAGTGGCTGCCATGGAGATCCACCACAGAACCGAGTTCTACCTGTTCATCTTACACACTTCTCACTCAGTTTGATAATTAAGTGCCCGCCCATTTATGGCTCCTGCCTAGCTTTGATGTCTTATCTTAAAGCAAACAGCACAGCAAGCTGCGCAGACCCAGAGATGCTTCCTTGGGGAATACCATCAACATCTGACAGTTCAACCCATGTTATAATCATCAACACTTGCTTTTCTGATCCCAAGTCCCTGAAGACATCACACACCTACAAAGGAGCCAAGCCTTCCTGGAGAGAGACAGACTACCATGAGAAGCTCAAACTGTTCACTGAGAACAGCTTTTAGAGATCACCAGAGCTCCTCTCCCACCAGGATACACAACATCCACCTCCTTCCCAGCACCCGTGTTTCCTCTCTTGTACCCTCAGCTCCTGCACCATGTAATTAAGTCTGTTATCTCTCCACACAAACCCCAGCATGTGCCTTGTTTTGCTTCACATGCAGCTCATTAGTCACTCTGAGGTCAGGCCTGAAGGTCCCCTTTCTGTTCCATTTTTAAAACGCAAATGTGCTTTTGAAATAATGTTCTGGTCAGGTCCCACCACTGAAATTCTTACTTTATCTGAAGCCACTGGCAATGGGAGCAACCAGCACACAAGCCCTTCAGGCTCAAGCAGCAGATAAATACTCATGATACCTGCAGCCACACCACCTTCCCTCCTATCTCTGGCTGCTATCTCATAGTGGGACTCCAACACCCATCTGTGAGGACAAGAGGACATAAACTGTGCCAGGGGAGGTTCAAGCTGGACATCAGGAAGAATTTCTTCACTGAAAGGGTTGTCAGGCATTGGATTGGGCTGCCCAGGGAGGTGGTGGAATCACCATCTCTGGAGGTGTTCAGGAAGCAACTGGGTGTGACACAGTGCTCTGGTCTAGTTGACAAGGTGGTGATTGGTTAAAGGTTGAACTGTGATCTTGGAGGTCTTTTCCAGCTTTAATGATTCTGTGATTCTGTGACAAGCCCACTTTCAGCAGCCTAAGTGCTGTCATTTTGGAAGGACACGCCAGAGAGACCACCTGGTTCTTCTGTCCCCAGCTTGCTCTAACTTCTGAAGAAATGGCTGCCCTCAAGCACATTGAAATGACACCATTACCCTGTGTCTTGATGACAGTCACGACTCAATGTTGCACAACCTTGTCAAGAACAGCCTCCCCCCGCGTGCTCCAGAGCGAGCTGTCCTACGACACCATCACAGCACTCAGAAAGATGCTTTTCTTGAGCACTGTCCTACTTTGGCGAAGTAGGCGTGTGTTAAACTAGACCTAAATCTAAAATGCTGCCAGATTGGTTTGGGTTCTTTTCCCCTGTTGCCCAGCCCTCGCCCCCATGTTGTACTTCATAAGTGGAAGTCACACCATAACTGCTTCTCTCCTTCCTGGCCCCTTCCACTGTCCTTGGGTTTTAGGGGGGTTTTGGGCTGTAGGTTGAGCTCTTCCTCACATCCCAGACAAGCACATTCAGACTGTGGGCAGACACAAGTTCCCCACTACCTTCTCCTTTGACTGTTTCGCTATGAATAATCACCTGTTAGTTCCCCTTTTTAAAGCTGGCAGGGCCAGCTCCCATCACAGGACAGTGGCTGACTGCACATGGAATGGTTCTGCCACGGTTCAAATTGCTCTCACTGCATCAGGGACTAGTGTCTGCAGAGACTATTTGCTGCTTGTAGCTCAACTGGATCTCAGAGGCTACTCAGGCACCCCAGATACTGATTAGGATTTCTGCATGTTCCTACAGTTAACAGCAGCTTTCATCTCACTCTGCAGCCTTTATTACTTAAGGTGACTTTGAACCACCCAAGACAAAGCCTTCAAACTGGGAGACATGAAAACCAAGAGCTCATTTATTTCATTGGCCTCTGCAGCTTAACCACCACTTAAGCCAAGGTGCATGTCATCGCACTGCACTCAGGTTTGATCAGTCCTTGGAGCCTTGCAGACTTTCTACTCCAGTTTCAGCGTGGCCGTGATGGATTTCAGCTAGAGAAAAAGCAAATTTCAACTACTCGGGTCATTCCTGCACGTAGAAGGCTGAAGGGAGTCAAGGTGAGAAAACCAGTGAGAGCAGCAGAGCTCTGAGCTGCTCCATTCTGTTTGGCAGCAGCGTTCCATGTACCAGCCCTTATCTGCAGCACTGCAGTCCCAGCATTCAGTCCAACGGCTTGGTTTCTCCTGCTGCAGAACACCTGGGTGCCATTGATTTGCCTCACCAACTTCATCTGCAGCTTCTGAGATAAGGCAATCACAAGGGAGCATCCGCCTGCCTTCCAGGCACATTCCTAGACCCTGCAATCTGCCGTGCCTATTGTTGACAGAGAGCAGCCCAGGCACATCCCAACAAAGAACTGGAAGGAACAATCCTGGCCTCCCAGGGTCACGTAAAGTGTGGAGCTACAAACCATTTCTGAGTTAGCACTGCATGGGAGCTGCTCCTCTAGGCAGTATGTGCTTTCTGAGCCACGAAGCAATTATGCCCAAGTTTTCTTGTCTTCCTTATTAACACCCTAATACTTGCTAGCCTTACTGACAGGCTATTAAAAAAGGTGAAAACTGGCCATAGGACAACTTGTTTCACCATCTTGCTGCTACTACCTGCCTTATACTTACTAAAAACTCTCAGGAAAAAAAATCAACCTCTGTTGGCCTAGTGCCTTCCAGCCACCAGATGGAGAGAGCAGCAAGTCCAACCACATCAGCCCCAGCATTTCAGAAGACTGTCACTCAGGGCTCATCACACGGTCTCTGGCAGATGGGATACCAGCACCTTTGCCTGCTAACTACAGAGCAACAGAAGGGATGCCAAGCTATTCCTTCCCTAGGATATGGCAGGCTGGCAAGCGTCATCTGCCCACTGCTGCGTTTCTGCGAGCGCCTCAGCAGCAGCCCAAGATCAACACGATCCTTCTCCATCACCCAGCAGCCTGGGGAGCTCTCCTGCCTCGGATTATCTGCTCTGTTCCCTGCTGATAGGCCTCTTCTCAAAGATTTCTGCAAAGCATGTGGAGGACCAGTGCTTTGCATGGTCTGGCTTTGCACGCCACTGGCTTGAGAGCTTGGATGTGCCCCTGAAGCATGGCCAAGTTTTAGAAGCTCAGAGTTGATCTGCTGATCCATTTGGAAGGAGAATGACAATTCATGGTTGCTCTGGGCTCTTCTGGGCTGCATCAAGCTTCTCCAGGTGCAAGCTGAAGGGCTCTTCAGGAGTAACTGCAGCTCTTTAATTCTTGTACAGAGAAGCTTCTGACTGAAGACTTGATCTTTTTTCCTATTTCCATTCAAGCATTATTCCTCAGAAGGCTTTTGAGCTGAAGCAGCCATCCATGGGATGGCCACTGGTCATTTCTACAGTCTTAAGACTTGGTCAATGCAGAGGAAGACTTTTTATTTTCCTCCAGCAAAATAAACCAAAGCTAGACAGACTCCAGGGACTCCAGCACATAAGCAGGGACACACTAGATAAATGCACCAGGTTTCATGTGAGGAGGGTGTTTAGTGCTGCTGGGAGCATTAGCCGCTTAAAGATTTACCTCACAGCTTTTAAGAGTACTAATCTGGCTCAGATCTTAGTGCTTTCCTGCTCACCTCCAGCCCCACTGCCAGGCAGAAAGAATCATGCCACCAGATCATCAAATCCTCCCGGCAGAGTCAAGTGCCAGGGCTTGTCCTTAATCAGGCGCTCAAAAAACGACAGCATTATGCTATACTCGTGACCTCTACTCAGTTGAGCCATGTAGAGAAAGGAGGGATGACGTGCCACAGGCAGGACACCCCGGGAAAGCTTCAGAGAGCAAGTTCTGGCTTCTGGGAGAGCGTGCTCCCAAGGTCTGCTGGAGCAGGATGAACTGGGCAGTTCCTGGCTGCTGGCATGGCAGAGCCACTGCTACCCTAAAACGTGAAATGGGAGAAGCTGCAGCCATGCAAAACTGCCTGCAGTGACCACATACCTTTTAAACCACCCTGTCACAACCCCAAGCACTTTGTGAACATCTGCTCGTCGCACATCAAGGTAGGGTTCTGGAAATATTAAAAGAAAACCCTCACAGGAGTTCTGCTCTAGGTGTCTTGGTCTGCAGATCCAGCAGTTCCTTGGTGTCTCAAATGTGTTTTACTAGATTAAGCAAGAGACTTCCCAGAACACCCAGGTGGACTCCAGCATGGCAGCTCCATGACAGGTTTAATTTCTGCATCTAAGAGTAAGGTGATTATCCCTCCAGATGTACTTTACCCTCCCACTGCTTCAGGGATTTCAGGCTTGATCTTACACACCTCTAGCAAAGACAATTTTATTTAATTTCTTAAATGAACTTGCAGAACAGAAGAAAGTCAAGTTTTTGCTCTGCCAACTTTCTGGAGCACTGCAGCAAATTTAAATTATAAGGAGGGTCACTCTACTATCCTAGATCCAACTGTGGGTTTAACTACCCTTGCCTGGCTCCAGCCATCTCCTCCCAGCCCTCTTTTGAAGCCCAAGGGACTCCCACCACAGATTTGATCTCAGTTCATCACAGGTGACAGAACCCCTCGGGTGCCGCCGTCTTGACACCACCAAATGCAAGAAGCCAAGCTCCCAACTTCAAGGTAATGAAATATTCATCCCACGTAACAAAGCCCAACAGCATAAACAGGCAAAGCTCCAATGCCTGCCCCAGCTGGGTGTAAATCAAAGGCTGTTAATCTTCTCCAAGTTCTCATTCACTGCTGAATACTAAGCATTAGTCTTTTACAAGCAGAGATCTCCTACAGCAATTGTCGAACATGTCTGTTAGCACACAGCACAGCAACAGCTCCTCCACCTACTATTAATAAACTTTATGCTCCTGAGCGCAACTGTCCAAACAACGTGTCCATCAGCAGCCTCATTAGCACTGAGGCTGAGTCTTCTCACTGGTGTTTTTCTAGAGCCTTGCTGAAACCAGGCTCAACCTCTTAGAGAGGAATCAGAAGCACACTGCCATGCCAAGTAGCTTTGCCTGGTACGTAAGCAAAGATACACCCCAAGCAAGCCAACCCATCCAGCAAGATCAGAGGGAATTTGCAAACAATTAAGGAATGGTTTGTACTTGGAGTCCCTTCAGAGTCACGCTCATCCAAGTGCAGCTGCCTCAAGCACCATAGACGGACTCAATTCCAACATCTCTTTTATAGAAGAAAAACATTAAGTACTCTAATCTGGGGATCACTTTAAGGGAATCTCACACCACCATCAGTGACATGTTCTCTAGTTACTTTCCTACTGCTGTTAACTAATGCACTGCCCTTGGTCACTAGATCAGTAACTTGGGGCCAAAAATCAGGTTTGTTTAATCCCTAATTGAGCATGTGCTGGGTCATGCCAGAGATGTGATTAAACCTGGGTTAGCACAGAAAAACCTGAGACTGGGGGAAGTTTGCCCTTAAACAGGCATACAAAGGCTTTTGTTTCGCCAGCTACACGAAGGCTTTGCTTCTGAGAGACAATCTTGTCAGTGTTCCCTGCAGCCCGAGGACTGCTGCCTCATCATTTCAGCTCCATTTTCCAGAATTTACCATTTCTGAGCATTTCCAGACCCCACCAAGCAAACCAGCACTGCAATCAGGGTGAAGATCAAGCCTTGCATTCACCAGCCCCAGCAGCAACCAGGGCTGGCTGTCATTGTGCACTCAGAGGAACTGGACAAAGCCATCCTGCTGCCGAGCTCCTCCCCCAGGCACACTCCCCACCCAGAGCCACGGGTAGGAATCCAGGATCTTGACATCCGGACTCTGGAGCAAGGAGTCAGGCCTAATGAGTAGAATGAAAGCAATTTTGTCTGTATTTCCCTTCATTTTAGGATGGGAGGAAGGATTTTGCTCATTAGATCAAGCAGCCAGGGGAAGGAACAAGAGAAAGCAGCACTGTCTGTGACTGGCCGAGGTGACACACCACCCGGTCAAACAAACCCCACAGCCAGCTGGTTGTGGGTTCATATCCTTCCCCTTTCCTGCCTGCTCCAGAGCAAGGCCCCCATAGCTGCTCAAAGGGACATGGGGAGGTGGGAGGTGGCGGCAGCAGAGGCCAGGAGGGAGCTCAGCAGTGCCAGTGCACAGCCATCATCCCTCACCACTGTGCTCCCTTGCAGGGTCCTCCACACCCCGTGAGAAAATGCACAGACAGCACTGCGAGCCACGGGCTGCGTTCCCACAAAGCCATTTTGTCTCCCTGGGGAAAGAAGAGACCCTCCACCCGCAGTGGCCAAAAGCTGCACAGCAGGAGGGCAGGCCCAGCCTGGCAGCAGGTTTTATCTCAACACCACCAGCATGAAACCAGCCATAGCCATTTATCTGAACAGCTTCTCAAGTCAGGGTTTCAGAGGTTGAAAGACAAAGCCGCTGTACAAACCCACAGCTACTTCCCTTTGTTTTAGCTGGTTTCCAAGCTATCACTTTCCAGCAGTGACCATCACTAATAGCATGAATACTACTCTTTTCACTCAATTTTTGCTCTCCAGACAAGGCAGGGAGTGAGATTTCAGCTAAGGACTAGGTAGGTTAGTTTTACCCTTCCCATAAAGAACATTTCAGCCTTCCAGAAAAAAATGACAGAGGCCTGGCCAGGGAAGGAAGAAAGGTCTAAGCTGGCTTCAAATCAGTTAACACAAATATACTTGTAACAGCATTAGCTTTGGAAAAAGCTGTCTTGAGTTGCAGACACTAAAGTGTAGAATGCCTGGAAGCATCAGGGGTGCACCAGCTACCTCAGACCTGCATCATAGCTTTGTCACAGTGAGGTGGAAGATGATGCCTATTTCCTGTCAAGGCAGTCAGTGGAGAAATGCTTGGGAAGCCAGGCAAATCCTGTTCCACTGTGCTTTGTCCTGCACTTACTCCAATATGCATTCACATTTGGCTGTCAGTCACATAGAACAGGGCAGATAAGCAGAAGGCAGAGTCCTAAATGCCCCAGGCAATGAGCCACCATAGGAAAGGCTCCCCTGGGTCAGACTGTAGGCATTTTGTAATGCCTCTGCTTCCATACCTGCCTCTGTGTCCCAGCCTGGTGTCTGGCTGGAACACACTGAGCAGCCAGCTCTAGTCTGAACTAGTCTGACAGTCCTCTTTGCTCTTTCCTCACAGGAATTGAGCTCCTAACTCACCTCTGCCAAGGAAGAGGAGCAGCACCAACAAGTCCAGCAGTGCTCCTCATCCAGGGATGTGTCTTAGCTCAGACAAAGCCACCTCCCAAGAAACAGCTGGTTACTCAAGCACTGGCAGTTGGACACACAAAGGCTTGGATTCTTTATTTTTCCTAAATATATACATACAAATTCTGCACATTTGTTTGTACATGGTTTACTTGGCGTGAAGCTGCTCCAAATAGAAGCTGAAGAGTTCAGTCACAGTGCTGGTGTCTTAGGCACTGCCACATGTGTCACCATCCAGGGAGGTTTCTCCAGACATCAAGTCATGACTACCATTCTCCTGCTCCACCATCAGCTGCACCCTAGCCATGTTTCTCCTTGTACCCTCAAGAGTCACAGCTCTATTCCTAAATACAGGCTCTGCAGAGACAGTAGAAATATCAGGCTCTGAAAAATCCTTTTCCTTAGGATTGTCATCTGGGGTCACTCACCAGCCCAGGAACAAAGCCCTAGCCCAGCCTAGGCCTTTCCATAGCCTAGTGGGGACCATCATGTTGCTCTTACTGTACCTCCCTCATCTTCAGCTCTGCAAGGCTGAGATGGCTTATTCCTAACTGGGAAGCCAAATTGATCACACTCCTGACCAGCCCCTTATGCTGTTGGCCCAAGCACAAGAGAACAGCTTAGAATGAAGTGGTTCAGTAATACACAGTGAAGAAGAGATGGTGCAGAGGAAAAAATACGGTGGTAACCCTCAAATTAAGGAAGATCTCAATTCTACAGAAGGTGAGGAAGAGTCATGTTCCTCATCTCCCCTGATCAAAAAGCAAATCCCAGCAGATACACCACAGTTTTTTGGATGGCTCTCATTGCTCCTGCAAGCACCATCCAGCACATCCATGAGAACTTCTAAGAGGATGTCAAAGACATCATTCAGTTCAGATGAGAGAAGCCAAGAACAGTGTATATGCTCCAGAGGCACAGGGGTTTTCAATCCAGAAAACACTTTTGGAGCTGAAGTTCTGTGGTTGCCCCTAAACTGCTGTTCCTGAAGCTTCTAGCAAACCCAGGTTCACATCATCAATGTTCACACAGTCTATTCCAGAGAGCAATTTTGGGATCAGCTGCTGAACACAGGTTGGGCAGATAGGGCTTATCCATGGACATTATGAAGCTTATTTGATGTACCAAAAAATGGAATCTCCAGTGAGCCAGCCATCTTTACTCATAAGAAGCAGTACATTAAAGGTTAACAAAAAATTTAAAAAACAAAAAAACCAAGACATCTCCAACCAACCTTTTTGCACTTTCATGGCAAGACATCATCCAACAGATCTACTGGCATCCTTGCCCTTACTGTTTCCATGCACCCAGACAGGATTCAACAGCCACATTCTCCATGACAGTCTCAGTATTATTTTTGTTTAGTTCAAGAAGAGACAGTTTTAATCAAATCCACACCTGGTTGTTACACTTGGCCAACAGAGAGAAACCTCACAAATCAGTGACTCTTCCTAGAGCTCATAGGTAAGGACTTAATAGGAGCTCAAAGAGGAATTTCTAAGAGCTTGAGCTGCTGCAGAGAGGCCAGTTAATACAGTTAATGTGTACACTGCCCACTGCAGTCATGTACAGGGCAGGTTGCCACCTGTCCAACATTTAGGTGCAGATGTGTGACCTGGGCTATTGCTATGAGGTCCCAGGGCTGATTTAGGCAGGGACAATCCAAGCCATGAATGGCTACCAGGTTGGAAGGACAGGAGCTCCCGACAGCCACCACCCTGTCCTGCCCCTGCAGAGCTCTGGGAAGGAAGCCCTGCTCCTGAATTGTGCTGTCACAAATCCCTGCCACTGCTGCAACCCACCAGTGATGCAGGAGGCACCACAAGGCTGAGCAGCATTCAAGATGCCTGCACGAGGGGCGGCGGCAAGAGCATCGATGCAGCCACTACATGCCAACATCTAATGACTGCAACATCCACCTCGGCACTGGAAATGGTTTCTCCAAAGCCTTCTCCAGCCCCCCTGGGAAGTGCTACTACAGCAGCTCCTGCTCCTTGCTCCCCTCCCACCATCACAGATGGCCTGCCCAGCACTCCTCCTGGAGAAGCCTTTCCACCTCACCCTTTTGTCTGCCTATGCTGCAAAGCAGAAGCAGCTAATCATCCCTGCTCTGCTCCCCTGGGGCTCTCCAGATAGGATGGATTTGTGTTACTACCCCTTTTTCCAAGGGCAAGCCTGCTGTCTGTGTGAAGACCAGCTATCTGCACTACCCTGGGCACTGGATGTGAGGGATGATAACCTGCTTGGCTGGTGATCAACATGGCAGAAGCCCACATATCCCATGCCAGGGAAGGTCTGCAATTCCCCATCCTCCACCCACAACTGCCATTTACTGCACCAAATTGTGGTGTGTAAAGCTTGGAGCAGCCATGTGCTTTTGGGCATTTAGAAAGTTTCCCCCTCTACAGCCACCAGAGCTGATGGTCCTCACATACAGCACAGCCAACAGCCCTTTAGCAGAGGTTGGGTCCCCAAAGCCAAGCAGCCAGGTGTTCCCCTTACAGGGGACCTCCAGGACTCTGCCACATAGTCCCACACCTACATCATATGTAGGTGCAATGCAATAATCCTTCCCCCACCACTTTTAAAAGGCGACTTATTTCCTGCAAAAGTTATTGTAATCATCTTGTTCGTTCACTTGCACATCCCCTCCCACCCTAAAGGTCTATGGGGAAGCATGTGCTCTGCTCCCCAGGCAGCACCAGCCCAGGGCCTTGGCAGGCCTCCACCTCCGGAAAGCCTCCAGCAGCACCAGTCTCCCCGGCTAATGGATATTGATCCCCAGCCCTGGCACGGGGTCAGACAGTAAAGCTCTTCCTGAAGCTGAACCAGACAGAAGTGCATCTTTCTCCAACCACTGGCACTGCAGGCAGTGAAACCCCAGTGAGCAAGGCCAAGGCCTGTCCACTGACCAGAGGGCGCAGCCACCATCCTGGGGACCAGCAGGGAGCTTTCCTGACCCCCAACACCTTTACAGGGATGACATTATCCCCAGATAGCGCTGAGGTGACAGGGGACATGACCAAGGTCATGCAGCCACACCCTTGATCAATGGGCCTGGCCCCACACCCTTCCTGGGTGCAGCATCACCTTCTGGGAGGCAAGGGGACCATCTGCCGTGTTTTACTGAGACCCCACAGTAAACCTGTCCCTTTTGGGGGCTGAAGGAGCAGTCCTGTTCCCACAGCAGCAACACAACTCCAGGTAGCAATTATGGGCACTGGCAGCTGGCACTTGCAGGAAGGAAGGAGCTGGAACTGATTATATATATAAATATTATTTGAGAGAAAATATTGTGATCCAGGACATCACTGGATGAATCAGCAGACAGCAGGAGCCCCAGCACACCACTTCCATGTTAAACCATTATAACAGGCATTCAGCACAGGTTCCCAAGCAGGCAGGGCTGAGGCTGAACAACCCACCCAGATACCCCATCGCTACCCATGAGATCAAGCTGCAGGAAAACGAGCCTCTTTTTACGCCCACCATTCCCACACGAGCTTTTAAAGGAGAGCCACCCTTCATTTCTCAGCAGGGTGCCAGGGAAGCGAGCAGAGGGCTAGGTTTGGAGGGCAGGATGGCTCTGCATCACCTTCGCTAGACGCAGCCCGCATGCTCTCTGCTACCGCCTGGGTGCATTGCAGCTTGGACCATGGCATATGACATCACTAGGCGTTGCTACGGAAATGAGTGCGAGGTCATCAGCCTCCCGCACAACCGGGGCTGGGGGCTGGGTGGCACAGGGATAACCGGCTGGGATATGCCCATCGCCGCCAGACCGGCGGTGCCGGGCTTTGGGCTGCAGGAATGAAGAACAAAGCTCTGCCTTTTGTTCGCTGGTGACGAGAGGCGTCAGCGCTCCTGCTGGGAATCGCTTCCTTACGGCCAAACTATACGGCAGCTGATAAGCGGCGTTAGCCCGGGTTACTGTTTCACCAGGGCCTGTAAGGACTAGCAGGAAAAATCGTATATATGATCTGTAGCAACGCCTTGGGTTCAAACACCCAGCCCGGGGAAGCAGGTTAGGGAAATTCACACTGCAACCACAGCTCTGTGTCCCAGGCATATCCCTGCTGGCCTTGTCACGGTGGCTGTATTATCCATAGGAAATGAGCTGTAGGATCTGCTCACACAGCAGGCTCTGCTTTAAAATGAATAGATGCCGCTATCAGAAAATGGTATAAAAGCCACAGTGCAGCAGAAGGACAGCCCGGCTGGTTTAATGTGATAATATCTCGTTCCGATTATCCGTATTTCATTCCTTGATAAGACATCTCCTCCCTCCCCGGGCTCGGGCTGTGACAGTTTTGTCTGTTTGATAAATGCAAGGTTATTGACAAAATGGTGCAATATGGGCAAACAGAGCTGCACCCACGGCAGACTGCGACACTCCCAGATCAGCATTCACTTTTCATCAGCCGGGGAGGACACCCCAGCTCCCAGCAAAGGTTCAGACCTGACTAAGAAGACAAACATAAAGAACAGTTTTCCCCTTTAAAGCACCCCCTCCCTCCCTCCACCCAGTCTAGCCTCTCTGCAATATGACAAATGCAGAATCTTCTGGAATGACTTGATCCTGCCTCCCACGATTGCTTTGTTTGCAAGATCAGATCAGAGATATGTTTTTTTTTCCCTTCTTATATTGTCAAAATGTCAGTATTGAAGGGGAGCGTTCAGTGTCACAAATCAGATCAGCCTGCTATATGCAGAGTCTTTATTTTAAGAGCGTGAAATGAATACAACATGACTCAATTCATAAATCTCCAACCAAGAGCAGTAAAAATAAGAGCTTTGACAGTGAAAGGGCTCCTGATCTTTGGGGTCAGGGGCACACACCAGCCTCGGCGACCACGCGTGGGAAGGGATGCACGGGGAGGTATTTCGGCAGCGGGGAGAGCTGTGCACACAACGCCCCAGACCCCCCCGCTGGGTCCCCACTGCCTCCCCCCGCCGGGTCCCGAGCCCGTGTGACCCCCCCAGGGAGCACCGCACCCCCGGGCCGGCTCCTCTGCCCACCCACGCTGGGAGGGGGGCACCGGGGAGAATG
>VXBX01004959.1:55707-84234 GCA_013400415.1 Scytalopus superciliaris
TCAGCGTGGTCACACTCATGGGCCAGACCCACTCACAGCCTGGTCACACTCACACCCTGGACCCCCCCACGGCCCAAACCCCCTCACAGCCCAAACCTGCTCACAACCCAGGCCCACTCACAGCCAGATCCCACTCAACACCATGACCCACTCAAAACCCAGACCCACTCGTATGCCAGTCCCACTCACAGCCTGGCCCCACTCACGGTCTGGTCTCATTCACGACCCAGACCCACCCACAGCCCAGAGTTACTCACATCTTGGACCTGCTCACCACCCACCCAGGTCCACATACAGCCCGGTCCCACTCACAGCTGGATCCCACTCAAACCCCTGATCCACTCACCACCCTGGCATCCTGCTCCCACTCACAGCTGGATCCCACTCACAACCTCCATGGAGACCCTGCTGGTGGTGCTGTGCCCGGGGTCTGGGCCAGGCTGTGGTGGCACACCTTGGGACAAACCCCTGCCCCCCTCTTTCCCCTGCCCCCGGGCTGGGCTCCTGCCACATGGAGGAGAGCATTCCCACCGGAGAGCAGCGCTGGATAATTGATGACAGCCAGCTTGGGCACGCAGTGCACTCGCTCATCAATAACCCATGGGATAAAAACACGTGTCTGCTCCGGCCATGCAGGGCTCCTGCTGTGTGAGGAGCATCGTTTGGAGCCATAAGACATTCTGCTTTCCTGAAAAACCTATGGATAAAGTGGCGCTGAGAGGAGGCTGCAGCACTGGGAGGAAGGAAAGGGGGTTAATGGACCCTGTTTTCCTAAAAAGCCTGTGGATGAAGCAACACTGAGAGGATGCTGCAGTGCTGGGAGAAAGGAGATGGGGGTCTAATGAATGGCACTGCGCTGATCCCAATGGAAGCACTTCATCCTGGGTGGAGAGAGTCAGGCAGTGCTCATGCACAGCTCTGCACGGGCCAACACCATCCTCCTTCACATGCCATGTGTCCCTGGCCCTTCCCAATGCCACTGTCCCCATGCAGATGCTTTGGGAGGTGTGAGGATGATCTCAGAGGACTCAGCCATCCCAGTTTTTCATTCCTGTGCCCTGAGGTTTCCTTCTGAAACCTCACAGGAGCCCTTTTGGGGGCACCAGGATGTGCCAGTGTCTGCAGGGCAATGCTGTGGCTGTTCAAAGCCTGTGGCCACAGCCTCACCCACATGGGAGGGGACAAACTGGTTTGGGAATGCTGGTGCTTTGTGATGGCAACACTCTTTTGGGGTGAGATCTCCATATCTTTGTGGGTTTAGCACTGCTTTACAAAATACAGATAATTGCGTTGCCTGGATTTGTTTTAACACAAAATCCTCCTTTCTTAATGGCTTCCTGGAGCAGAAGAAATCCCCCCTCTGATAAATAAACCCAGAAATGCGCCCGGATCCCGTCAATTTCCTGTACAAAATCAGGCACTGTCTCCCTTGCTCTCATCCCCAGCCTCACACCCCGCAGTGCACGTGGCTCTGGAGTGAGAACAGCCTTTGTGCCTGGCTTTTGTTTACTGCCCCGGCCATCCCAAGGAGAGCTCCCACGGACAAGGGCAGTTTATTCCTCTTCTCTGATAAAGGCTCATTCATTCTCCTGAGGGGGCTTGCCGTCATCTCTGGAGAGCTCTGCAGAGGGGTTGTGTTGTTTTCTCTCTGATGCCAGCTTTGGGAGAGAATTTGAGTAAAAAAGTGCAGAATGCAAGAGAATATTAAAGGAGTTTGGTTCCTAAATTATTTTCTTTCAGCTATTGCTGTCATTTCCTATCAATAATCTGAAGGTACCTAGAAATGCAATGAGGCATCACCCAAGCCAAGCAGCACTATCAGATCTCTGCATATGGATCAGAGCAGATTCCCTGCTCATCCCCTTTGGAGTGATGCTGCTACATTTGGGTTGGATATATGCAACCTTCTGTCTTGGAAAATAAATAATGTTATCCCTTGGGTACAATTCCTGGGTTTTCGTGGGCAATATTGAACACGAGCCTGGACCTGAAAATGGTACTTGTGCACCTGAAAGATCCTCTGATTTCTCCAAATATATCAACAGCCCTAATAAAAACTGCTGCCTTTCCATACAAACCTTATTACTCTTATCTAGTATTTTCCATAAACCTGGCAGGTTCTCAGCCAGCCCAGCTCTGCCGATTTACAGTGACCCTGTTTTTGCCCCAAAACGAGCAAATAATGATTTATTCCTGTCAAAGCATCAGAGCCATAAATACATTTCCTAACGCAGATGATTTTCTTCCCCATCACAGGTCAGAACAGGATATTCATAACGCTGTAAATTCTTCAGAATAGCAGTCTGGCTGTAATATTTATCTGCAGTGAATCCGGCCCCCTTTTGGGGCTCCCATGCATAAATCAACACCCCTCACAACTAATTCCTCTGTTCTACAGCCTGGGCAGCAGTGGGGTGAAGGTTGGATGGTGAATGGGCTGAGTTAGAAGCTTCTGGTGGGCAACTGGAGGTGTCAACTGGTTGGACATCACTAAATTCCCTTCTCCCACCTCTTTCTGGTGCCTACAGACACCCCTTGGTGAGAGCCTGGCATGGCTGCTGGGTTAGGAAATCACAGCGACCCAAAGGATGTGGGTCTGTTCTGCAGATGTCCCAGAAAAACCTAATAACCTCAATTCTGCCTACAGGATTAAAAATACTTCGGCGCATTCAAATGTGCCACTTTGTTAATTCCCGTGGCCTGGAAGACGAGTCTTTCTCTTCTCATTTTCTTCCTTTCCCCATTACGTCTTGTCAATGCCTTATGACACCGCGAGGGAAGGCAGGAAATTCTCTGTGACTTGGAGGTTTGCTTGGGTTTAGCTGCTGACTGCTCCGAAAATGGATCCAGAAATCCTCACCCCTCGCTTGCTGTGGGAATGCAATGGCTGTGTGTCCCTTCCCATGTGCTCCTTCCCTCCACGTCTGCTTGCTTGGAGTGAGGAGGACGCTGTGGGGGGTGCTTGGTGCAGGTGTCCCAGCCTGTCCCCATGCCAAGGGTTGTCACCCCAGGGCCACTGACACCCCTTACACCAACAGTGACCCAGTGCTTGGAGTCCTGCGTGCCTTCAGCCAGTGGGTGGCAAAGCTGGGCAGAACAGGGGACACAGAGTGGCATTCTCCTGGTCCAGTATGCTGGGCTGGGATGGGTCTCATCCCCAGGATGCTGCCCAGGCTCCTTCACAGCCCCAGGGCTCCCTGCCTGGGTGCTCACCCCAAGTCCTGCTGCCTGGGTTTCTGCTGCTTGAGTTACACTGAGGAAGGTGCTGGCTGCCCAAGAAGCAGTTTTGTGACTCTTGCAGTTATGTTGGTGAAAAACAAGCTGAGGAAACATCTGTCTTCAGAGTCGCCTTCTCTGCCTGACCCTTTGCTGGGCCAGACTGCCTGTTCCCCCACACCCCGGCACTGTGGCCCCCTCACCCTTTTTCCACCTTGTTGCCCTGAGCCTGACTGTGACACAGCAAGGGAGACATCCCAAGAGCAGGCCAAGGATGTCCCCTCTCCCCCTGAACCCATCACAGCCCATCTCCCAGCTCGGTTCCAGCCCAGCACCCTCCACCCTGCCACACACCAGAGCAGGGAGGTCACACCAAACCCGAGGAAGGACCCCACAACCAACAGCTGGATGAGCTCAGGGGAGTCACCAACCCTCTCCCAAACACCCCAGAGCTGCCTCACCTGGGGCAGGAGGCGATGGAGGTGGGGCTGATGGCAGACAGAGGATGCTTTGTGGGGAGCTCCTTCCCCCCCGTCTGTGGAGCTGCAGCGCTTTGTACCCAGTCCTGGCCTTTCATCTCAGCCTTTCAAAGCACTTTTGCAGCCCAAATTAATTCTGCTGCAGCAGCTGCCCTCCCGTTCTGTTTAGCATAAGCCCTGCCATGAAGTGGGGCTGCCCCTATCTCTCGGGGCTTCCAGGGATGGTTTTCCCTGGAACAATCTCAAGCCTGGGATGAGATGGGAAAGCTCCCATCCCACCCTCCTGTTATCCCTAATACCCACTGAGAACTGCAGCAATGCCCATGCCACACCATCCTCCACTCGGAAAATCTCCCCACAGCCTTCCTCCCAGCCCCTGGGAAGGTGCTCCCACACGGTGCATGTTCCCATGGGAAGCTGGGGTGCCCTGGGGTGGCTGGGTCCTGATAACTCACCCTGGGTGCTGGTGGGGAGCTGGGGGGAGCCAGGATGCAGGATCCCAGCGGGAAGGTGGGCTGGGACCTGGCAGGCATGCTGCTTCCCTGCGGGGCATTAATAATTAAGCAGGCGCGTCGTGCTCAGATGGCAGCTCTTATTTAAGGAGCCGATATAAATACCGCCCAGACGGCACTTATGGAGCACCTAAAAAAAGCCCTGGCTCTCTCAGTGCCTCCAGAAGCAACTCTGAGCTCTGCAGGGCCAGTGGGTAGCACCAGGCAGGGTGGTCACCAGTGTCCCATGGGAACAGGGCTCTCCCAGGCTCTGAGCCTGAGGTGGCAACATCTGGGGCCAATCCTGTGGGCACTTCCTGTGCCTCAGTTTCCCTCTGCAGCAAGAATCTGCCTCAACCTTTCTCCTGTGTGGTGACAGGGGACACACAGTGCAGGGCTGGATACTCAGCCCTGTGACCTGGATTGGTGGCACTGGGTGAGAGTTGGGGGGGGTCTCGTGGGAGTTGGGGCTGTCTCTGACAACCCATCTCCCACCTCCCTGGTGCCAGGGGAAAGTCACCCAGTGGCTGCCAAGTGCCTTTTTGTGTTTGTGCTGGCAGTCAGTGACTTACTGGCCTTGCTGTCCCCCATGTCACAGCTACCTGGGGACACCCCTCCTGCACTGGAGCTGGGGACATTCATCCTCCAAGGACAGCCCCAGGGACACCAGGATCCCCAACCCAGAGCTGCCCCATCTCTCTTAAAGGGCAGGGGGTTGAGGAGGTGCAGGAAAGGCAGGGAGCACTGACACAGCCATGACCTGGGGTGCAGTGGGACCCCCCCCCAGCCTGGGCATCACCCCCACATCAGCATCCTGTCCCCGCAGGAGCAGGCGAGGAGCCGGAGGCGGGAGGGACAGGGCTGTCACACGGAGCCGCTTGCTGCAGTCCTGCTCGCAGCTCTGCAGCGTGACTCAGCACAGCCTCACAGCTCCCAGCCCCACCACCACGGCCTCTTCCTCCAGCCCGGGGAGGGTACACACGCTTCCCACCTTGCCACTGCCCTCCCACAGCCCCTGTCATCCCCAGAGCCACCCCACTGTCCCACTTCATCCCTGTCTATCCCCACTCCAGGACCTCCGTCAGCTCCTCCGACCCCAGCACAGGCAGGGATTCCCCCTCCAGGGGCAAGCTGGGGCTCTGAGGGTCGTGGAGCAGGATGTCGGATGCCAGCACCCATCACCTCCACCATGGCCATGGATCCAGCTGGATATGGCCCTGTGGGTTTCCCCAAAGCCCCAGCTCGGGATCTGGGGAACTGAGCACCAGTTCCTGCTATGGCACCTCTCCAGGCATGGGAAGAAAGGATTTGGGGTGTTTTTTTCGTGGGGGATGGGAGTGAAAGAGATGTGGAGTCACATGGAAAAGCCTGGGGTTTTTAAAAACGCTATTTTGAGCCCCACTTTTGGGGTGTTGAGGGCCTGTCAGGATCAGCTTCTCCCAGCATTTCCGTGCCCTGGAGTTACCGGGAGGCGAGGAGGGTGGGCAGAGAAAGCAAGCAGCACTTGGGGCTGAGCACCCCAGTTGTCCCCTCTGACTGTTCCAACATCTCCAGGCTCAGGGTCGCTTGCAGGGCAGGACCCCCCTGTCTATCTGTGCTGTGCCCCGGGGACCGGTGGCCCTCCACTGTCACAGCATCCCACCCGCACCCCCATCCCTGGGATGGCAGACAGCAGGGAATTTGGGGCTGTGTAGCCGGTGGCTGCGTCCAGGAGGATGCAAACCGGATTAAACCAAGGGCCCAGCTGGCACAGAGCAGCCGGGGCATGGCCGCACCCCACTCCCACCCGCGGCACGGCCACGGCAAGCACCGCTGCCAGCACATTGCTCTCCTGCCTCTCTCCAAGCGGGAGCGGCGGCAGCGAGTTGGCTTTCGCCAGCATTTCACCAGCCCACGTGGGGTGGCTCCTGCCAGGGGAGAGAAGTAAAATTAAATATTTAAAAAAAAAAAAAAAAAATCTTTTCACATTTACATTCTGGCCCTGTTGAAGTTCTGATATCAATATCTGCATAAAAANAGGAGATGATGGATGGGAGGATTTACATCCGTGGCCGGTTGTCCTGGCGGGGGGAGCCCTGGAGCTTGGCAGGAACCTGCCCGAGGGCCATGGGCGCGCAGCCCCCGGCTCGGCACGGCTCGGCGTGGGGAGCAGCCGTCCCCCCGGTCCCCCCGCCGCCTTTGCCAGCCGACTAATTGCGCCAGTGACTTTGCAGTTCCCAAAATAGCTGCTGGCTCCGGCGGGTGACGTCAGCGGGAGCCGCGGCGGCAGGAGCGGGGAAGGAGGACGCTGTCGGGGGTGGGATGTGGTGGTTGAACAGCCCCTGCATCCCATCGCGGTCCCGCGGGGTGACCTTGGCACCACGGGCCGTGATCCCAAGGGAGCAAGGCTTGCAGTGCTGCAGGGATGCTGCGGGGAGTCCGGGTCCTCATCCGCTCCATCGGAGGTGGTCCAAGGCTGTCCCTGCCCTGCATCCCGGCCACGTGGGTGCCCACATCCTCAGGGCAGGTTGCCACGGCGGGGGCAGATCTGCCCCTCGGTGCACCCCCAGGGTAAGGAATGCCCCCCCCCAGCCAGGGCAAGCTGGGTCCCTGCACCACCCCAAGGGTGCCAAGGGGGTGAGCCAGAGCCACCCTCCCTGTGCCCCCCAGGGAAACTGAGGCACGCGGGGGGATAGAGAGCCAGCAGGGAGAGCACGGGGGGCACAGCGAGCCGGGGGACAGAGCAGAGCCCAAGGTCACCCAGGTGGTGCTGGACGGTCCCCGGGCCAGGACTGTCTCGGGTACTGACTCACCCTGTGCCTGGTGGTGCCCAGCTCCTCCGGTTACAGGCACAGATGGGATTGCCTTAACAGGGCACAGGGGGTGCCAGGGGTGGCCCAGCCCTGGAAGGACATCCCTGGGACCAGGCACCCACCCACGGGCCCCTCCAGCCATCCCTGCAGTCTGCACCCTCTCCAGGCAGGGCACTTTCCATACCACTGCCTTGTACTGGTCTTACACTGGTCCCAGAACGGGATGCCCATCTGATTTAACTGCAACTGTTCCCTTGCCTGCCCCATTTTCTGAGGAGCAGAACTCCTGAGCCCCACACCAGTGCTCAGCCAAAGGTTGGCTTATTATTCTAGAACGTGGCAAAGTAATTAAAACCTCCTCCATTTCCCCTCGCTCATTTGTGCTCCTTCAGCCTGGATTAATGGGTCTCCTCTCCCTAGCACAGACTCATTCCTTATTCCTAATAGTCCATAAATCCCAGCCCCAAAATAACCCCAGCTTTTGCCTGGACCTGCTGAAATATTTATTCTCTCCTCCCTGCTACCCCCACCCACCATCCCCTCTCCAGGGATCGGGAGAGGAACTAATCGATGGCATCGACCGATGTGGAACTGCAGCTGCTCTGGGCGTCGGGAAACAGCTGACGTCGGCAAGAGGATAAGAGCTGGGCAGGAACCTCGGCTTATCCCAGCTCCCACGCAACCACTGCAGCCTGGCTGTGGTCCCATGGCAGGATGCTCTTGTACCACTGGCATCCCCCGTGCTGGTACCCTGCTCCAGAACATCCCCCACACTGGTACCCTGCTCCAAAGCATCCCCCGTGCTGGTACCCTGCTCCAGAGTATTCCCTGTTTCGGTACCCTGCTCCAGAGCATCCCCCACACTGGTTTCCTTCTCCAGAGCATTCCCTGTGCTGGTTCCCTGCTCCAGTGCACCCCCACGCTGGTATCCTGCTCCAGAGCATCCCCCACACTGGTACCCAGCCCCAGGGCATTCCCTGTGCTGGTACCCTGCTCCCCTCCTGCCTGTCCCTGCTCTCATGGAGATGATGTCCAGCTTGGCTGGGGATTGTCTGGGGGGATCCCTGTGGATCCCAGCCCATTCCAAGCTGGCTGCAAGAGAAAAGGCTGGAAGAAAAGCGAGGCGGCTGCTGTGTCTCCCAGCTGGAAACCCTTTGCTTGCTGGGTTGCAGGTTGAAGCTCCAGGAGAACAGGACCTGCTTTTCCCAGCCATTTGCTCCCACCCAGGGCTTTGAGCGGGTGACAGGGAAACAAGTCAGCTCTCAGAGCTCTTCCAAAGGGCTTTTATTTATTCACAAAACAAACCCAAACACATACAAGAAAAAAATGGGAAAACCAAAAAAAAACCAACCCAGGAATATGCACAGTCTGTTATTAACAAAAGGATTGCACAGAGGAGTGAGTGCAGCAGAGGGAGCAGCCAGGACCTGCTCTGTGCTGCTGCACGAGCCCTCCCCCACCACTACACCCCATCCATGAGAACACAGAGATCGTTTTCCTGATGTCCCATTAGGAATCAAACACTTGGTGGTGAAGGCGAATGGTACTGCAGGCTGGGTCCTTCCACCTGAGCTGCGGGGGAAACAGCCTTTACCCCAAAGACATGGCACTGGGGAGGGACTGGGCTCCTGGGTCCTTTTCCTTGCTCTGGGAAGGGATTTAGGGTCTTCCCTATGGTTTTCCATCTGCTTGTGTCCTGTCTGCCAGCTCCCTGCCTGCCCTGGGCACCTCAGAGCATGGAGCATTACAGAGCTTATGGGACAGCAAAGCCAGCACGTCCGGATGACACAGGATGGAGAAGGATGGGGAGGCTACAAGGAGCTCCATTCTTTCCCACTCCCCAGGGGATATTTTGGGCAGGGACTGGCTGTGCTGAGGGTTCCCAGGAAGGGAAATCTCATTTGAGCTCTCCTAAAACCCCACAGAGTTTGCAGAAGAAACAGAGGAAATAGGATTGCAGATGGCGTGAGATCCAATGCCTGCATTTCTGCTGCATGGAAATGAGGGAGGAATTAGTATTTCTGATGCAAAAATGGGAAGAAAAAGCTGGTATTGGGATTTCTGGGGGAGGGAGGGTTGCAAAGCAAATTGTAGAACAGCAGCAACTCACTGCAGAGCCACTGGAACATCCTGGTGAGATTTCAGCCCCCTTTTTACATTTTCTGAGTATAATCTAACATCATTTTCACAGCAGAAAGTCCATTTTTCTCTCCTCCTCTCTTTAAAGAAAAGGCTGAAACCAACCAGATTTCACACCTAAGGTGGTTTTGTTTTTCCAAGGGGCATTTTCAGGGGGAAAGGCTTCAGCCAGTATTTTAGTAGCTGAGGAGAGCCTGGTCCTCACCCGGCTCTTTCCATCCTCAGAGCCCAAACACCCACAGGGGGCTCAACCAGTGGTATGAGTGGGGAAACTGAGGCAGAGACTGAGTGTCCCTGACCAGCAGTCAGGGTTCAGCCCGCTCTGTGGGCATCACCACAGGCTCTCTCCAGCATGCCTGTCCCCTCTTACCTGCAGGATGGTCCCAGCAGTCATAGGATGTCACAGACAGCACCGGCATCCTCGGAGTGGTCACAGTTGTGGACGTCCCAGCGGATGTGGGAGCAGCGCAGCAGCGAGGGCTCGTGGCCCTTGCACTTGAGGTTGTCAAGGAAGATGTATCCCGTTCCCTGGCCGTACCGGGCCTCCCCCCAGGCTGCCATGGCGTGCCCGCAGCCCACCTGCCTGCACACCACCTTGGCGTCCCGCAGGTCCCAGGCATCGTCGCACACCGTCCCCCACTGGGACAGGTAGAACATCTCCACGCGCCCCTCGCACCGGTGGCTGCCGTTCACCAGGCGCAGGGACCCTGCGGAGGGCAGGGGGTGAGGCAGACCCTACCCGTGCCCACCCCAGCGCTGCATCCCACTCTCCACCACCCCAGGAAAGCCTGGTCTCTCCAAGGCTCAACTCCCCCCACTGCCTCTGCACAGCCAGGAGCACAGGGGGGTGGCCATTTGCCAGTATCAGAGCTGGGGGTGACCCCCCAGAGCATCGTGGTGGATGTTCAGGTTGAAGGAACAGACAATAATCTCTGTTCCTGGCTCAGCCCCTTTGGTCTGTCACCTCCTCTCCCCACCAAGGTCCATCACCAAATGATCCATCACCTGAGGTCTGTCACCTCTGCCTGAACCAGCCTTGAAGGCACGAGGAGAGGCCATGACTTAATGGTGACACCAGATTCTCCCCACCCCATAGGCTGCTTCAGGCACTGCCAAAGCTTGGGCCTCTGCCTGAGCCACCTCTGTTTCCACCCTGTGCCAGTGTGGAGTGTCCCCAGGTGACACCTCAGTGCCTACCCTCTGTGGGACGAGTAGGGACCAACGTGGTGGTTGTAGCAGTGGTTTCTTGGAAATGCTCTCCAGCATCATCAGCACCTGGTGCAGTGGGGAAGGGGTGGGAAAAATGACCCAGGGAACACTTGTGCCCACGGTACCAACTGCCACTACTGTCCCCCATGGCCAGGAAGCCCCCCAGGGTCAGGTCAGAGCCCCCCAGCAGGAGGGTGGAATGGCTGGGGACAGATGCAGGGTTATGTGAGGTGGGATATGCAGCCACTGCACTCCCAAGGAAGTGCACAAATGGAGACCAGAGCTGGTACTCACATTACAGTCATCACCTGCACCACAGCACCAACCATGCTGCTGTTATTTCTCCACAGGCAGGAGGAACCCCGGGGTCTGAGGGCTCGCAATCACCCACCACCCCATGTTGGAGCCCCAAATTCCCGCAGCCAGCCTGAAATCCTCCCTACACCCACTATCTCATTGTTTCTCCATTCCACCGAGCCAGTCTCCACCGGAGAACCCCCCTCTCACCCACCAGGCTCTTCCCCCTACTCTCACCTCGGCAAATGACCCCGGCATCCTCGTGGTGGCCGCAGTTGTGCTGCCCCCAGCCCAGGTGGAAGCAGTCGGCCAGGCGAGCCTCGCCGCCGCCGCAGCCCACGTTGTCCAGCAGGACCGGCCCGCTGCCGTAGCCGAAGGAGCCGAGGACGGTGGCGGCGAGGGCGGCCCCGCAGCCCAGCTGCCGGCACACCACCTGGGCGTCGGGGAAGTCCCAGTCGTCGTCGCAGACGGTGCCCCACGTGCCGCGGTGCTGCACCTCGACCCGCCCGCGGCAGCTCCCGTTCCCGTTCGCCAGCCGCAAGCCGCCACCTGCGTGGGGGCCCCGGCACAGGCACGACGCCCGTGGGGGGACCGGGGCTCCGCGGGGAGGTGCAATGTCCCCCGCTGACCCTCCGGGGTATGGGGTGAGTCCCCAGGGAGCATGGGGTGAGCCCCTGGGTTATGGGGTAACCCCTGGGGATGTGGGTGCAAATCCCCTGGGGATATGGGTTCAAACCCCCTGGAAATTTGGGCAAAACCCTGTGGGCATGGAGTGAGTCCCTGGGTTATGGGGTAACCCCTGGGGATGTAGGGCAAAACCTTCAGGGCATGGAGTGACCCCCTGGATAATGGGGTAATGCATAGGGATATGGGAGCAACCCCCTGAGGATGTGGGGCAAAACCCTGTGGGCATGGAGTGAGTCCCTGGGTTATGGGGCAACTCCTGGGGACATGAGTGCAACTCCCTGGGGATGTGGGGCAAAACCTTGTGGGCATGGGGTGAGTCACTGGATTATGGGGTAACCCCTGGGAATGTGGGAGTATCCCTTGTGAGACCTTGGGAGTCTGGGATGAAGTGTGGGGATGTCAGCTGAGCCCCTGGGGACATAGGGTAAGTCCTGAAGATGTGGGGTGAGCCCCCCCAGGGACAGGGAGCCCCATGCAGGACTAACAGCAGCTGCACACTTACTTTCCTGCTCAACAGTCAGGAGCATGGTGGTGACCACCTCAGTGGCCTGGGACGGCTGGTCCCTCCCATCTGTCACTGCTGGGACAAATGTGGGGACACACAGGCATTGGGAGGGGGGTCCAGATCCACCACCCACTGCCCCTCCTCCAGTCGGTGCCAGCGACCACCAGCACCAGAGCTGGCCCATGGCAAGTTCCTGCCATGGGCAATGTCACCTCCCAAGTGTCACCCATGCATGGCAGGAGCACAGGGTGACTGTGCTGGGTCACAGCTGGCTCTGAGCAAGAGCCCAGCTGAGTGACTGCCGACCTCCTCCTACCTGTGGCCGTGGCTGTGAGTGTCTCCTCGGAGTCCAGGGCCACTGAGGTGGTGAATGATGTGATGGTGGATGTGTCCAGCCCTGCAGTGGCACAGAGGGACAGAGGTGACATGCAGAAAGATGCTGCACAGCCATGAACGTGCTGACTGTGGCAGGCAAACCCAGAGTGGTTGGAGCTGATGATCTCAGAGATATTTTCCAGCCTAACTAATTCTATGATTCTGTGGTTCGAATCCTCTAGGACCGTGAGCGTGGGGATGGGCCATGTCCATCAGCACATCCCTGCTGCCCGTGTGCTGGAAATGGGGCTTTTCCACCCCAACCCAAGCGCTGGGGTCTCACATGGGATCTTCCTTCTCTGTGTACCTGGGAGTTTTACCATCAGGATTCATTAGCTTTTATGCTTTGTTATCCCCTGCCCCACTGAGCAAGGGCTGTGCAGGGTGGTGCCATCAGGTCCATGCCCAAGGGAGATGCCAGAGGGGATGGGGATGCTTAGGGAGGAAATCTACAACCTGAGAAAATTGTCCCTTTTCTCCTGCATCAGCCCCTTCATCCATTAATAGCGGGAAAGGGAAAGCACTGGCACTTACTGCTCCCATCATTAACCGTGATAATGAGAGAATTTAGGGGGATTATTAACATTATAAACAGTAATCAGCAGAGAATAGCAGAAATACATAATTTCAGGAGGGGAAGGGGAGGCAGGCTGGGTCTGGCATCGTGCCTGGCCCCTGGCAGCCACTTGCTCCTTCCGGACACGGGCAGCTTGTTTTCCAGCCAGCAGAGCAGGGAAATGGCAGAGGGAAATAGCAGGATGGCAGATGCATTTCCCCTGCAAATCACTACCCTGGCCATGCCCCAGTCTCTCTGTGCAGTGCTGCATCCTGCTGCAGAGCACTGGGGTGACAGTGGATAAGGAGCAAGGATGCTCCTACAGCACAAAGCCCAGCCCCTGGCCAGCCCTGGGCACCTCAGCATCTCTCCAAGGCCATTTCTCCCTGGAGACCAGGATGTGCCTGGGTTTCTCCCCGCCCTGATACCTGCACAGATGACCCCGGCATCCTCGTGGTGGCCGCAGTTGTGGATGCCCCAGCCGAGGCTGTAGCAGGCGGCGAGGAAAGGCTCGCTGCCGTCGCAGTTGACGTTGTCCAGGAGGATGCGTCCTGTTCCATAGCCAAAGTAGGCGTTGCTCTTGTAATCCAGGGCTTGCCCACAGCCCAGCTGCTTGCACACCACGCTGGCGTCGCTCAGGCCCCAGTCGTCGTCGCAGACCGTGCCCCAGTTCCCGCGGTAGAAGATCTCCACCCGGCCCTGGCAGGTGTCGGGCCCGCTCACCAGACGGATGCTGCCGTCACCTGGAGGGTGGCAGCACGTGGTGAGAAGGATGTTGTGTCCCTGCACATGGCACGGCGATGCCACCGAGCCTGGACCCGGCTGTGTCCGTGGTGGCAAAGAAACCGAGTGAGAAGGAGCGGGGAAAAGGTGATGCGTTAGGGTAACACAGCTTGGGAGCCTTGGAAAGCTCTGGGATGGGGTTTGGCTATGGTCAGCAGGGTGATGGGGTCCCTGGGTCTCCCCCTCAGAGCTTGGGCTTCACAGAGGGGCAGCAGGTCACAGTGGGGGACACTGCCTTCAGCCAGGATGTCCCCCCTGCAAGCAACAGTCGAGCAGCTTACTTTCCCCATCCTGTACCGAGGCTGTCAGGGTCCTGGTAGTCGGTCCTTCACTGGCTTGAGTGGGTGAGAACTCTGCAAAGGGAAGCAGAGAGGTGGCACCTGCTGCTGCTCCTCCCCGAAGCTGGAGGGATCCCTCCCACCCTACTGCTCCAGGAGGGTTTGCACCAAACTAGCCCCAACAGGGGAAGAAAGAGGGGTTTGCAGCTGCACTGCCCTGCCAAAAGGTCTCTGACAATGGCTCAAGCCACTCCTCTGCCCTCAGACCCATCTCCCTCACCTCCTTTTTCGCCCCTTCCACCTCTTCTCTCCAGCAGTGCCATGATTCATTTTCCTGTTTTCTGATTGCTGCTGGTCCAACCTACCAGCCAACCCAGCATCCCTGCCTTTCCATCCCTCCTTTTCCAAGCCCAGCTTCTGGAGGACACAGAGATTCACTGAGCAGCTGCTCTGGGTCTGCACAGCCTCACGTTCACTGCTCACTGATGCCTGGCTGAGGAGCAAACCCTGAGTAGCTACACAGGAGAAACGTGTGTGGGGTGCATAGGGGACAACATGGAGCCGTTCCACTTTCACTTGCCAAGTTCAAACATTTTTCCACTGTTTTTCTCACCTTTGGGAACATTTCCTACTGAAAAGCTCAGCAATTTAAAGAAAGACAAGTCAGAAGAGGAAAGAGCAGTGGGGCAGCAACTGACTCAGAGGCAGGAGCGTGGGTGGGCATGTGCTTTGTCCTCAAGGATTGTGCTGGAGAGTTCGCAAAGTCCCTGAGCTGGGAGTGACAAGGAACACAAAACAGGCTGGTCACCTTATGGAGCACCAGCATGTGGAGCTGGGAGGTGACCTGGATTGAGGAGAAGGGTGGAGGGAGGATGCAGAGGAGGTTTGGCTGACCCAGGATGAGAAGCACAGAACCTGAGACACGACTCTTGTGCTCCACCAAGGCATCTGCAGCCCCCACAGGAACCCCCCACAGGAACCCCCACAGGAACCCCCTGCTCTCCTCACCCCGGAGGAACCCAACCTCACTACCATTGCACACGACAGCCACGTCCTCGTAGTGGTAGCAGTTGTGGATGCCCCAGCCGTGGCTCCAGCACTCGCTCAGCGCTGCCTCCCAGCCCTTGCAGTCCACGTTGTCCAGGAAGATGGGCCCGCTCCCTTGGCCGAAGGTCATGGCAGCCGGGAGGGTGATGGCGTGGCCACAGCCCAGCTGGCGACACACCACGTTGGCATCCACGATGTCCCAGTCATCATCACAGACTGTCCCCCAGGAGCCATTGTAGAGGATCTCCACACGCCCCTGGCACCGGCTGGGCCCGTTGGAGAGCCGTATCTCTGGGAGGATGGGCAGAGAGAGGTCCCTCATCAGGCAACAGGCCAGGAGGTGACAAACAGGCAGTGGGTGTCACGGGGAGCAAAACTATCCCAAATCCCTGCTCCGTAAATAAACTGGTGACCCTTCTCTGTATTGCAAGGCAGCTGTTGGATTGCTGCTGCACAGCTGGTGGTGGGACATGGGCATCCCTTCATCTGCTGGAAGCAGAGGACATGGAGACCCAACATATCCCACTGCATGAGTGAGATGCACCAATATCAAGGCCAGGTTAGGGCTTTAACCAATCTGGTTTAGTGGAAGGTGTTCCTGCCCATGTCACGGGGGTTGGAATGAGATAGAATTAAGGTCTCTTCCAACCCAAACCATCCTGTGACTCTGTGATCATCCCATTACCTCGCCTCCTGATGGGCAGTAACCCAACGGGAGAAAGGGAAAGCAGGCGTGTGGCACCACGTATAGACAAAGGGGTGACAAGTGACAAGATGCAATTAGCAAACTCTTATTGGCCTCAGCGGGTGTGTCCAGAGCTGGTCCCACGTGGGAGTCAGTGGGTTGGAGATGATCTCTCAAGCTGCTGGTGGCAGGGAGCAGGCATGGAAGTGCCCCTGGCCTGCCACGTCAAGGGAATTATTTGCCTGTGTGTGACGCATGGCACAGGGACAGGGACTCAGCAGGAGGTGGCAAAATTCCCCTCTTGGGATAATAAGCAGAATAGGGATAATAAAGAAACTCTATTTTCTTTCTGTAAAAGGAGTCTAGCTTCTTCTTGCTGCTTTTTGTTCGAAACTGACATGCTTCCTTTTTGAAATTCCCCCCAAATCTCTTTTTGTTTTTTACCAAAAAATTCATTTTTCAACTACAAAACTTCCTGGAGAAAAGTGACTTCAAGAGAAAAATCTCACCTGGGATTGGCAACAGCTCAGGCTCGGAGGTGGTGCCTGCAAGGGAGAAGAGAAGGGACAGTGGATGGGGACGAGTGTCTGGACCTCATGGACATCCCATAAGCTGCCCCTGTGTGTGCCCTGGGACTTCACAAGCTCTTGGCAGATGCCAGAGCCCAGCACAGATTCCTCAGCCATCTGAGGCACCTCAGGCTTGAGGCTGTGGCTGCACAGCCCTCTCCTGTGGGTGACACCTTCCAAAATCCTTCCAAATCTAATGGAAGGCATCCCTTCCCATGGCAGGCAGTTTGGAATGAGGTGAGCTTTAAGACTGCTTCCAACCCAAACCACTCCACGGTGCCTCTGTGCTAATTACAGCACCCAAGGGCTGATCAACACCCGTGGTGGCTCTGTCACCTCTTTTCCTCACCCTGCCTTGGACCAGCCCTGTCCTGCTTCACGCTCAGCCTACGAGCAGTGACGTGAAGGTCAATCCCAGCTGCTCCGGAGGCGGATGTCACCGCCGTGAGAGGCAGCGTGAGCCTGGGGGGACAGTCGAGCAGATGAACCCACCTCCCTTTTCCTTGCTAGGACGTTGCCTGGGAGACCATTAAGTCAGCTAGAAAACAGGGCTGTCAAAGAAAGACCTAGAAGCCCCAAGAGAAACGAGAATAAGGCAACTGTCTAGATGTATCCACGAGTTAGCAGGGATGCTGCCCGCAGCTGGGATGAACATCAGCAAGCAGGGAGCTCCAGCCATGGTCGGGCATTCCTGCCCTTCCCAGCTGGACCAGGCAGGCTGGAAAGGGATGCTGCGATGCCAGCAAGAAGTGGGGATTACACAGGCAAGTCCAAGGGAGCAGAGAGGCTCTGAAGGAGAGAACAGGGAAGGACATGGCAGCCCTGTGGGCTGGAAAACGGGAGAGAGATTACTCAGCTCACCTCTGCACCAAAAATGTGGACATGTGAGGGTTTCTAGGAAGAGTGTTTCATCCTGGTTTGTATTGATTTTTAACACCTAGTCCACTCCAGTGCCGAAAAAGCAGTGGATAAAAAGACACTGATAAATATTCATCTCCCTTTAAGTCAAAATCAAAGCTCTGAAATATTCATTTAAGAGCATCTTCCAGCAAAGTCAGGAGAGATCTGAAAAAAAATATGCCTGGTATGCCTACCATAATGAGGAACGAGGGGGAGACTGTATTTTTTTGAGAAGAGAGAGAGCCCTCCGTGTTTCTCTGATCCAGCTTCACAAAGCCAAAACAAAAAGGGAAACTGCTGGAGTAAACACCGGTGCTGAACAAAACCACCAAATGGGAGGACAAATCGCCCTTCGTTAGTGCCCATTAATGAAGAGAACCGGGAGATGGTGGGGGGGGACAGCGGCAGAGCCAGCGGGGTCCCCCCAGGGTCCCCACACCTCGAGTGTGGGCGCAGGGGGGACGGGAATCTCCAGCTGAGGGAGTGGGAAGGCGAAACCTGATCTAACTCAATTAGGGTGTCTGACTACACCTGAATTCCCAGTTTTCTGTCTGGCTGTGCCTCGGCGCGGGTTTGTTGAGGCAGGAATGTGTTACCCATCGCCTGACTGTAATTACAGGGATACAGTCACACCGGGATAACTGCGCTGTCTCAGCACTCGTGCAGACTCTCATTTCAGGGCGGGCATGGCTTTTCTCCGTTCGATTGAAATGCTTCCCAGCTTGTCAGGGCAGCACCTGCCAGGAGTGAGCAGGGACTGTTGTCCTAAGGGGATACGGGTGTTTATTCCGCCCATCGCTTTGGCAGGATCAGTCCCACGGGGCCTGGGGAGCAACCCGGGAGTATCCTTTGGCCGTCAGCATCTTCCCATCGGTGCTGTCCGCTCCGGGGCGCTGTGCTGGCAGCTGTCTTTCCCATTCCCCTGCTGCCTTGTGTGCTGATCTTTCCCTCATACATCAGTCATGGTGAGAGGTAAGAGCTGAACGTGCTGTGCTCCCTCCATCCCTGTGCACGCTCAGCTGGGGACACCGTGACCATTCTGTTCATGGAGAAAACTTGGCCACAAATCTGAGAGCTGGAGGGAGATCGTGGGTGCCCAAAATCCCTCCCACCACCCAACGCAGGGCTCACCGGTGGGGCTGAGGAGGAGGAGGAGGAGAAGCACGGCTGGCATCAAGGAAAGGGGCAGCATTCCGATGTCCAATCCCCCCGTGCCGCGCCGGGTGGCCGGACAGGGACTGAGTGTCATTGCTGCACGATGGTCCTTCCACAGACAGGTATCCAGAGGAGGCTGTCCCTGAAACACGCAGACAGCAGTTAGTGGGGATGGCCAGGAGAGCCTGTGCTCACCAAGGACCATGCAGGACCTCTGAACATGTCCCTCCCTCAGTATTCCCAGGAGCAGTGACCAGGAGAGACGTGAAAAGTAATTCTGATAGGATTTATTGAGAACAAGAGATGTTTTTTTCTTGAGTGGCAGGCTGAAGCTGAAGGGCCACATCCCACTCTCAAGAGGAAACTGGAAGCCAGTTTATCTCTGCTCTTTGTCATCCGTTGGGGAAAAAAGCAGGGAAAGGCATTTCTGTGGCAAGACAGAAATTTCTGGAGTCTATAGGACAATGTGATTCCCCTGGGGGATGGAGATGTAAACTCCACGGGGATGAGATGGAAAGCAAACAGGAATGTCAGCAGAAAATGGGGAGGAGATTAAATATCGTAAGATTCCATTTCCCCTTCATTTACTGCTCCCTGCAGGAATCGCTGCCGGAGGGGTGGATTTCTAGCTACTGACCGTTCGGGAGGGGTTTGGGGGATGGTCCTGCTGGCCGTAACACCTCTGGGAGCCCAGACCCACATCCCAGCTCTCCCAGCAGTCCGCCTGACGGCAGCGTGTGCTGGTGGAGCAGTGCCATCGTGAGGATGCTCTCACACGCAAAGCCAGGCTCTCAGGCTCAGCTCAGCAGACCTGAAATCAGTCACTCCAACCTGCATGAGGCACACCATCTCCTTAAGGGACACACACCAACTACTGTCATCTCCTGCAGGTCAGAAACTTGAGAGAGGACATTGAAATCTGCTGTATCAGTGACCAAACTCTCCCTCCCATGGAAACCTCTCATCCAGCCTTTTCCTGCTCCTGATTTTCCCACGCAGAAACACAGAGTAAGTGCTCCCATGTGCTGGTGTACACCCAGCCAGGGTCGGTCCCTCACGACTGTGGGGCTGAGTGGCCTCCAGATCAAGGCTTTGATTTTGTTGCCTGCACCAGAGACAGATGAAGGTGGACCAAGACTTTTTATGTGCATCAGCAAGAGGTGATGGAGGTGCCGGGTGGAGCCTCCACGGATGGGACGCGGCCCCGTTACTCCTCCCTGATCTCTCTGCTCATCTCCTGCTGCCCAAGCCTCTGGAGGAGACCCGCCAGCAGACAGACGGCTCAGTGATGGGGGATGAAAACCAATCTACTCGCTGGGGTGGTGGCTTTCAATACTCCATTCATCCCTCCTGCGGTGCCGAATAAAGTGTCCTTTTGTCCCGGCGGCCCTCCCCGCTGCCCGGAGGGGCAGGGCTGACAGACGGCCCCTCCGCCGGCCCGCCCCGGCCGAGCCCCGGCACCGCGTCCTGCCCGCAGGCTCCTTGTCATCGCCGGCCACTTTTGTGCCGGAGCCAGCGCGTTCCTGCTCCCTGGAAGGGTGGCAGCAGGCATTAACCACTGCGGTGCTGTGCCACGGCCGACCCCCAAGAGGGCAAAACCTCATTTTCCTTCTCTGCTCCGTCCTCACCCCAGTGCTTAGGGTTCAGCTACAAACTGAGCCGCCCTTTCCTTGCACCCAGGGATGCTGAGGCCCCTTCAGAACGTCTATAGATTAAAAACGACTTTTAAGCCATCATTAGCCATCGTGGCACTGCAGCAAAGCAAAACATCCCTTTAATATTGCCCAGAAAAGCTGTGGCTGCCCCATCCCTGGAAGTGTCCAAGGCCAGGTTGGACGGGGCTTGGAGCAACCTGGGGTAGCAGAAGGTGTCCCTGTCCATGGCAGGGGGCTGGAATGAGGTGAGCTTTAAGGTCCCTTCCAACCCAAACCCCTCTGTTGATTCTGTGATGATTCTGTGATTTAAAGGGTCGCTGAATGTGAGTTTCTGGAAGTCCCTTCAAACTGAGGTCCTTCAAGGTGTCAGGTGCCCCGTAAACCCACCCCCCAAGGAAGGAGCAGCAAATCCCACATCACCCCCAGCCTGCACAAGTGCTGCCTACTGGGATTGCTGCAAAACTCACAGGGGAGGACCAGAGCTCTAGTGTGGGGCACAGAAAGTCGCTGCTTTCACCCAAAATAATGCACCACAGCAGACATACTGTGCCCCACCAGCTCTTTGCCCATGGTGAAAACTCCCTCCTCCCACCTGGACGTGAGACCCAACGGGTCCTTCAGTCCCCTTTGGTCTCCTTTGTGCTCTTTGGCCACAGCTGGAGTGAACCCCCACTCTCTATTTGTCACTTCTTCCACTTTTTAACTATTGAAATAACTTCAGGAGAAATCACAGTCTTTCAGCCACCACCACCCTGCCAGATCATTATTTGTAATCACCACCCTGACCTGAAAAAAAAGCATCATAAATCCACATACCTGTTTGATAATTTCTCTCCAGTATAAAGGTGGGTTTATCGAATCCCAGAAATATCTATTCTCTTTAGAAATAAAGGAAGGAGCTGGCTAGTTAGTTATAAAAAAATAGAAAAATAGTGATTAAAATTAATATTCCCGGTAAGAGGTGATGGGGATAAGGAAGGAATTTTTTCTTTGGGTGAGATCGTGTTTACAAAATTTTTTAAAAAAAGTAAAGAAGAGAGAAGACAAAGGATCTCATCCATCAACAGAACAGGTCCAGCCCATCATCTCTTTGCACCTTTGGGGCTGCTGCTGCTGGGTTACAGCAGGATGGCAGCCCTGCATCCCCTCCTGGGGCAGATCAATCCAAAAGCAAAGGAGAAAGAGAGGATGGAGGAGGAGGAGGGCGAAGAAGAAGAGGAAGAAGAAGGACAGAGAAGGGAAGAGAGGGAAGACCGCTAAGGAGACATGGCAGGGAGGGAATGGCTCGGGTTTCAGCGAGGCAGGCAGGGACACATCCTTAAATTGGGTGCTGGCGGAGCCTGGGTTACGCCTCAGGGGAAGGGAGAAGCTTTTTCAGAGGAATTGGGCTTTTCAGCTCCTTCCCACCTCCCTCCTCAGCTGTCTGAGTGCCTGCCTGGAGAGGAAGTCAGCAATAACCATCTGGCTGGAAATATTTCTGTCAACGTCTGAGCCAGCACTGGGATGCAGTGAGAGGGGACGGTCCCAACCTCCTGCCTCTCCCGGGGGATTTGTGAACCTGCTCCTAAGACAAACCATGGTCCTCCCTGCCTGTTCCTTGGAAAGAATTTACCTTGAAGACGTCCTCTTTTTCAGTATTTTTCCTGCCTGGCTATCCAAGGCAGGTCTGCTGAGGAAATTAGAGGGACTTGCCACATCCTTGCTCTCTTAGCCTGCAGTGAGGGATGTCCTGTGGTGGAAACCTTTCCCATCCACCTTCTCCACCTCTTGCTCTACACATTCATGTTGTCTCCTTCAGCTCCCAAGTGGAGCACCTTTTTGTTTTAAAAAGAATTGTGTGTATTTAGTATTTTTTAACCATTTTAACCATCATTGCAAGTAAAAGCCAGGTAATGTGAGACTCTTTGGTCTCAGCAGCCTTGAAGATCAAGGGAAAAGAAACTCCAAACATACTGGGCTTCCCAGTCTATGAAATCTTATTGCTTCCCAGCAATTTTAGGAGCCTGGTGTGCTTTTGGTTTTGAACAAGCTGATCTTACGAGCCACAGGATTCCTGTTCTTGGTCTCACAAAAGGCAGCATTTTCCTCATGGCTCTTGCTGCTGCATTATTTACTCACTCCTGCACAAAGCCCAGACTCTTAAATGCCCTAGAATGCCTGTGTTTCATGCTTTAACTCCTCACAAAGCCAGCTTTGGCTACAACTGTCACCAACTGCTTCTGCCATTACCTTCTTGTATGCGTTCAGTAATTAGCAATTAGGCATTTTTACTCCCCAGTAGCAGCAAAGTTCTAATTAACCAGATCATAAGTGCAAGTTTCAAAGGTGCCTTTAAAGTCTGTTTTGCCTAAATTTTGACAAACTCCCTGCTTGTCCTGGCTGTCTGCCATGGCCCACAGACTGGGAATCATCAACTCCAGCATCAATCCACATCCAGGCTTTGGAGACCAGGAGTGTAAGTTGCCCTAATGTGGACATGCAGGGATAAGGTCAGCAGTCTGAAGGTGCTTTCCATCCTGTCAAGGATTTCTCTGGCCACTTGAGCACCATCTCAGGCATTTTCCGTGTCTACATCACTCCTGCACGTGCTTTGAGTGTCTTGGCAGTGTCAGGCTATGGGATTACGCTGCTCTGAGGAAAAGAAAACACAGCCAGCCTTATTCGAGGAGCAGCCACAACATAAGAAAGGCTAATTATAAAATTCCACAGGACAGCAAGGCTGTTCTCTTGTGTGCCAGGGGAAAAAAAGCTGGTTTTGTGCTTCGTGATGGACCTGCTGCCTGGTCAGCCAGGGACACGCAGGAGCAATCAGGGACATCCATGATGCTCATGGGAGAGTGGCTTTTGGAGGGGTCTGGGCCATCCCCTCATCCCCTCAGCATCTGCCATGTGCCACGAGCAGCATCTACCACAGCTTCCTATGGCAGCGGGTGGCATTTCCAGCAGATCTGTTTTCTGGCAGCAGCTCAGTCATGGGTGGAAGCTGGGGAAAACAAGTGGCTCACAGATCTGCAGAAAACACAGAGCCTCCACAAATATAATAATAATAAAAACAGATTTTCCTTTTCAATTAGCTGGGAAAATACAGAAAGGAGAGATAAACTCGTGTGTGTGTGCTATGCCAGGGCCAGGAAATGTTTTGGGGATGTAAAGAAGAATCTGGTGCCATATAAAAAAGCCATAAGCTGAAACAAAAGGCATCTTCTTGCTGTCAGGAGGGAAGGATGAGGCTGACCTGATCCTCAGGACACCACTTGCTGTTGTGAGCCATTATCCAGCTTATAATGAATGACAGGATTCCCCTGATGGTTGCTGAGCTAAATCGCTGGGTATTTAGGGGTTTCCTGCTGCTGCCTGAGATTTGGGGAGCACCAACATAAAGGATGCTGCACCTGCAATGGGATGAGCCACCCCTCCTTCCTCCATTCCTCCTCCCGGTCTGGAGTATGAGGAGCAGGTGGGATCCTGTGATGTGGGGTCCCAGGAGAGGAGCTCTCACCCCAAACCACCCTGTGTCCAGCAGCCTCAGGAGAAGGGAAAGATGTAAACGCAGTACAAGAGCATTTTGGTTTCCTGTCCTGACACTGAGCTCTGCCTCAGTGCAGCTGGAGCTGTGCTCCTAACACAGCCCTGTGCTAATTTCAAGGCATTTTCTGGCAGTTTATAAATACTGAAGGAGAGGCAGGGCTGAGGAAAGGGCAGTGGCAGCCCCCAGCATTGCACTCAGCTGCAGCAAGCTCCGAGAGAGGTACCCATCCCCTCCCCAGACAAAATCACCTTTGTTCCTCCCGGTAATCTGCTTCCTGCCCGACGTGCTGCAGAAACCACCTCAGCCAGGTGAGAAAGAGCAGCCCAAGGACTCAGTGCTGACAGGAGGCTCTCCGGAGGGCAGCCGACCTATGCCATGGGCTCCGGCCGGCATCCAGAGCTGCGGAGGAGCAGGCGTGGATCACAGCGGGAAAGAGGGCATGGAAAACAGAGAGCCGGGTCCCCTCAGCACCCCACGCTGGTCACAGCAAGGGCACTCACTGTGGGTATGACCTTTAGGGTGTGTCTCTGTCTCCCTGCCTTCCCTGCATTACCTCTATGGGGTGAAACCTGACCCTACACCAGGTTCCCAGCAGTGGGATCCAGTGGGACAAAAGCCATATATAGGTGTGTGTATTTATATATCTATTTATATATTTATATGTGTATACGGGCTGTCCATTGGGACCAGCACTTGCTGGCATCTCTGCCAGCCCTGGGGAATCCAGGCATCCCATATCTGCTGGTGCGAGATGGGAGTGGTGCAGCCTCCGTGCTTTTAAACACACTCCAGAAGCCCAAACCACGCCTAAGTGAGCGACTGGGAAGTGGCGGCCTGTATAGGGAGACACACAGGCTGACACGACAGACGGGGTGGGCATCGCTGCCTGCTGGGGCAGCAGCCTCTGCGGGGTGGAGATGCCGTATCCGAGCCTGACACTCCATGGGACAGCTTGGGTTGGAAGGGACCTTAAAGGGTCCATTGAATTCCAGGAAATCTCCGCAGGGATCACCTCGTCGGCTGCCAGGCGGCTGAGTGTGCACTAGGTGGCAACCCGCTTCAAGGGAGAGGCGCTTGCGGCAGCGGGGAGGGATGTGGGGTTTGGGCAGGGAGGGCAAAGCTCCACCGGGAACCCCCAGGGGTCCTGCCAGCGCTGTGGGCACAGCAGGCAGAAGGCAGAGCAGGAGCAGTCCCGTCCATAATTAACACTAATGGCTGGTCAGAGCAGGGGAGACAGACAGGCACTCAGCCCAGAGGAGAGGGCTCCAGAGTTCCCCGGCTGGATTTAACAAAGGCAAGGATGGAGAGAGGCTTTTGAACAAGGTCTGTGCCCACAGGGAGAAGGGCAGGGGTTTAAACTGAGAGAGGGCAAATTTAGGTGATATCAGGGTTAGGAAAGGCCCTGGCACAAGTTGTCCAGAGAAGCTGTGGCTGCCCCACCCCCTGAAAATGTTCAAGGCCAGGTTGGACGGGACTTGGAGCAACCAGATCTAGTGGAAGGTGTCCCTGCCTGTGGCAGGGGATGGAAAAACCCGAGCTTTAAGTTCCCTCCCAACCCTAACCATCCGTGATTCCTTGATTTCCCTGAAGAAGGCAGACAGCAGGGCACAGAGAGTTTAGCTGAGCTTATGAGGTACATCCCACTAGCAGCAGAGATGAGGTACATCAACAGGTAAATCCCAGGTGTCAGAGAGCAAGGTCACCCAGGAAGAGTGGGAAGCTCACACCAGATCCATCCCTGCTTTGTCTAATCAGTCCCCAGCAAGAAGAACCAGCAGCTGCTGCAGAGGAAAATGAAATGAAATTTCACCTATTATCCTCTGCCTGCAGAGGAATTTCTTCCTAATTCCTGTCACTTTGTGTTTGTCTGCTCAGGGAAATTAATCTGAAATCGAGTGGGCTGTGAATTCAAAGTGCTGCAGCAATCCCAGCAGAGCTTGGACAGGCAGTTTCCTAAGTGGCCAGGCTATTCCCCAGAGCACCAGGCTAAGCTTGGCAATTTAACAGAGCCTCAAGCATCAGGTTTTATAGACATTAGAGTAGGACATTGAGTCAAAACCAGTGAGATGGAGCAGCCATGGCGAAATTAATTCAACAGCCTTCTGGCCCTGCTGCAAGAAAAGAAACAGGGGGAAGGCAAATATTTGACTGATTACCCTAGCGTGTGGATGAATCAGACAGGAGCTGATCCCACGTTGGAGGACTCCCTGCTTTGCACATTGATTTGGGGAGCATGCAGAGAAGGCTGTGGGAAAGAACATGGGAAATAAGGGATAAAGCTGAAAAAAACCCGTAAGAGACTGTGTTAAAATCTGTGGGTCAATAAGGTGAAAATCATATAAAATAAAACACCCAATATTTTAGCAGGCAGTGAAGACTTTGAGGTGTGCATCCCTGTAAAAACAGGGTCCTTAGGAAGAGCAGAACACCAAGTTTCACGTTCAAGCTCAGAGAGCATCGAGCATCTTTGCAGAAGGTGTTATTCACACGGAATATTTGAGGGAATTTGTGCAGTGGGGTCTGACAGGTTCAGCTGGTCACCAGGCCCCCACATTCATGTTGTATGTGGTATCTGAGCTCTTCTAAACCCTTTCAGGTTGTTGGGCCATCACAGCATACAGGACAAGTGAGGGAGAGGTGTGAGAAAAGGGTGACTGAGGACCTTGTACTGCTGAGTTGAGGTACCTCAGTCATTCACCGTGCCTGGCAGAGCCTTCCAGGGACCTTGATGCAAGATCAGATCACAAGTCCCTGCTCACAAATAAAAAAATAAAATAAACACAATGCGCTTCTAGACTCTTCCCACAGCTGAGCCAACAACCTGGCTGGTTTATCCCCACGTTACAGCCTTTCCCCTTTCCCAGAAGCTACACCCAGTGCACCTCTGCTCTCCCCCACCCTGTGGCCCTTATCTGTAGCACCTTCAGCCCTGGAGCATCGCCCAGAGCCCTCGCCCAGCCTCCCTCACCAGCCAGGACTCCTCGCTTGGAGCATCCCTTTGGCTCCCAGCCATACCATGCAGCTCTGCCAGACTTGATGGAATCCCTTCTTCACCACCCAATTCTCCCTGAAACCTTTTCCTATTTAGGATCAGAGGATACTTATTACCTGTCCAGCCATGCAGCCACATGGATCCCATAGTCTGCTCCCAGCAAGGATTTATAAAGCATTCCTATCTCTTTTTAAGGTAAAAACCCCTTTGCATTGCTCTCCAGTTCCTAATTACAGCCGTAGGAGACAGGAATCCTAAGCACCTGAGTTGTAAATGTGAAAGTTATTGCTTAAGCAGACACATTACGAGGAGGCCATCAATCACTTTTGGCAATTATTAGTACTTTGTGATCATTTTGAACTCAAGTATGTGACAGTCTCATCCATCCTGGAACAGAGAAATCCATGGGCATTTACATACCAGGCTGAGCTGTGAGGGGATAGCTCCAGAGGGTCTTCATTGGAGCTGTTCTGGTTATGTGCTTGGTGCTGTATCTTTTGGGCAGAAAACCAGCCTTTTATAAGCTCTATAAAGATGACTCTCATGTGTTTAACCCTGGAAGAAGAGTTTTAGAATACCTCTCCATTCCCACAGCATTAAGTGGTTCTATATGTTACTTTTGCTGTGACTCGAGTCCAAGAATAATGTCCTTTATTTTATAAGCCGTTGGGAGCAGCTGTATCATGACATGGGTGTAACAGTGTTGTTGGCTGTAAAGTCCAGGGAAGTTTAAAGTAATTTGATAAGGATAGGTGAATGCTTCCTGGTTTTGAAGGGATGATGATGATCTTAAGTGTTTCTTCTGGCCCATGTGATTCTGTGGTTCTATGATCATTGCTGCCAATGTCTCAGTGGAACTTTGAACTTCTGCACTCACCAAGGGAAAAATCCAGGTGGGGTCTGACCTACCTCTAACAGAGTATGAAGAAGCGATCCAGCTCTCTGCAAGATGCTCCAGGATTAAAGGAATCCCTAAATAAACACACATGTTTTGGAAGGGGTCGATGGAGATGCAGCAGCTGGGAGGAAGCAGCACTCTGTTGTTGGAGAGAGCTGCACGCACAGGGTTGTGTTTAGCAACCCTCATCCCTGCTCAAACAAGGAACAGGCATCTCCAGGGCTTTGCTTTGGATTTACATGGATGTAAATTAAATCCTCCAGGCCACAGTGAGTAGCTGATTGATCCAGGCTGGATCTGGCTCTGGTGGTCCCATCCACATCCCCTTGGGATGGGGCAGCATGGAGAAAGCAGCTCCCACAGTGTCCAGAGGTGTTAAACTGTATTAGAGGCTGCACTGTTAATGCACCACGTCACACACTGTCACACACACAGTATCACACTCACATTATCACACACTATCACTTACACACTATAACATACTATCACTCAGGAACTCAGACATACATTCCATCACACACACACACACACACACACACACACACACACACTATCACACAGGCACACTATCACTATCCCACACACTCATACACAGCCCATCACACACACTCACTATCACAAACACACTATCACACTATCACTCTACTATGACATACAATCACATAATCAACTCACTATCACACACAGACACAATCACACACAATAACATACATGCACACTCATTATTGCACACCCAGTAATGCACACTCACCATCACTCACTATCACTCACACTCACTCTCACTCCCTACTCTGCCCTGGCTCTCACTATCACACACTCACAGCCACTATCATACACAATCACACACACACACACACTATCACATACTCACTATTNGGTTCTATATGTTACTTTTGCTCACTATTACACACACTATCACACAGACTATCACACACTATCACGCACACTATCACTTACTCTCACTCACTCCCCACTCCCCCCACACCCTCTCTTGCTGTCAGTCACTCACAGTTACTATCATAGACAATCACAGACACACACACACAATCACACACACTATCATACACTATCACACACACATTATCTCACACACACTATCACACACACACTATTACACACTATCATTCATTATCACTCACTATCACACAATCACACACACACAGACACACACACACAGAGACACAGAGACACAGACACACAGACACACACACACAGACACAGACACACACACAGACACACACACACAGACACACACAGACACACAGACATACACAGACACACACACACACA
>VXBX01004959.1:85128-120863 GCA_013400415.1 Scytalopus superciliaris
GGTGTTTGTGTGTGGGGGCTGCCGCGGCCGGGGGAGCTCCCCGAGGCCGGGCCGGCCCCGAGACACCCGGTTTGCCGGGGGCAGCGCCGGGCTCGGCCCCTCCCGGCGCTCCGGCAGCCCCTGCGGAGCTGGAGGACCCTCCGGGCCGTGCCACGGGCCGTGCCACAGATCGGACCCGCCCCACCAGCCAGCGGGTCTCCCCACAAATAAATGACCCGCCTCGGTGCCCACAAGGACCTTTGGAGCACGTGTGCCGGACACAGGGTTTGGTGTGATCCCGTGTCCAGGTGTACTTTTCCTGGGTACCTCCCTCAGCTTTCCTATTCCTCCGTACCCCGAAGTCAGCCCTCTGCTTAGCTGACAGGCTTTGTTTCCGCCTCAGCTGCCGTCTCTGTTTCCCCCCTCTCTGTTTTCCCTCTCTGGAAGCTTGTTTTGAGTGGAAGCAGTCCAGGTTTGGAGCAGACAGCTTTATTTCTTCTGTTTGTCAACCCAGCCACCTTGTGCCATGAGGATCAGCAGAGGCTGCGAGAGGGCAGGGACTGATCAGTCTCTGCTCGGAGTTGTTGCTGTGATCCCCTCTCTCTGTTCTTACTCTGTGGTTGCTGCCAGTCGGAGCTGGGTGCTCGTGTAGGAGTAGGTTTTGTTTAAGTATGAGTTACCTGGCAAGAGCTTCCGACCTTGTTGCATCACTGTGCACAGCTTGGGTTGTGCTGCACCCAAAAGTGCAGCTCAGCCAGTGTGAGGGGCTGTGGGGGCTCTGGCTGGTGGTTTGGGTTCAGGGGGGCACAGGGCACCTGTGGAGCTGCTCCAGTCATGCACCCTGCACAGGGTCACATCTTATTGCAGCTCTGTGGCCTCCCTGTGCTTTATGGGCTTTTCTAATCCCTGTGTAATCTCTTCCCATGGGATCTTTGTTGCCCTCCCAGTCCTGTCTCTCAAAATGGTATTAACAAATCCCTCCTGGGCACCCTCTTTGCTGAGCAACCTGCTGAAAAGTCTCTGTTCTACCAGTCTGATGATTTTTATTTTTAATTCAGCCCAGCTCAAGGGCTCCCAAGACTCCTTTTCATTTCCAGCTCACAGTTCATTTAAACTTCCATCAGCACTGGCAATTTCAGTTCAAAAACTTAAAAAGGGGCTTGGCATTTTTAGAAATCATTCTCATACCCATGAATTTTAAAAGCCTGCATTTAAAGCAAAAGAAAATTTTGCTTTCTGCAAGTAGAACAGAATTAAACATGGCTTTCAAAGGCTTTAATTCCCTTTCCCCTGCTTTCTCACCGCCATTTGCTGGAGTTTGAGGAGCAGGGAGTGAAGCTGTTGGGAAGCAGAGCTGAAATGCGCCCAGTTCTTTTCCTGTCCAAGTCCCAGATTAAAGCCATGTGGGCAAATGTTTCGGAGGGTTGTGCTGGGTGTAAAGTTCCAGCCAGACAAATCCAAAGTCAAGCTCTGAGCCCACGTTACAAATTACCTCCGAAGCGAAGGGCAGCTGGACGGAGTATTTAAGTTTGCAGAGGGTTTTGGTTTCATTTGGGGCAAGGTAGACCGTAGGATTTCTGACTGGAGCCAGGACTGTTTGCTGAATAAACAGAGCTTTTAGGGTTGGTGTGAATTTCAGCTGTTCAAGGCGTTTTTAAAGCTCAAGGTGAAGTGTTCTAGTCCATGGGATTTTGGCGAAGATGCAAGGTGAGATGTGTAGCACATCCCAAACCACACCCTGCTCTGCCTCAAACCCCATTCTGCTATGGTGTAATGCACAGGGTATCCCAAGGGAGTGGTCTGAAAGCTGTACGAGCAGCTCCAGTAGTGAATGTATCAACTTTCAATATTTGTGTGCTCCTGAATTCTCAAGAGGAGTCAGGAACTGCAACTTCAGGCCTTTTCTTTGTCTTGTTTGCCTTAACTCAGGGACTCGTGTAATTTTGGCTTACTGAGTCTCTCCCGCATTCCTCGCTTCCCAATCCGTGCAAACAGCTGCTGGCTCACGCAGTTCAGGGAGAGCTGGCAGGAGGCTGAAATACGCCCCTCGCTCCTCCTCTGGACCAGCAGTCCCAGCACAGGAAATACTTTTCCATTCTGATGGGGAAGTGAACGCTGGAGCACGCGACGCTCACGTGCAGCCAGCCTGGGTACCCCTGCGTGTGGTCCAGGAGTCACAGCATCACTGCCATCCCAGGGGTGAGCAATAAGGCTGTTGTCACCCAGCTGTTATCCCAGTGTTATCCCTGTGGCACAGGGAGGAGGTGGGTTTTTTGCTGGGATGTCTTCTTGTTTCCATTTCCTGCTGCTGCGTTTCAGAAAGGAAGGAAAAGGAGTCGCTGGCTCCCTCCTCACAGCCTCCCTCTGCTCTGCTTGTGGCTGCAGGGTGTTCTGGTGACTATTGGGCAACAACTTTGTGGGGGAAAAAAGGTGTTGATTCTGTATTTGGGGTTCAGAGCACCTACTGCAGGTGGGTGGGACAGAAAATTCTGCAACCTGGCTTTGCTTCGCTCTGTTCCGAGCTGAGCACAGACATGCTGGTGGTCCCTGAGGTGGAGAAGTGTTGGTGTGAAACCTGCCATAAAACAAATTGGCAGAGGCAGGTGTTGGGTTTGATACCCTAGGTCTTAATTTGCTGTTTCAAGCAGTAAAAAACTGTCCTTGGTGTGTTAGGGGGGTCTGGATTAGAAGGAAAAGATTCGTGGCAGAGACCAGGGTTGGGTCTTGGTGATCTGGAGCTGTTTGTCATCAACACCAGTTGAGCTGGGGGTGTTGTGTAAAATTCTCTGAGCAGCTCATGAACTAATTCACACTGAATTCCTGGAGAAAGTGTTGCTTTCCTCTTATAAATGCAGACGTGTGGGTGTGTCTGTTCTGCGCTCGCTCTTCTTCTATGTCTTTTTTGAGCTAACAAGCCACATGGGCATGATGGATGGGACGCTCCACGGAGCGTGGGATCTTCCCCCATCCGGCAGGGATGTCATTCTCCGTGCAGATGGCATCCTCCACTGGAAGCCACCCACTGCTGCTCTGCCTCTTGGGAGACCTGAACTTTTCCATTTGATGGGAAGGAAGCTCACAGCTCCCTTCTGACTGCTGGGAGTTAAGCGAGCAATCAGTGACGTGAGACCTTGGGAGGGAGAAGGCGACTTTATTTTAAAACAAAATGAATTTCACTCATTCACAGCCATACCCACCTACACAGGAGCACCAACGTGGGGATCTCCAAGTGGTTGTCCAGCAGATGTGTGTCCAGATGGTCTGGACAGGATTCCCTGAAATGACAAAACAGACAAGGAATGCCAAATATAAGACTGCTGGTGTCTCTTAGGCAGCTTGGTGACCATGTGATGGCTTTGGGTCTGCTCTTTTACATCCCTTGGGGGGTGAGAGTGGTGATCTCTTGTTGTTGGAATTTATTTGCTGGCCTTTGTGTCTTTATCTGGATGTCTTAGGGCTCCTACCCCATTCTCTATTCTTCCCCAAACCATCTCTTAAGGGCTTGAGGCTCTGACTTGAGTCTAATGCAGATTATCCCTTGTTACAAGAGTTCCTTATTTTCCAACCTGAGAAGCTGCAACTAGGTGTGCTTTGATCTTGAGGACCTACTAGATCACTGCCCTCAGCACAGGCTGTTTATTACACTCTGTGTTCCTCCTGGTGTTCTGTGCTCCTTCCTGTCCATTTTTTACTGGGATCACACTGAACTAAAAAAATACGTGTGCTGTGATTTGCAAACCCTGCATGAAGAATTGTCTTCTGGCTTTGTGTGCACATACAGTGCTGCACAGAAGGAGTCACGGGACTGACCCTGGATCAAAGCTGAGCGGTCAGAAGCCTGAATGGAGCTGATGGTGTAGCCCTGGAGCTCAGATCAGTGAGAAGAGTTTGAGAACCACTTGTGTAACCAAGCCGTTCCTGTGCACAAGTGTCTGGGGAGCATTTGACAGCTCACATTGGGGTGGTCAGAGCACAACACTGCCAGGAGAGGTGCTGAGCATGGATGGGGAAGGGGGCAGAGTGGCTGCTTGCCTTGGCACTTTCCTGGCTAGTTGAGTGTCTGTCTGAACTCAGTCAGGGCTTACAGGTCTGCCTGACATGGATCAGCAGTGGCTCGGGGATGGTTTGGTACAGATTTGTGGTGACTCAGGTAGTGTTTGGTGCCACAAAATGAGCAAGAGAAGTTGCCAGCATTGGCAGGAAGTGGGTGGTGGTACCTCACTCACCCTCAGCCAGAGGATTTTGTGGCCAGTCTGCTGTTCTGTGTTCTCCTAAATGCATAGTGAGCATCCTTTGTGAAAGTCGGAGCTTATTTCCCTCTCAAATGGCTGGTGGGGTGTGGATGGAGGATGAAGGGATTTGGGACATCATTCTCAGCTCGGTGTGCTCTCTTTGTTTCTTGCTACAGGTCCTCAGGAGAAAATGGTGTAAGGCCAGCCAGTGCAGCTGCCAGTTCCAGTCGTGCCCAGAGCTCAGGGAGGAACATGGCAGCAGCTCAGGGAGCGGGAAGCAGCTCAGCCGGGCCATCCGGACTCCCCGGTTCTGCCCCGGGGCACAGCAGCAACTCCACGGCAGTGGCGGTGTGGGAATGGCAGGATGAGTTTGGCAAGTGGAGGCCATACCGAGGGAACGTCTGCAGCTACATTGAGCAGGTTATTCAGGCCTCTCAGCAGAAGGGCCGACGTTCGGGGTCGGGGCTCGTCAGCAGCATCCCTTTGGGACGGGCGGATCCCGTCTTGGCCCCCTACGTCATAGACATTCCAAGCTTGACACAGTTCCGGCAGGATACAGGTAAGGGAGCTTCCCTGCCCATGCTGGGGTTTGGCTTGTGAGTAAGGGGGCCCTCCTTCTGTGTGGGACAGACCTACAAAGCTGTGCTGTCTGCAGTTCTTTGAGGGGTGTCACATCTGCTGCTCTCCTGATGCTGTCTGCTGCCCAGTATGGGAACATCTGTGGAGCTGGGTGCAGGCAGCAGGGATCTCTTAAGGAACATCATCACAGGACCCCCCAGAACTCAAAGCTTGTGAGCCAGAGCTCGAAGAGCTGGAAACTCCCCCCACCCACAACCATTCAAGACCACTTGCGTAAAAAAGGCCTTTTTACGATTCCAATCCTCCTGCTTGAATCCCTTGTTCCCTCTGGAACTGGAGTGCCAGCTGCTTTACCTTGGCATGCTGCCCCACACAAGCTGCTTGTGAGAGCCTGCAGCCCCCACACAACACCAAAATGCTGCAGCAGAATATTCCCTGCACTTGTGCTGTGTGAGCCTGGCTTGCTTCCTCCCAGGGAGGAAGGGATGGGCTTAATAGCAGGATTGAGACCTGATTTTCATTTTCCTCTCTCCTGGGCTCACTGGGGGTACAGCTCAGAATTTTCTGAGATGACTCCTGCCCTCCTTTACTCTAGATATGCTGAGCAGCTGGAGCTTAGAAAAGGGGCAGGGATGGAATGCATGCACTTCATCCCTGGAAAATCCAGGGAGATCCCAAATTACACACCCTGAATGAATAGCTGCTTTGGAAAATTCTACATCCACCACTTTCCCCTTTGCCAACACCTCTCCCATCACCCCAGGACACGGTTGAGCGTCACCCCAGTGCTGGTTTCTTGCCAGTTGAAGCAATAAGTGAGCAATACTTTGAATCAACTGCAAGATCAGCCAGTTCTGATGGGAGAGGGAAGTGGTTGGAGCAAATGTGAGCATCACAGCTGCATCTCTGGTTTTATTCTGGCTTGGTGACCTTAGGATTAGTTCTAAAGATGTCCTGGGTGAGGTGAGGAGCTTTCTTAGCTGGTTGCCTTGGCAGGTATGCTCAGCATGGCCTGTTTGAGCACCTGGAAGCCCAGCTGAGGCTGTGGCTTTGAGCAGTACAACATGGACCATCAGAGCTGGCACCAGCGACTGTTTCTTTCCTGTTTTTTCCTGCCAAACTTGTGAAGGAGCCTTCCAGCTTCTTGCCCTCTCAGCCAGTGCTCCAACATGTGGGCAGCAGTCCCAAGCTCTGGTGAAGGTGAGCAGAGAGTCTGTGGGAGGGTAAAAGATGCGTACCAGTGTAAGTGGGACATTCTTTTCCATGAGTGCAGCTGTTTCTCCTTAGAGTATCTCTCTAGAGCCTTGTGGAAGATCTCAAAACACCCAGTGAATGTTATCAATTGTAGGATAGTTTGAAGTTGGTCATCTCTGGGGGACAGTGCAGCACAGTTTTGGAAATTCTGTTGGCTGGTATGATCTCATCTTTCCTTGGACTAGATCTGAGTTTGAATTGTTAATAACAAAAAGGCTAATTCTGCTCCACAGCTCTCCTGCAGTGTTTCCCACCGATCCAGAGGGATGCTGATCAAAGGGGCCAGGGCTGTGAGGTTCCCTCCATAAATACCTGTGTGCTCTGCAACGTGACTATTGGAAATGCTCTCACATCCCCTTTCCATGGCCCAGTTCTAAGCAAAGCTTTTCCTCTCTGCAAAGCTCTGCCTTAAATGTGAATCTTTCTGAGCGAGCCGCCAGCTGAACTTTGTCATGGACTGGAGAAAAGAATCTCTGCAGGAAACATCCCCATGAAAAATCTTTAAACAGTGCAAAAAATAGGCTGTTGTATTCTGCTCATTAGCTATTAGACAGATAAATAGGCTCTTCAAAGGAAGCCAGGGAGAATAACAGGAAGCCAGTGTTAACGGGAGCAGCGTCCCCTCCAGCGGGGAATGACAGCTGTGCGGGGGGATCCTGTGGGCAGGATTAGCTGTGGGTTTCAGCTGTTGGTCGAGGCAGATTAGCTGGGAGTCAGGGCAAGGAAGCAGCAGGAGTTGTCCTCTCACCACAGCTGTTTGCCCACCCTGGAGAGGAATGCCAGTTTCCCTACCAAGTCTGGGGTGAAGGGGGATGTTTTCCAAGTGCATGGCTTTGGTCTTATTGACTCCTAAAAGCTGTCCCTGCTGCTGTCTGAGGGTGTTACAAACACAGGTTGCTTGCAAATTCCTTGAGTCCTCTCGGTGCTGCTTTTACCCTCTGAGCTGCCAGTGGAACAGTGGCTGCCTTACTAATCTCTGAGATGTCTTCCACCATGGTAGTCCTCTTTTTCTGGGAGCATGTTCCCTGGACAAGTCTCTAAATGAAGTGCTTGTCTCACCGTCTCATTCCCAGCCCAGTCTCATCCCCAGTCTTCCTCCTGCTCAGGGGTTCATTCCTGAAGTTATCCACCTTTTGAGGCCACAGGTTTGTGTTCCTAAAACTTGGCAGGACTTGCTGGATAGGAGCAGTCATTGCTAGAGTTTACTTTTGGCTGTTTCATCTGCCTTCCCACTCAGACATTGATTCCGGGCTGGGAAGGTCACCCTGTAGTAGTTTCCACAGTATCCCAATACTATTGGGTAGAAATAACAGCAGGGTGAGGCAAAGATCCTCAATCCAGCATTCAGCCAGCCAGAGCCTGAACACAGGCAGCAGTTGAATTTTGGCAGTGTCAAGTCCTGTGAAGCCCAATGTGGGCTGTCCTCCCTTATTCCTTGGGATGTGCTTGTTGGGAGTGAAGCTTGCCTGGATTGCCTGCACCCCACAGAGTCACCAGTGATATCCTGGGGCAGTTCTCCTCAGGCTTTAGGTGTGGGTATTTGTAGATGTGCCTGTTTTCACCTGAGGTCCTGTAGCATAGTGCCATAACTCCCATGACCTCTTCAGAGGCTTTATTTAGGTTTTTTCCTCTCAGTTCTGTTCTTTGAAATCCTTCTGTGTTATAACAACTCGTTGCACCCTGTTCACTCTGTTCTTCCTGCATCCCCAGACTTGTTTGCCCCACAGCGTTTCTCACTCTTTCTCCATACGGAGTGCTGCTGAGGGTTTTCACAGCAGCAGAAATTTTGACCCTGCTGCAGGAACCCATTTTTGCAGAGGCTGCAGAGCTTCTGTCCTGTTGGATGCCTTCCCACCCTCTTGTTAGGCTGCTGCTTTTTTGAAGAAAGGCATAAAGTACCCAGGAGTGAAGTCATCCCAGAGAGTCAGACTTCCAGGGAGTTGGAGCTCTTGCTGTTGCTGTCATTTCCCTCCCTTTGTCTGAACAGCTGCTCTGTTCATTGTCTTCTCTCTAGTCTTGCTCTATCTCCCAGCAGTCAGGAGCCTAGAGAAGCTGGCCCTCTCTGTCCCTTCTCCAAAGTCCATGTGCTTGCTCACCTACTCCTCCAAGACCAAAATTGTCTGGACCTTGGTGTAGCAAAGTGGGTGTTCAGCCCCTTAAGTGCTCCTGCAAAGCACTTCCCGATAGTGTCGTGTCTCTATAGTTACTCTGTTGTCAAGGCTGTGGGAGTTGGGTTTTTTTTAACCAGATCTATGCCTCAGCCTGATTTTTTTTTTCTTTTTACTTTTTTTTCCTTTGAACGTCAGGGAGGCATATGTGATCACTGTGCCTTTGTGCTTGGGTGTGTCTACGTCTGCATCCTCTCTCCTTCCCTCCTTTCCCACCCTTCCTCCCAGCAGCTTTTGAACCTGTTGCCAGCCCACAGTCAGATTTGGCAGAGGGACAGGGATCTCGGGGTATTGCATTTCTCTAAGCTTCATGACCAAACCCAGCCCTGTCGGGAGGAGAAGGTTTGTTACTGCCCCTGTTGAGGGAGGGGTGAGGAAGGCCACCCTCATGCAGGCACCGCCGATCTGTGCAGAAACAAATCCCGGAGACAACATCCTCCTTAATGGTCTGCTCTCAGAATGACTGTGCTTGTTTTCCCCCCTCTCCCCACGCAGGGACGATGCGGGCTGTCCGCAGGCACGTCTTCCCGGGGGACTCCGCCGCCGGGCAGGGCATCATCTGGGAGTGGCAGAACGACGAGGGTGGGTGGTCCCCGTACGAGATGAACGTCTGTGTGTTCCTGGAGCAAGCCCGTGCCACCAACCACCAGCGAGTAGATCTCGGACCCCTGGGCTACAACTACGAAGTTGACTTTGTGGCTCAAGTCCAGACCAACAAGACCACGAGGTTCCGCCGCAGCGTTCAAAGGCGCTTGGACGCCCCGTACCCAGTGACGACCTCCCCAGCACCCCTTCACACGGGGCTGGGCTGTTCTTGCCAGCAGTGCTGGCCCAACAGCGGGACTGGTCCCATCACCACACGCTACCGCCACTCCACAGTAAACTTTCCCAACTCTTCCACCACGCATCAGGTTTCCGGTAGGACAGCGTCAGTAAGTTCTTCCAGCATCGGCTTCGTGCCCTATAACAAACCGACTTTGACTGGAGCAAGGTCAACACCAAGACTCAGTGCACAGACCCCCTTGGCTTTCCCTCAAGCTGGAGGCCCCAGCACAGGACTGTCTGCATCTAACGGAGTCAGGTACAGACCCTAATTCACTTCAGTGTGTCCAAGAGATCTGCTGTGCTCAGGTCTGCCTTAGCTAAGAGCCTCTCTGTCCCAGAGGACTTTACAAGACTTTTCTCCCCAGGAGAGAGTGTTTTGTGCCTGTGTATCCATGCAGTGGATGAAAAGGCTTCTCTGCTTTCCACTTCTTTTTTTTCCCCCCATTTGAAATATAGTCCCTGTCTGGCAGTCTCTTTGAACCACTGGGGAAATCAGACAGGTTGAGATTCTGAAGGTGGGAGAAAATTAATAGTGATCAGTGGTATTTCAGGTTAGGCTTAAAAACAACTTTGAGAAGGACTGAGTGAATGAAAAAGGGACTTGTAAACACCTTTATTTAGTTCAAATTAGGTGGCAAACAGAGTGGAACTCTGCTCTGTGTTCAAAGCTTTTCCCCTTCAAGGAGTGACCACAAGATTCATTGCGTGTGGCTGAGACCTCATAAATACTCTGCCAAAATCAAGTGTTTGGGCTGTTTGTCAGGCTAAATGGTGATGCAGAGCAGAAATGCCACTGGATCCATTTTCACCATGGCTCTTCTCTGACAGGGCTGAAAATGGTGTGCATCTTGCAGCCCTGGATTTCAGCTCCCATCAGTGAGCAGCTGGGGCTGAAGGAAGGCTGTGTTTGCACCTTACTGGTGTGTGAGAAAGGGCTCCACTCTCTTCAGGCCTTTTGGCTGCTGCCAGCTCAGTGAAAAGGAGAGGCTTGTGGTCTGACAGCTCAGCCTCTCTCCATGGCATGGGCTGCTGGGGCAAGCCATGGTCAGTTATCCTCCTTTCAGGATCTCAGCCCTTTCTGTGCACAAGCCCTTGCTGGCAGAGGTCGGTGAGATCTGTCTGTGGCAATGCTGGCACTGAGCATCTGAGCAAGCAAGGGCTGGCTGACTGCTCCCTCTGTTTGTGAATGGCTAGAAGTGTGCAGAGCCTTACACTCGCTTCACTGGGAATAATCCAGCTGCTGAACCACTGTGTGAGCCCTGAGAAACTACAGGGGAACTTGCCAGGGCTGACTTACCTGTCCAAGTTTCCCCAAGTAAGTAAAGAGATAAGAGATAGAGATCTAGAGTGTTGGAAGCACATTCTGCTAATTACATGAGGCACAGGAGTTTGAGGCTTGTTTTGAATCTCATTTGTGTTTTTAAGCAAGGCGCTGAATCTTGAGATATTTTTCTTAGTGTCATATCAGGACTTTCCCTCTTTGGGGTCATCCAAGTGAAATGACTTCACATCCTGTTCTTCTTTCTCACGCTCTTTTTTTTTGGTCTTTTTTTTGCACCTGGTGATTTTTTGTGGTGCTTTAAGCGTCCAGAATACTTTTCTGTTCCTGCCACCTTCGAGGAGGGCTGAAAATCAGACCTCAGCACTGCCTGCAGGAGCTCCCAGCAAGTCTCTTGCTGTCTCCTGAAGAAGCTGCCAAACTCCCCCTCTGTCAGGAGACGCTGAGGGTGTGTAGGGCTGCTGGGCTGCCTGGAACCCCCATCCTTCCCCAAAGCCTTGGCGTGATTTGCAAAGTGACTCTCAGGGTGGGAAGATTAAAAAGGAACCAAATGCTGCAGCAGTTGCTCCACAAGCCTGTCTGGAGTGGATCAGGTTCTGGGTATGTTGTGTGATACTTCTGGGGGGATGAGCTGCCCTGGAAGGAGGGAGGCTGGGTGAGACCTGCCCAGAGAGGGGTGGCATGGGCTCCTCACCATGAACTGAACCCATGGCCCAGGCAATGCCAACCAGGAGGAGAGGGATGGCCAGGAGGAAACCTGGAGGTGCCCAGGAATACTGTGGCTGGTTGAAGTTGGGCTATTTCAACCTGTTCTTCAGCTAAGCTGTTTGTGGTGTGCAGGGGGTGAGGTGGCTGGTGTCATGGCAGTCATCCCTGCCCAAGCCAGCCTTTCTGAGGGATGTGAAGGGATTGTGTGGTTAAATCTGTGCTGGGGACAGCAGGACATGCCGCACAGGGCAGGTGGCAGCTCTTTGGTCACTTGGAAGGGTGTCAGACCTGTGTGACAGACACCCTCTGTAAAACCCACATCCCCAGCTGAGCCCCTTTACCCTGCCTGCTGGCTGTCTGTCCCCTTAGGGTGTGATCTCCAGTCCTTTGGGATTAGTTTTGCTAGGGACACTCTCCTTTGTGAAATGCATGCAGGGGGGCAATCTCCATCTTCCAGGAGAGTGCTGTATGTGAAAGGGACTTTTTCATCCCCAGCTGACAGCTCAGGATGGCTTTTCCCTGTCACCTCGTGCTAGGGTTGAATCGGAAATGCCACTGGGTGGGTGTAATTGCTCCTGTCTGGAGTTACACTCTTGGGCTTGTGAAAGCCATATTCAGCAGAAAATCCTTTAATTTCTGTGAATTAGGGGAAACCTGAGTAGCAAACTCTAACAATGTGTTTCATTTAATTCCTAAGCCCAGAACATTCCTGGGTTATTGTAACCCCTTGGTTCATTGTCTTTTCCCCTCAGCTGGACATGGCATGGTGGTTAGTTCCCCTTCCCTCACAGTTGCTGTCCTGTATCACCCAATAGTCCTGCCTCTGTGACTAATTATCTTGCACTAATTATCCCACCAAGTGTTTCTGTCTGTGTCCAGTGTCCAGCATTGCTCACTTGCCTTAGCCGTGGTGTGCAATTCCTTTGCTGGCCCGTGCTAAGAGACCAAAGGGAAGTGAGCAGTGGGCAGTGGGAGATCCTCTGGTGTCTAATAAAGGTTGTGTTGTGTTCATCCCCAGCCTTTGGCTCCAAAGCAGCCCTGACAGATTACTCACTTTTACAAAACTGCTTATCTTCCAGAAATGACCCAGCTGCCTGTTGGAGCTGAGCTTCAGCTGGCAGAAGAGCTCAAAAGCTGGTTGGGAGAGACTGAAAGGCAGTGCAGTTGTGTACACCCAGTGTCTTTAGAAAACACAGCTAAAAATGGCAGCACTGAAATAAGCCTCTGTCCTGCAGGGCTGAGAAAGAGGAGCAGTTCATCCTGGAAAGCTGCCTGACTCCCTGGGTGGCTGAGACAGTTCTTTCTAGCAGGCAGGCAGGCAGGGGGAGCCCCCAGAAGGGGCTGTTAGCACAGGCATGCCTGGGCTCCCGTGGCACTGGTGGTTATTAAATGTATTTCCTGCTTGCTGCCGGGCGGATGCTGTGTGAGAGCGGGCGGAGCTCCGGCACTGCAAAATGCAGGTTTAATTTCCTCCTGCTCTCCAGAGGGTCAAAGAGGGAAAACCCAGAGAAGAGTGCCAAGGCTTAACTAGATGCTAATATCCTTGGCTCTGTTGCTAATGTGTTAAATACATGTGGGCAAGTTATTTTGCTGCTTGGTGCATTAGTTTCCTCGTGTGTATTAAACACAGTTAATGAATCTGGCCTTTGTCTCAGACAGTGCTGGAATCTGCAGGTGGAGTGTGCCATGGCAAGGGTTTTGTCCTTATCTCAGCACTGTTAATCGTATCTGGGAAGCAGGGGTCAGCTTCCCAGCATCCCAGCCACTTCCTGGCACGATCCTTCCCACCCCACCTGGGAAAGCATCCATCCCTGGGGAAGAGCTACCCTGTTCCCTGCACTGTGCTGGCTAATTACAGAGCAGGGTACTCCTGAAACACAGTAAGGAGAGCCCTCCTTGTAATATGAATGACTAAAGTTGCGGGAAGCAATCTTCCAGGGGATATTCATTAGTGTCCAGCCAGGCAAATCCCTGCTGTAGCTCTGCTGGCCCCTGTGAGCTTATGTGGCTTTGGCTGCTGGTCTAGGTTGTGCCCGCAATTAAAGGGGGGCAGGATTTTGTATAAAAGTATGGGGAATGGTGGTCTTGAGGGCTGGGGAAGAATACTGACAGGATCTGGTGCTGTACCCCCAAATCTCCCAAGGAGAGCAACCCACAGTTGTAGGATCAGGAGGGGAGGGACCATAACCTGGGAAAGATGGAGAGGGTGAGTTCTTACAGGCTTCACTCCTTCTGCTCTGTTAGAATATTGTGTATGTGTGGCTTAGGTGATGTTCAGCTCTGGCCATCCAGTGCTTGACGTGGCAGCAACCCTGCCTTCCAAGCTGTTGATACACTTCATTGCTGGCCCTGTGCTTTGCTGTCTCAGTGGTGTTGCTGAATCTAGGAACTCTGGAGGAGCAAGTGGTTTTGTCATGCTGAAATATCAGTCTGCCCTGTCTGCCTCCCATAGCAGACTGCCTGGGAACCACCGGGAAATCTTAAGAGTATCTTCTTGCTGAATCTCTGAGGGCAATGTCTTAGTTTGCATTCCTTTATTTGCAACCTGGTGATCCCTATTACACCTGGTAACCTTCAGCATGCAGAGCAGCAGGAGAGCAGGAGCTGCAGCAAACAGCAGGACAAAATTGGACCATGAAAGAGGAAACAATACCAGGAAACATTCAGAGAATTCGGGTGTTGACTTTCAGGTGTTGCAAGCCCAGCCTGAAGGCTTGGCCAGGAGTCAGAGGCACTGCCTGCCTACAAATCTCCTTGGGCAGGGGAGGCAGTAGAAGCAGGTGCCTTAGTGGATGCCTCTCATCTCTCTACACTGCAGTACTTGCTCTTGCACTGATTCCTACCAGATCTCTCTTACCCAAGACCCCCACCAGCCTGCCTGCATCAAATTTTCTCCCAACTGAGCCTGTTTCCACTAAGTCAGCAGGACCTCAGCCCAGCCTGGCTCCAGCTCTCTCCCAGGAAGGCAGTGCTGGTATGGCAATGCTGGAGTTACTTGAATCTGAGCTGGTGGATTAAATACGTCTGTTCATGCTGCTCTCAGATTGGAGGCACAGCCCATGTCACACTACAATAGCAACATCTTTCCTTGTTACCTCTTCCCTTTTCTCCTCCAAAAAACCCCACTTCAGACCCAACGCAGGCTCCGAGGAGCGTTTCCGCACCTTTTCTGGCATGGCAACACTTCCTCCCACACACTGTGGCTGCAGACCTGCCCAGGCAGTGTTGTGGTACCTCAGAGCACTGTGGGTTTCCCTTGATTTCATCAGCCTTTGGGCTTTCTGCAGTTGTAGCAGAAATCAGGGGGCTGTGCTGGTGCAGTCCCACGGGGCCAAGCAGATGGGTCAGCACATGCTGTGGTGCTGTTGGCTGGGATGCTGCTAACTGCATGTGTGTATTTTCTGAAATAAGAAGTATTTTGTTTCTCCATCATCACATCAGTTGGCTTAAAGCCTCCAGCAGTCAAAGCTGACACACTTTACACACTTTACACCACTGATCAGCAACTGTTTCCTGGCTTATGGATGGTAATTTATCTGCACTGCACTCCCAGCTTCCCAAACTTGATCACTTTTAAATGCATCAACTGCTTGTCTGTTTCCTTTAGCAAATTTCTCACTTCTGTCCAGGTTTACCCCAGCAAACAGATAAACACCATAGACCCTCTCACTTATTCCATCTTCCCCCGGTGGGATGGGGGAGAGAATTGGAAGGAAAAAAATAAAATTTGTGGATTGAAATAAAGGCAGTTGAACAGAACAGAAGAGGGAAGGAAAATAATAATAATGATGATGGTAAATTTAAATGTACAAAACAAGTGGTGCACAATGCAGTTGCTCACATCCACTGACCAGCAGCAGTTTTCCCCCTGGTTTCTATACTGAGCATGACATCATATGATCTGGAACATTTCGTGGGTCCCTTGGAGTCAGCTGTCCCAGCTGTGTCCCCTCCCAGCTTCTTGTGCCCCACCTCAGCCTCCTCACTGGTGGGGAGGGGTGAGGAGCAGAAGAGGTCTTGATTTAACTGCTCAGCAACAACTAAAACATCCCTGTGTTACCAACATTATTCTCATCCTAAATCCAAAACACTGTATCAGCTACTAGGGAGAAAATTAACTGAACTGAAACCAGGAAAACAAGTTCTAGTTCCTGGGTGACTTGAATTTGAGCCTCACGATGAGGAAAGAAGAGTGAAGAATTATCTCTGCCATCTTCTCAGAGCGTGGTTACCAGTGGTCCCCTTCCCAGGGCAGCCCTGGGTTTGCTTTCTCCAGCCTCAGGTGTAACGACTCTTTATTCCAGCCCTTTGGAAGGGTCCCCCACCCCCCATCTGCTTTCCTGGCACAGCAGAAGGTTCAGCTTTGTGCTTTATTATATTTTTGCCTTCCATGGGGAAGTAAAAACACCTGCATGTCATGGTGTGCCTATAAAGCACATGTATCTGTCATGTGCAGGGTCACAGCTGGGGTGCAGGGGATTCCCAGGCTCTGTGTTGTTTTCTTGGCTACTCAGTTAGAGGAGGAAATGAGGGAAGGTCCAATGTCTCTGTGATTTTGGGGAGCATTTCTCTCAAGTCTCTTCATTATCTGGTCCTTAAATACCCTCCATGTCTGCAGCTGAAGAGCAGCCCCGTTTCTTGCCATCATCTGAAGAGGATCACAGGGGCAGAAATGAAGGAACGGGATGAGATAAAGTAAGAGGAGGCTGTGACAAAGAGGGTGAATCAGGAAAGAAAAAGAGACATAAAGGCATCTGATTGAAAGCCCTTTGAAATCACGTGGAGGATTTTCCCTGTATTCCGTGACTTTGAATTGCACCCAGAAAAATCCATTGCATCATTTGAAGACATTGCAAAACTGGGGGCAGTGGAAGGGAAAGCACAGCCTTTGAAAGAGGCAGAAGGGAAACCTCTGAGGTCTGGAGAGCTTTATAAGGGTCTGGAAGAGCTGGTTTTACTCAGCCAGATTGTCAGTGCAGCACCAAGCCCTGGGTCCTGCCCCAGGTTCTTCTGGAAGCTCAGCACACGTGCAGGAGCCCATTCCAAACTGCAGGAGGTAGGAGAGGGGAAAGGTGGGGATGCTTCCCTCTTGGGAGGCTGGAAGACAGCCACATGTCACTCACAAATCTTTTCAGCTCTGGTCATTGTCACTGAAACGTGGACAAAGATTTTAGCAAGACTGAAAAGAACAACCTCTGCGGTGCTATTTTGGGTACAGTGGCAGCTCTTGCATCCCAGCTGGACAGAAGGTTCCCCTTAAATAGTGGATGAGATCTGTGCTCTTGACCATCTTGGTCTCTGAATTCCTAAGAAGCTGGCCAGGTTTGATGTAATTTTGGGGAGTCCTTGGAGATATTTGTTAGAATTCACTGTGTAGTAACTGCAGCTGATGCACATGAGGCTCCTCCATCCCAGCCACATGTGCCACTTCAGATGGAGTCCATGGGTGGCTTCTCTGTGCCAGCCTGTTGGATTTCAGATGTTCCTATCCTCCTGATTTCCTAACAAAAACTCTTCTAAGTCTCCTTCAGCCATTCCTTCCTTGTTCCCACATTCCCCTTGGATGCACAGTGCAGGTTGGCTGCTCACAGGAAGCTCTGTGGTAGAGCAGCAAGAACAGGAATGTATCACAGGATCAGAGCAGGGTCCAGCAGGAGGAAGGGATGAGTCAGGCCCAGCATCCAGCTACAGCATAGCTCTGAAGCCCATCTTGGAGATATATAAACCTAGGAGAGAGCTCTGGCTCTGGACCAGAAAGGTTCCATGGGAGAGGGTCCCAGCTGGGGCTCGTCTGAGCAATTAATCCCTGTTAATATATGCAGGGTCCTGACACTCAGGAGGGAGTTTCCACACTGGTTTTTTTTTTTGTTAGTGGTTGTTCTGTGCAGTTGAACTTGTCCCCTTTTTCTTTTCTCTCTCCAGTACCCCAAACCTGCCCATCAAGATGCCCAAACCCAGTAAGCTGAACCAGGCCCTGGCAGGTAAGAACCCTACTCTGCTTTACTTACTCAGTCCTTAGGATTAGGTGAATGAGAGGTTTGCCTTTCTGTGGCAATTATTTTCCTTTGTTGGATTTTTAGAAAGAGTCAGAAATGTTGCTGGTGTTTAATGTTTGAGTCTCAGAGACCTTTCAGAAAAGCAAAGAGGGCAAATTTGGGGAAGAATGGGATGGATAAACCTTAGTAACTCTTTTTCTCATAAGAGCTTGTCCTGAGGCTCTCGAAATGAGTGGGATTGTTTGAGGCATGGCTATTCATCTTTGTACACGTGCATGAGCAAGTGACAAGGGAAAGGGCATGTGGAAAAAGCTGCTACTTGCTGCTTTTTTTAAAATCAAGGGGGAAGTGTGGTGTGAAATTCTGTGTGGTTTTTAATGTGACTTTTTTCCAGTGTGGTTTTATTTTGAAAGCTCAGGTGGTCTTTAGCTTAAAGAGGATTGTGATGCCTTGTCCTGGGGAAATGGGAGACAGAAGTTGAATCAGACATTGTCTCCTGTAGTAGCATAATATGGGTTGGCTTGTTATCCAAGCTTGTGAACACAATGCTAAGTATACTGAGAACTGTGTCTGGGAGGGATGAAAGTGCCAGTTTTCAATGCTTCTTTTCAGAGTAGATTTGTCTGTTAAAGTTGAAATGGCGTTGCCTTGAAAAAGGACAACTCCTGCTTGCAGCTTTCAGGGGCAGCCTTGCTGTGCCATTGGCACCTTCGCTCTGCTTTGACTCAGCCAGTGCCAAACCCCGGTGTGGTGGTGCTGGGGGGGGTTTGGGTGCTCTGCAAACATGGATATCATAATGTGGTAGCCAGGGGTAGAGGAGTGGAAAAGACCTGCTGTTTGGTGTTTTCTGGCTGGTTGTCTTTTTTTTCCCCCGTGTCCATTTCAGGCATTGTAGAATATCTGTTAACCATCTCCTTCCTCTGGGTCGTGTCCATGCATGGTCTGTTGAGGTTATTAGCTCCTGGGACACCAGGCTTTGCTTGTGAGCAAGCAGAGACTGTTACATTCTTGTTTTTCAGGACAATGTTTAACCACTTTATTCCAGCAAAGGTGATGGTGTTTGGTCTCTCCTCAAGTGCTAGGCTTTACCCTGCCTAAAAATGGTCTCCAGGTGTGATGTTTTCAGTCATCTAATGTTAGCAGAGGCATAAAATTGTGCTTTGCATGTCTCTGTAGCCAAACTGGCACTGCATGAAGACTAACACTGGTGTCCTCTGACAGCATGCAGCCCATCTGTCTCCTCTTAGCAAATCACTGTGGAAACGAGGTGTAAAGTCAAGCTCAGACCTCCTCTACCTGAGCAGAACAACCCTTTACTGGTGGCAGCTCTGGATTTCATCCCCTGCCTGTTAGCACTGCCTGTGTAATGAGGTACTTAATCACAGAAAGGTAAATACAGCAGAGAACTGAAGAGCCCTGGTGAATCCGGGCTGTGTTAATGCTGTTAACTGTGATCTCACTCTCCAAGTATGTCACCCACTGTGGATTTGGAATACACATGGTCCATTTATGCCACGTAGTGCCACATGTAGATATAAGAGGCTTGCAGGAAAGCCCAGTAAAATAAGCTATTTGCCACCATTTAATGCAATAAAATGGTTACACTTGTAATTAGTTTCTGTTGTTTCAGACTGGGGGTGCAAAAGAGGGAATAGTTACTCATTTTAATACTTTTTAACTCTCCACAATGCATGGTGGGATGCAGGGGAGTGCAGAGCTGAGTGTGTTCAGTGCAGAAGCAAATCCTGAGGCCGGTGTCTCCTTCAGATCCAGGTCTTCATAGGACATGACTTTGATGGGCACTGTGCTGCCTTCTGCCAAGAGTGACACACCTCAGAGGTGCAAGGGAGGAGGGAAATCTGAATTTGAGTCTGTCCTCAAAGTCATATAGAAGCAGAGGAAAGATTAATATAAGTTAATTAGGAAACAGAAGGAAAATAAGTCTCTGGGGGTATCTCTGGTAAAAAGCAAGCAGTGGAGTTCTGGTAAAAAGGAATAGTTGTATTGAAATATTAATTGGCCTGGTCTTTAGGGACACCTTCTTCCGCTCTCTGCTCTTCTCTCTGTGTCTAAAACCTCTTCTGGGAAGAGGTATTTTGTTCATATTTAAAATCCTGCTGATGATGTGCGAGTTACTCGTTACTCAGGTTATTCTCTAACAACATTTGGGCCCCTCTTGTTCCTCCAGTCCCCACTGCATGACTGCTTCCTTAAGCATCAGTGGAAAAGGCTGGGATCTCTAGAGCTCTGATGTTGTGAGGCAGAGGGAGGTTTTGGATGTGAATGAAGGAGATTTTATTTTGGGAAACATGTCCAGAAGTCTTGCAGCCCTTGGTCTCCATCCCCGGGTGCCTCAGCAGCTTTGGCTCTGGCTTGAAGCTGGAGAGATAAAACCCCTCTATCTCATGGGTGATGTTGAGAAATGCTGCAGGGGCATCTCTTGGATGCAGAGGGGACTTCTGGTGGATAAGCAGGAGATGAGGAGCCCTGTGGGTCTGAATGAGAGGCTGGGTTTCATTTGTGTGATGAGTGCCTGGGGATCTGAGCAAGGGATTTGTAACACTGTCAATGCCACGTCTTCTGAAACCACCACTTGGGATCTCAGAAATTGTGAAGCTGACTTTAAAACCATGTTTTCTACAAAAACCCATAATTTCTCCTTGCTTTTTGCTATTTTAATGCTTCAAATTGCATGTGGAAACTTGGTCTTTTAAGCTTTCTCTTTCCCTGTTTGGTTGGTACAGTGAAAAGCTGGAAGAGAGGTCTAAGCAAGCTGTTTAACCACAGTGTTGGTGTTTAAGGATCAGCTGGACTAACATCTCTTGGGAACAATGGAGTTTAACTGGTGTGCCTTGGGGCTTGAGAGATGGGCAAAGTGCTCATATAAAGGCCCTTCTAGTACTACTTTTAAGATGAAGGGTGGATATCAGCTGCTTGTTAAATGAAAAGGGGTATATCTCATCCACATGATTCCTGGAGCTGGGGCATTTGGGAACATACTAAGCATAATGACTTTGCTGGTGGATATAATTGTACAAATTAGTAATGCTTTTCTGAGATCTCATGTTATTTGAAGGTAAGCTCTACCCTGTACCACTCTGAGGCCTGTGCAAATGCAGGTCAGTAGCCAGAGCTGGTGATTAGAGGAGCGTGTCGGGCTGGATGTGAGTAAGTGTGTCCTCAACACTCATCACATCATGTCAGGGTGTTTTTCTCATGCTCAGCTTCTGCACAGGATATTACAAAAGTCCATTATTTACACAGCAGGCTGAGGGAAGCTGGTGGATGTTGTCATAGCTCCAGTGAAAATAATTTTACCCCAAGGAGTCAGCAGTGTTGTATTTCTGGCCAAATAGATGCTTTGAGGAAGAATGAAATGGCAGTTCTGAGTGTGGTTATTGCAGGTGTTTGCAGCAGATCAGATGCCAAAAGATGTTTCACAAGGCTTTGTCTCCTCACTCCTACAGTCCTTGCAGGGAAGAAACCCAGTGCCCAATGGAAAGTGTGAACATATGAAATAATGTTTTTCAGGCTCCTGGGCTTGAAAGCCTGGGAGCAGCAGGAACTCTCACAGGAATACATGGTGTCCAAACCAGTCTTGGTCTGGGCAAGCTTGTCATGTTGTAACTTGCCCCTTGTGTATTCAGTGAGAATTTATCCAGGTCTAGAGCTACACTGGCTCCTGACATAACTCCATGGATGCCTGCAACAGGTTGTGAGTTAAATTGTTGTGTCCATAGGTCAGAACTGGAGACCCCATCTGCAGATGTGATGCGTCTGTGTGTTGTTTTGGCACTGAGTATGAACACACACTCCCTTCTAAGGCCTGGGTCAGAGGAGATCCCTTACTGGGGATTCTGTCACCAAACCTGTGGGAGGATTGTTAATGCTGAGGTTTCCAGTATTGTGTTAGAACTTCAAAGGAGGCATTGCTGCTGGGGTTTGAGATGAGCCAGAAAAAGCAACACCAGAACATTTCTCTGCATTCAGTGATGCATAGATTCATTGCGTGTTTCTTTGAAAGCAGCACAAGTTTAAAAATTGGCCAAGAAAAAGTAATTTCACGCTTTTACCTTTTCCTGACCAGTTTAAGACTGGGAGCACGTTGGGTTGGGGTAATTCTCCTGGTCCCATGTTTGCCCTGTGCTGTGTGTCTGTGTGGAGTTGTAGGTGGGTTTGCAGCTTAAAAAAAAAAACACAAACCAAACTCAGAAAGTTTGTGGAACAAATGTTGGGGTATTTTGGTGATGATTCATGGTGCTGGCAGGCAGTTTTGGGCATGCTCTTCCAGGTGCAGGAGAGGCTGTGTTAGAGGGTAACTGAACTCATCTAAAGGTTCTGTGGCTTGTGCTCTTTGCTTGGTCTGATTTTGTGAAGGCAACATGTTGCCCTGTGACACTGAGAGTCTGAAGCTGGTTGTTCAGCCTCTGCTTCTGCTGTGTTCTCTGTTTTTTTCTTTTAGGGGCTCTGCACGCCAATGTTAGCAAGACAGTATTGATCTCTTCAGAAGAACACATTAATTTTGCATTTGCCTATCAGTCAGCTGCGCGTGGGTGGTGATAATCCCTGTTAGTCTTTGGACTCGCTTTTCAAATGTCAGTCTGTGCAATCAGTGCTATTGCACTGCTTAGAAACAGCATTTTTAGAGACAAGTTTAACTTCAGTTTCTGCACCAGTTCTGGGAATTGTGTTTTGCAGTCTCAGTGGGGTCAGACTGAGATGATCTCCCAGCTGTGGCGGGGGCAGCATCTTCCATGTTTCTCAAGAATATTGTTCCTCCAGACTCTCTAATCAGAGTGAGTTGGTACTGCTCTTCTGGGAATACCTCTGGCTGCCCTTTAACCTGCTGGAAGGGGAAAGGACCTACATGGTGCATGTGTAGGTGGCAGCTTTGGTGCTGCTGCTGGGCTTCAGGTGCTCAGTCATGGGAAAAACAGGTAGCTTTTGTTAGGGGAACATTTTAGCTCTTCTTAAGGCTTCCTGGAAGTAGTGAGCTGCTGGGCTAGACCAGGATTCAGAGCATGCAATAGTCTTGTAGTCTTTAGTTCAGGATTTAAAGGAAGTTATTTTGATGGTGAAATTGCTGGATCTGATGGGGTCTCCTTGGCTGTGCCTGCTGGGAAGGGCCCAATGCTGTCAGTAGGATAAGGGGTACTAACCCAGTCTTTGTATGCTTTGAAGATCTTCCTCTGGCCCTGCAGCACCTCAGGTCTATTTTTGTTTGGAAGTTTCACCATCCATTGGGTAGTCTGGTCTTGTGGCCAGACCAGCACTATGAGAAGTTCTTGGGTAACCCTGGGGAAACTCCTTCCTCAGTTTCTGCCCCTCTCCCTGTGTTATGCAACTCCTGTCTGTCTTTTGGCCCTTAGATGGGATAGTTTTAGTAAAAGTGTTCAACTTTGGGTATCAGGAAAGGAGCTGAACAGCTTCTGGAGTATTTATTGTGCTTGGACCTTAGGAGAAGGAGGCACAATTGTAATTGGCACTGTGTTGGAGTATATCTGCTTGTGGGGCACTGACACAGGCTTTGCACAGGGGATTTCTAGTCACAGGATGCAGATTCTTGGCTGGTTGCGTATTTGAGGCAGAAAATAGTCTTACCACTTCCATACAAAGATGATGCTTCCTCTCATAAACTCGATTTTTCAGTCATGTGTGGGCAAGGTACCTCATTTTTGTCCTGGACAGACATGCTCTAGAATCTTCCTTTCCCAACCCAGCCAAACAGAGGCTTGCAAAAGTAAAATCTTTGGAAATCTCAGCTCTGGCCATGCATTACTAAGCAGGATGCTGGCAGGAGTGTTAGGATGTGGTTATGTGACCTGCTGTCAGAGGTGACTTTTGGGGAAATGCTCACTTTTAGGTTTTCTGCTGTCGGTTTGCAGCTATAAGCATTTTTTTATTTTACTTTTTTTTTTATTCCTAGTGCAGTCTGTTGCAGGTGGGAAGTTGCTCTTGGGAAAGCAAAAGCAGGTGTTCTCTTGGATGCAAGTGTGAGAGCAGTATGGTACTTTGGAAATGTTATGATTTGTAACCAGCCTGCATTTCACAGGCAAACATCATCTCGGATCAGCATGATCAGTCCTGTAGCTGTCTGTGTGCCAATTTTACCTTCAGGGAACGGCTGTCCTTTTTAATGATTCATTAGCTTTATCAAACTGCATCCCATGGATCCAGCTGGCTGAGATGGGGGAGGGTGAGGATTGCATTGAGCTGGGAGTGCAGGGGAAAACTGGAGAGCCAAGGAGGAGAGGATGTGGGCTGAGTGGGGCAGCTCCTGCCCCAGGGTTGGAAGGCAGTTCAGCTGCACTCTGGGGATTGATTTGGTGTGATACTGTTTGAATGTGTAGCTTTATGTGGGAGCAGCTAAGCAGGACCTTTAGGGGGTACCTGTGATGTCCCTCATCCTTCGGGGCTTTGGTGAGCAGAGAGCTCAGCACCACAGCAGACTCAGTGCCTGAGGAGCACTAAAGCCAAGGCAAAGAGGAAGGTCCTGTTCACACACCAGCACAGAGGATCACGGACAAGATGTGCACCCACCCTCCCCTCCTTTAATTTGCTACCTGGGCTCCTCCCTCTGAAAACCTCTGGATCCTGTCCTTGTGCTGACTCTCGGATGTTTTATGTCCTCTGAATCAAGGGCTTGGGTTTTGTTTTATTTAATCTTTTCTTTTTTTTTTTTTTTATTTTAATGAATGTGTTTCCCCGTTGTTTCCTTCCTGCATGTTGATCTCGTACCCACTGTAGGCATGACGGCTATTCTGATGTCAGCCGCCGGACTGCCCGTGCACCTCACCCGTGTGCCGCAAGCTGCCAGCACCCATAAAGCCACTAAAAAACACAGCTCAGTTAAGGAGGGGAGGAAAGTGTCCAAGAAAGGTAGTTCCTGCTCAAACTCTGGTATAATTTGCTTCCGTCTCCTTCTCTTTCATCTCTCTGCACTTGTTCTGCCTCCTTCCTTTCCTCTTGTCTCTCCCTCCACCCTCTTGGCTCTTCTGGTTTGACTGATGATGTTCGTCCCTCCGAGGGGAGAAGCAGGACACGTCTCCCCTGACCTGCACCATCTCTGACAGGCTGTAAAATAAGATGATAAAATAGATGTGGCCCTGTGGTAGGTCTACTTGTTTCCATCCATAAATAAAGCTGGAGCAGCTCTGTTCTCTGTGCATGTCAGACTCCCCCGTGATCCCGCTGTACCCTCTTGGGGAACCCTGAGTGTCCACATACCAGGACCTTCTAAGTCACTGGTGGAACAACTCTGGGAGCTGAGGGATCATCAAGGAGAGCATTGAATCCCTATGTGCACTGAAAGGAATGTTTGTGAGCCATGCTTGTCATGATTGAGTAATGGGATGACAAGGATCTGCCAGACCGGTAGGCCCCTGAGTCATGCAGGGCTTTCTAGGTCACATGGCAGGGGATTTGTTCTCTCCACCTTTTTTCTGAGGTGGAAAGAGGTGGAGTGCTCTTGGGTGGACCTGCCCTGGCAGGAGGGATGGGTTACCTCAACCCTTGTGCTAAGCTGAGCCACCTCCAGGGTAGTGCCTTTATTTCTCTTCTTATCTCACTGGCATCCCTCACCTTTGCAGAGCCAGTGGGCTCCCAGTTTAGAGCCTGGATTCCATCTGTGGAGCAGCCTTGGGACTCTGCAGGAGTAGGTGCAAATCCAGCCTGGTGTATTTGTGGAATTTGTTTGCCAGCCTTGGCACAGGTGTGTCAACCACCACCAAACCTACTGTGTGTCCCCCTTTGGATTAACAAGAGGGGGAGACCAGAGGTGGGAAGTGTTCAGCACTCTGAGATGCTTACATTTAAGAAAGGGAAGAGCCACCTGCCTCTCCAAGAAGTTTCTTGGTACATTTTTCTCTCTCCTTGGAGTCCGTGAAGTCCAAAGCTATCTGAAGGAGGCAGGAAGGAAAACAGAAATTAAATGAGGAGGGAGGTGTTTTGTGGAAATGCATTATGGAGGGAGCTGCGAGAAGGAGGGAGAGAGCAAACGTGGAGTAGGATGTGTGATGGAGGGGGAGGAGAAAGCAGGGGCGGCAGGAGAAGCAGTGAAGAACAGGAGGAGCAAAGTAAAATGGGAGGTGAAGGAAAAGAGCCAAGTTGGAGGTGGGTGACAGAGGGGCTGGATGAGGATCTCACTCCGTGGAGCCAGCTGGCAAGGTGGTGGGGTAATGTGGCTCCTGGTGCTCCCCTCCTGGCACGGGCAGCATCTAAGCCCTCCACAGCCAGGGATGAGGGCTGAGTGGTGGGAACACCCTGGAAACAGTGCTGAAACAGAGCTGCAGGGAGGTCAGGCCCCTCCCACAGAGGAACCCAAAAAATGTGGGCTAGGCCTGCACTGGTGTTGGTCACCTGCTGCTGGTTAGTGACATGAAATAGCTGTATTTAGGCATGGTGTGGCCACAGGCACATGGCCCTGCTCCTCTGCAGTGTGGCTGGCTGCTGGTTTGTCCTCCGAGCACTGCACCACTCACAGCATCTGCCCTCCCTGGTGTGGAGGGGATGTGGGTGCAAACAGCCAGGATGCTGTAAGGGATGTTAACAGGAGGACGTGTCTTGTGACTTTGGAGTGCAGTGGGAAAAGAAGCAATGCAGAGCATGGAACAGGGAATGAGGAGGATGGGATGTAGGCTGGGGATGAGACCAACACGTGCCATGCTGGGTGGCTACCAGGGGGGAGCAGAGGGGTAGCTGTGCTGGGTGTTTTGCACCCCTTTAGCATCTCCTCTTCCATGAGATGCCAGTTCCTCAGTGCTGGATGCAGCACTGGGAGCACAGCTGTGTGCCTGCTGGGGCTGCTGGGCTACCCTTGGCCAAAGGCTGTGCTGGGGCAGTGCTGGCACCAGCGCTGGGGGTGTGTGGGCAGCTGGCTCAGCCTCAGGGCAGGCTGCCACCTCCCTGCCAGCTCTCCAATGCCACCTGCTGGGGCTGGGATACCTCTGGAGCGATGGGAAAAGAGCATCACAGAGCTCCTGCTTCCGTTTGGCATGGCAGGATTTGTCCCAGCCATCCCCTGCTGCAAGAGGAGACTGCCAGCTTGGCCCTTTCCCACACTGACCCATGAGAAGGGGGACCTTTCAGTGGTTTAGATTGTTAAAATCCCCCTCTTGTTTTAGAAAGCAGGATCTCCCTTTGCTGGGGGCTGGGATGCAGAGGGGTGCTCAGTCCCTCCTAGGAACAAGCTGTGTTTGTACAGCATCACTCAGGGCTTAGGAGCATTGTTCTGCAAGTCCTGAGCCTGACTTGTGGCCAGATTGTTCTCTTTGCCTTTACAGACTCTGAAGCTGCAAACAGGCAGAGGTGGGCCTATTTTGTGCCCTGAATTTCTGCATCATGTGTCCTTTCCCACACCCCTCTAGGATTTTCCATCTCAAGCAAGAGCTGTGCATCCAGGAATAGGCCCAGCAGCACACTCAATACAGCCAGGTGGTGGTGGGTGCAACATGCCCCTCCTGAGCCTCTTCTCCCTCCCTCCTGCTGCTGCCAATCCAGGTCCCACAGGGGCTGAGGTGGCGCTGATGGAATTGCAGCCGGCTGGGCGGATAGCTGGGGTGTGTTAAACAGAGGCGCTAATTAGTCAGGACTCATTAGCGTTGTTGCTGTTCTAGCAGCGATGTCTCTGGCACAGACACGTGCTGTGGGTCCCGGGGAAGCCGTAGTCTCCAGGCAGGCTCTCTGTGATCCTGGCACACGGCCTGGCAGCGTCTGCCATCCTGATGGATCGGCGCTGCCTTCCCACCGGCTGGCACCGTGCTGCGCTTCCTCAGGATGCTGCAGCCACTGCCTCGTGCCAGCAGCACTGACTGGGGCCTGACTGCTCTCAGGGGCTTGTCTTACTCTCTCCAAGCACTGCTGTGCTGCTTGGGCATGGAGCTGGCCACTGCAGGGCTCCCCGGGCTTCACAGGGACCGCCAGGGGACTGAAGGAAGGAGGTGTTGGCTTGGATCTGCCGTGCTGCTTGTTACTCTCTGGGATGGTGGGATCACCACTCGCTTGCAGCTGGTGAGGAATTTTCCCTGCACATCCATCCTGGAGTGGGCAGGCTCTTGTGGAGGGCTGCTGTAAGGAGGGAGAGGAGATGAGCATGCTTATCCTTCCTTGCCAAGCAAGGGATATTAATCCCGCCTGACTCTGATTGCTCCCCATATGTCTGTCTGTCTGCAGCTGGGCCAGTGGACTGTGCAAGTGCCTGTGGGGCTGGGAACCCCTTTGGATTTGAGGGAGCTCACTGTTTCCATGGGAAAGGAGGCAGCTTACAGTAACAGGCATGCTCTGACCAGAGCAGCTTGGTCACTGGGTTATCCTGCTGAAATGATGTATGTGGAGAAACCTGCTTTAAACAGCAAACTCCTCTCACCTTCCTGATTTCTGGACAGCACTCTCAGGGTCTGAGGCTGGTAGATCCAGCCTTTGCAAGTCCAGTGGACAGAGGTGATGGGAGCTGTGTTACTGTCCATGACAGTAACTAGAAACAACCCGTGTCTGGCCTGTGGAGGATATCAAAAAGAGGAAACCATATGGCTCGTTTTGGGATGCAGGAGGAGACATGTTACTGCTGCAAGCATTTGGTTGCCGAGCAAGGATTCAAAACACATCTGTTAAATGTTGCCCATGGAAAGCCCTTGCTTCAGCAAGCAGCTTATTATCTACAGGGAGGAAGGGGAAGCATTATAAACAATTTGATATTCCTCTCTTTGTAAATGAAAGAATGGTAAGTATTCTTTGGCATCCTGGATAAATCCGTAGCACAGCACTTGGCCAGCTGGTGATAAACAGCATCAGTCGATTCTGTTACTGCATTTTCAATCCTCTATTGAATCCAGAAAACTCTGGGGACTGAGCAGGCTTTGATCATCCCAAGGGATGGCTAGAACAAAGATTTGGAGGCAAACACTTTATGGAGCAAAGTGTCCTGTAAGGAAGTGATTCATGTGTGGGAGCATACATGGCTCGTGCCGTGATCCCAGCTGCCTCCTGGCTCCCCCCATGCTGCTGGGATGTGCCTGGACAGACGTGCTGCTCTATCCAAGGAAAAGCCTCTGTTCGAAGGAAAGGAAGGCTTTGCTACCCTTGCTGCAACCAAGCTGTCAGCATCAAAAGGCTTCTTTGGGACTGGACCTTCAAATCCTTGCAGCTGGGGACAGATTTTTCTAAAGCATCTGAGCTCCCCAGCCCTTTCTCTCTCCAGGCAGCCTTGATGGCTCTAAATGCATCGGAGCACTGTCACAGCAAAGTGACAGGAACATATTGTGGATGGAACAGTGCAAATTCATGAGGTGTGGATTTCCTAAGATGGCTGAGGGCTGCATCACTCTCTTCTGCCTGTCTGATTGCCCCAGCTCCATCCTAAGCCCAGCTGGTGAGGTGGTGTAGTGCCATGTGCTTTACTCAAAATCCCTGCTGTACCCCAAGAACTTTCCTGTCCCTCTCTTACCCAACTCTGCACTGGATTTTTGTCTCCTTTCATTGATTTCATTTGAATGAGCCTGGCCAGTTCTTTGGTGAGTTCTCTCTTTGTTTCTCTGAGCTGCTACAGAGGAAAGTCACAAGGGACTGCAAGGAAAGTGCATCCCCCACCACCCTGAACTGGGTGAACTGCTCTGAAGCTGCTCAGATCTGTGCAGGTGGGAGCAGGTGAACTGGGGCGTTCTGCCAAGTGCCAGGCAGGTGTTGCTGCTGCAGTAACACGCCCTCTCCACTGCCTTCCCTCTCTGTCTTCACCTTGTCTGTGCATCTTTTTGGCGTTGCTTCCTCCGGCCCAAAGCCAGAGGAGACAAGAAGGTCACTTCAGAAAGAGACACCTGGAAAATGCAGGTCAGATGGAGAAGGTCTTGGTGGTCAGTCTGGCAGGCAGGACAACGGGATCTCAGGGATGAGAACGTGGTGGCCATCATGGAGGTGAATGGAGTTAGGGTGTGTAGCAGTTAGTCCTGCTCAGAGTCCTTTCCAAAATTTGCAGAGCAGAAGAAAGTGAGGCCTCTATCTCCCACCTGACCATGAAGGTCTCCTGTGGTTGCAGACCAGAGCCTGGTTCCAACTGATGTGTGGGAAGTGCCACCCTGTGTTTACCTGCCTGGGACATTACAAAACACTCAGCCTGGATTAAGGCACAGTAAGCACCAAGCTGAGAGTTCAGATTAATCACATCCCCCTTGACACTTGTTCCTGGCTGACAGCTCTGGATCCATGGTATGCAAGCAAGGTCCCAGGAGAGAGGATTCCTTGGCCTGTTTACCTCCTGTGGAACAGACAAGAAGCCACATTCCCTCTGAGATCTGATGACGAGGCCTTGAAGCAGCTCCTGACACTGCTGCACCATTGGCCTGAGAGCTGGGAAGGCTGAGTCTTGCCCAGGCTCCTCTTTGTCTTCTGCTCTTGTGGCAGTTCTTAGAATGCTTTTCCAGGGGATTTTGGCCCCTGAAGTGGGAAACACCTGCTTCTGTGTTGCTCTTTGGCTTAATTCTTAATCCTGTTGCCATCTTCCTGACTTGGGGTCTCCAGAGAGTGATCCTCTGAGCCATGCTCTGCCTGAGGTGTCAGGCATCTCCCCTTGGCATTGGTGAGCATTCCTTCACCTCCTGGGCTCCTTTTCTTACTCTGTCTGCTCAGTCATCCCTTCCTCCTGCTACCTCTGCCAGAAATCATGTGTTTCAGGAATGGCCAGGAATCCCTTCCTGAAAATAACTCACCATACTGACTGTGTTTTCACTAGGAGGCTCCAGCTCCCAGTTCATCGGTCTTCCTTAGCTAAAGGATGTTCCACCCATGTCAGTGCTCTGCCTTGCCTTCTTCTGTGGCATTCTAGGTAGGGATTTAGGGGCTTCTACTTGCTAGAGGATCTGTGCCATCCAGGCCTTTGCATGTTTAGCAACACCTAAATGGATGAGGAGTGCTGAAGATTTGTGTCATGCAGGTACAGCTACATCTCCAATGCTCATTTGTTGCACATTGTGATGCTCTGTGTCCTCGTGGGAGTATGGAGATTGGAGCAGCAGTGCTCTCTGACCCAAAGCATCCCTCTGGCCAGGATGGAGAACAGAGAAGGAAGAGCTACTCCCGCCAGGAAGGAGAATGGAGAAGGAAGAGCTGCACCTTGGCTGACCTGTTTGTCACAGCACTGCTATGCCCCAGAACTGGATTCAGGAAGGAAGGATGAGGTCCCCCCAAGCCAAGTGACCAGTCTCTCTCTTTGTCTCCTGCCAGGTGGAGTCATAACATCACTTGTACAAATGTTTCCTCTCTCAGGCTGGTGGAAGAGCCTGGCAGCCTCTGTGACAGGCCTGATGACTGGTAAGGACCAGGTGCCATGTGGAGGCCTGGGATGCTCCCTGGCTTAAGCCAAGTCTCTCTGGGCAGCTCCAAGAGGATGGGCTGGGAGTAGAGGTGGTGGTAACTTGCTCTGGATGTTGTGTGATATTTGTTGCTTCATCCCATAATGCTTCTGAGAGGACCAGGTTTGTGGGCTGGTCGGGTGCCCGTGCCTGGGTGGATGGAATCAGGGACTGACTGTATTTGGGAAGATGTGACGATATCAGTGTCATGTGCTGCAAGTAGTGTATGTGCTAAAAGCTGATTTGTTTTATATACCTGGGTGACTTGCACTGTGTCTTGCTGGATCTGAGTGTGTGGGAAGCTCAGGAGAAAGGCCACTGTCTCATGTTAAGGATGTGAAGCTCGTTCTGCCATACTCAAAACAGGACCTGAAACTTGGTGTGTTGCTAAATGTCCTTGCTGGGCACCAGCTGGGGTGATGTGGGAATGCCTTTTCTCCTTTGGCAACACAGACTGTGTGATCCTCTGTCCTATGGAGACCACTGAGTTTGATCCCAGCTGGATCCTGGTATGCACAAGAAGTCCAGCTGGGACATGCCTGGCATTGCTTGGGGTACATGGGGAGAACTGGAGCACAGCAGCTACAGGCAGACCCCTGGGTGCACAGCACAGGGCACCAGTGGGTGCTCCAGTCTGTGGCACTCACAGTCCTAGTGTGAGCCATGCTGATAGCAAAGCCTTTGTGGAACTTGTAGGGATCAATTGGAGCAGCCTCTTCTCCCCCTCTGGCCCTAACCTTTCTCCTTGGCATCCTGGCCAGTGGCCTGCTTGTCTCCCTTCTCTCTAGCTCACCCCTCATGTGCAGGTCAGACTGCATGGTATGTCTGATTTCTCCTCTTTCTGATCTCTTTCTCTCCTTGTGCAGCCACACCAAGAGAGCCAGAAGCTGTGGTGAAGAAGTACTTAGAAGAGCTGAAGGGCATTCCTGCTGATGAGGTGAGGACGGTGAAGCAACTCCAGCTTGCCCAGAGTTCTCTGGAGTGTCATGAAAACCACAGTGATGCCTGAGGACTGACAGTGCTTCCCCATTTCCCTTGGAGCTGGTTGCAGGGCCTGAGGGGAAGGAAGATGTTTGGTTTTGGTCTCTCAGAGGTTAAAACTAGAAATCAAACCCTGCACTGGAGCTGCTTTGCAGAGAAGCAGGACAACCATACTCGGTTCCCACTCACCCGTGCTGACTGATGGCAGGTCTCCACCTCCTGGACAGTGCAGGAAGTGGAGTGGGTTGATACCAACCAGATAAGGAAACCTGTCTCTGTGCCCATAAACCTGAAAGGGAGGGATTAAAGCAGAAGGCAAATCTTCCTGAAGCATCTCTTTGGTGGGTCAGTCCTTGGGGATCAACCTGTGCTCACAGATGGTGGTTTCTCCTCTAGGACTGCATCATCTGTATGGAGAAGCTTTCCTCCCCCTCTGGCTACGGTGACACGTGTGCCTCCAGCACAATCAGGCCAGAGGCAGTGGGTCGCCTGACAAGCTGCCAGCACTCCTTCCACATGCTCTGCATGCTGGCCATGTACTCCAATGGGAACAAGGTACCCAGCTGGCCCATCCCCAGCAGGTCCCCCATGCCCTGGTGACTGGGCTGTGGAGCTCTGATCCCGACTTCTCTCTCCTGGCAGGATGGCAGTTTGCAGTGTCCCTCCTGTAAAACCATCTATGGAGAGAAAACCGGGACCCAGCCCAAAGGGAAAATGGAGGTCTCCACTTTCCCCCAGTCCCTCCCTGGCCACAAGGACTGTGGGACGATCCAGATTGTATATCACATCAGCAGAGGCATCCAGGTGAGTGCACAGCATGCTGATGAATAGCAATGGTATGAGAGCCTCCCAGAAAAGTTCTGGGATCCAGTGGAGTACCTGCTGGCAGCCCATCCCTGAGCAGCCTACAGTGCCTGGAGCCAGCACCTGCACCAGCTGTTCTTACATGTGTGTGGGTCTCCTCCATCAAAGATCTTTTTCTGAGCAGCCCCAGAGTTTACACCAGCTGGTCACCTGCAGTAGAAAGTAACAGTGGTGGCAGTAAGCTTGCAGAGTTTGAGCCATGTGGCCTTTTAAAGGTGTCATCAGACCATGTGGAAAAAGCTGTGATTTGGGGCTATCTCCCACCAGAATTTAATTAGATTTTAGAAGATCTGGCCTTGTTATCCCAGCATGAGATGGCTCTTGGAGGACCTGTAATATTCACATGTCCCATAAGAACCAGGTCAGATGCCTCATCAGCTGCCTTCACATGGAAGAGCTGGTTTGAGATGAGCCTATGTCAAATTCTGCTGCTGAACCTAAATCCTGCTGCTGAGGAATGACCCAGCTCCTGTGAAGATGGGTGTGTCCATGCCAAATGTCTCATCCCTTGCAGGGCCCTGAGCACCCCAACCCTGGAATGCCATACACAGCCAGAGGGTTTCCTCGCTATTGTTACCTGCCAGACAATGAGAAGGGCAGAAAGGTAAGGTGTTGTACCCTGATACCTCACCCTTCTCATGTTATCTCATGGCATTGAGCTTGTCAAGCTTCTGGTAAGCTGTTTTCATGACTCAAGTCTCCTACCTGCTGCTCCTACCTTTGGTTTTCCTTTCCCCCTCAGGTCCTGGAGCTCCTGAAGGTGGCCTGGAAGAGACGCCTGATTTTCACTGTGGGCACCTCCAACACCACCGGAGAGAGCAACACGGTGGTGTGGAATGAGATCCACCACAAGACTGAGATGGACTCAAACCTGAGTGGCCATGGCTACCCTGACCCCAACTACCTGGACAATGTGCTGGCAGAGCTGGCTGCCCAGGGGGTCACTGAGGACTGCTTGGGACAGTGAGCCGTGGGGACCTGGCTGTGCCGTGCACACCTTGGGGGCCCACCTAGTGCACTTATTCCTGATGCCTTAAGTTCCTGTGTCTGACCACCCGTCACACTGAGCAATAACAGTTCTGCAGGAGCCCTGCCAGCTCTTCATGTTTTTTTGGGGGGGAGGGAAGGATATTTTTGTAGAAGCTGCACTTGTGTCTTTGGGTGGGATTGGTGGCCATGGCCAGGAGCAGCTGGGACAGCAGTTCTGAGGTGACAGATCCCCTGGGGAAGGCAGGACCTTCCTCTGGTAATGCTTGGGGACAGGATGGGGAGAGGGAAGTGCCTCGCTCCCACTAAACCACCTGGAAAGCAAACAGGAGCCTCCCTCTGGCAAACAGCAGCTCCCAGAGGGACCTCTGCCTCCCTCCTGCACTGTATCTCTGATTAGTCCCAATAAACTCTTCATTTCCACCGACAGTCCCTGCCTGCCTTCCTGATGCCTCTGGGCTTGGAGTGCCTCCCCCTCAGTGGTACTCTCTGGGTACCAGCCTGATCCAAGGAGCCTGAATCCAGCCAGGACAAAGTAGGGAAAGCTCAGCTCAGCTGGAGGGATGTGGATCTCTGCAGAGGCAGAACACAGAGTGCTGGTTCCAGTCTGTCAGTGCTTTGGCTGCAGGATCCTGCTGGTCTGTGGCCATGGTGCAGCCCCCTGCTCTTGTCATGAGCTGCCAGCCTCGCTCCTTTCATCCCTCGCCCTTCTGGCACAACCTGTCCCTGTTTTCCCCTTCTCTCAGGTGAAATGGCAACCATTTGGGGCTGTTTGTGCACGGTGAAGGCTCTGCAGGGAGGAGCTGCTGTGCTTTGTGCTGCTGCTGCAGGGACGCTGGTGCCACCAGCTGGTGACAGCCACCTTCCCTCCCGGCCACAGTGACAGCCAGCCCAGGTGCCGGCAGTGATGCTCTCCAGCTGGGAGCATGCTCCTGTGCTCCTAGCACCTTGCAAATGCAATATTGCCCCAGTCCGGGTGAGCTGATGTCTTTTGAAGAGCTGTTTCTGGCTGTTCCCCTCCCTGTGGCCCCTGAACCCAGCTGTACATTAAATCCATCCCTTTGGCACTGGTGCCATCTGCCATTTCACCTCCTTCCTGGGAAATCTGGGACGTGGCTGGGCTTTGTGGCACGCTCTGTCTTGGCATCCTCCTGGGACCAGCATGTCCTGGAGCAGCAAAAGGACAGCTTTCTTTCTGCTATTATAACATGAATATTAAAGGTTTTTCAAAGCCATTCAGGGCAGGAGCTTTCCCCAGTGTCCATCTTGTGCTTGCAGCCTCCTGCTACCCCTCTGCTGCAGGCTCGAGGGGGAAACCCCTCAACCATCTAGTGAAATTTGGGGATGCTGCAGGAGTGGCAGTTCCTTGGCAGCTGCAGATACGTTTCTTTGTGGTGCTGAGCTCTACACAAATGGGTGGGCTCTCTCTGTTCCTCTTCCACCCAGGTTGTGAAAGAGAGGTTTTGAGTTCAAACCTCTTCTTTGTATCCCTGGATCATGTTCTCACAGCAATCAAAACAGTGAATTCAAGCGAAAACTGAATAGAGTTCACCCAGCCCTGTACAGAGCAAGAATTTCCTGCTGAGCCTGGCCCAAGGCATCTCCAGCAGCTGCTCCAAGGTGTGAATCAGCTGCGTCTGGGCTGGTCCAAGGGCTGGGACACTGGGCTGTGAGCTGCTCAGGCTCAGCAGCTCATCCCTGGCTGTCACATCTTTGGACGTGAGGCATCTCCTAAAATCCTTGCCGTGTCTCTGCTTAGCCTGCCCTGGCAGGGGGATCCAGGGGGTGGAAAGGAGCAGAACCAGGAGCTCAGAGAGTGCTGTGCAGGGAGATGGCTTTGAAGCTGGTGGGGTGAAAGCACAGCCATGATGCCGTACGGCTCACTGGAGCCAGGAGGGGACAGAGCCTGAAATAAATACTTGTGCTGCTGGACAGGTTGACTAAATGACTTGTGTTCCCCATGCCCAGCTGGAGCCCCAGGGAGTGGGGGGGTCTCTCCCGGCGCCCCGCGGTGGTGGCTCATCTGCCGCAGGGTGGTTATTATTAGCACAGCCTTGACCCCGCAGCTATGCTGGGTACCGGCAGCTGAAACTGTGACTCACTGTCCCCCTGCGTCACCCCCCTGCGTCACCCAACCTGCCCCTCGCCCCGCAGGGAGTGCCAGGGAGGGGTCTGGGGGGGCAGGTGGGGGGCTGGCAGGGCTCCCAGGGCAGGTATGGCTGGGTGGGAGTGGGGAACAAATCCGGGATCAGAGGGAGGAGGGATGGAGGCTGCATCTGCGACTGTTTTTCCCCACTACAGCTGGCCGGTGTAATCTTTGAATGCCCCATTTCCACTTAATCTGAAGGCGAGGTCCCGGCCCCTCGGGAAGGGGGGGGAAATCCCTTCCCACGCAGGGGGGGGGATGCCTCTGCCCTTGGCAAACACGGGACAAGGAGCACTCCAACCCCTTTGCATGGGGAGCACCCTCGAGGAATGGCCGTGGGGGGCTCCCGAGCGGCGGGGCAGCTCCTGCCCCGGGGCGCTGTCCCTGGCCCCATCCCAAA
>VXBX01004959.1:129640-155415 GCA_013400415.1 Scytalopus superciliaris
TTTTTTTAAATCCCGTGTGTCTGGGCCTGAGTTTTAAATCCCTTGGCACAACTCCCTGCAGGAGCTTGACCCAGCGCGGGGCAGGTTCTGGATTTGGGGGAGCGCTGGGTTTGGGGAGGGCGTGCTGTGGGAAAGCCACAGCGCCTGGAGCGGAGCCTTCCAGACCGGTGACTTTGGGACGTGGCGCTGGGCCGGGAGAGCGGCCGGGGGGGGAGGGAAACCCGAGCACAGCCCCGGCCCCCCCCGCTGACCTTGGCCGTGCCTGGCCCCCTCCCCTCCGGACAGCGGCTTGTGGGATCCAGTTCCCTGCCCTGGCACGGGTTTTTGGGATCGCTGGTTTCCTCCTGGGAATTCCCTCTGCGGGGTGTCCCGGCTGCACCGGCAGGTCAGACCCTGCTCGCAATAGCCAGGGGTGGTGGGGCACCCCCAGACCCCCGTGGGACCCCCCTGCTATCCCAGGATTTGTCACAGGGAGTCGCGGGAAAAGGATGTGGCCGAGGCTGCTGTGGTTTGTGGCTCCAGGTGCCACCTTGTCCCATTGGCTCAGCCCGGGGTGGTCTCTGCCCTGTTCCTCCCACCCAGCACAGGGGGAGAGGGAGCCCCCTCCCAAGAATCCTCTCTGCGTCTTCATCCCAGGAAAGGAAGGGAAATGGTCTTCTCGATTTTTTTTTTTTTTTATGGTTTTAAATTTTTTATTTACTTTCTTATTGATTTTAAAATTGATTTTCATTTAATTTGACTTTTATTATATATTTATTTATTAGATAACTTTATTTTATGAGAATAAATAATTCTAGTAGCTTTAATCTTTCTTTTATTATGCTATTTTTTATTTCACTCTTTTCCTTTTAATTTTTATTTTATTATTTATTCCCTTATCCTTTTTATTTTATTTTTCCTTTTTTCTTTTATTTTTTCCTTTTTTGGTTTTATTTTTACCCTTTTTTCTTTTGTTTTTACCCTTCTTGCTTTTATCATTCAAGGTTTTATTTTATTCTTTCANTCCCTTCTTGCTTTTATCATTCAAGGTTTTATTTTATTCTTTCATTATGTTATTTTTCTTTCTTTTTTTTTTTTTATATATTTTATTTTTCATTTCCCTTTTTAATCTATTTTATCTCTACTCCCCCAGGGCAGAGCAGCACTCGTGCCTACACCAGTTAATTTTTAATTCCAGCCCCCCGTGCTGCCAGACGGGTGGCTGCGGGGTCCACGCAGGTTCCTTCCCCCTTCCCCCAGTTTATACTGTGCTCATTTCCTCTTTCCTAAGCCCAGCCTTCCCCTTTCCAGCTCCTTCCCTGCACCCGGCGCGGGTGCCTAAGCCTGCTGGGCGCTGCGTGGGAGGCAGAGGATGCCCAGCACCCACCGAGCTGCAGCACCACAAATCCCTTCCCGACATCCCAGGGCAGGAATGCGGTGGCGGTGCGGGGCTCCCCGCCTGCCCTCGGAGCTTGGGCATCTCCCGCAGCCGCCAAGGATGCGTCCTGGTCACCCCGCTTTTGAATCCCTGGAAAACACCATGCCTGAGTGGTACAAGAGGCGCTGGCTGGCACCCTGTGTCCGGGGGACGTCGCTGTCTCAGTTGTCCCAGCGCTGGGGACAAGGTTTTCCAGCTCCCACCAAGAGGCAGTCCCGCGTTGCCGGGCACAGCTGGAGCGGGCAGCTGTTCCCTTTCCGCCTGCCTGCTCCCTGCATCCCTGATGGTTTGCACAGGGCAGGAAACCTCAGCAACGAGCTCGGGTTAATGGCACTTCACCCACTGCTCTCCTTAAAAACCTCCCCGGAGGGTGGCTGGGTTGGAACGGGAGCAGGAGCCGGAGGGCAGCTCTCGGCAACCTGCAGCACTGCCAGCACCGAGAGGATGGAAGTGCCTGGGGATGGGGATGCTGCTGTGGTACCCGGGATGCACAGCCCGGAGAAACCCCCTGTAGCCGTGTTTGGCAGGCAGAGAGCACCCCAAACCCTTTCAGTACCCCCACCAAACTCTTTTAGTCCCCTCCAACACCTTTTGATTCCCCCTAAATCCCTTTTGATCCTCCCAAGAACATTTTCAGTCCCCCTAAACTCTTTCAGTCCACACCCAAACCTTTCCAGTCCGTCAAGCAACTGGCTCTCAGCCTCCCTGGATTTGGGATGTGGAAATCACTCTGTGCTTGAGGTCCCCATCCATGCAAGCCTCCCTTTCTCCAGGACACTTGGGGCTGGCTGAAGATGCCACTGGGATTGGTTCTGTGCCAGTGGGATGGGTGCCACAACTTTTGCACTGCCTTGGCCATCACCCAGGTCCTGCTGGTACTTCTGTCCCTGGCCAGAGCCCCCAGCCCTGCCCCTGATTCCGAGGAACTGGGGTAATAAGCTATAAAATGGTGATTAATTTTTGGCAGCAAGGACTTGGGTCGTCTCTGAGAGGAAACGAGGTCAGAGCATTGTGGTGCTTCCCCTTCACACCCTCTGCATCCCTGGGGGTGTCCCCAGGGGTGTTCCCATCCCTGCAGTGGTGTTGGGGATCTGGGGGCACCCTGGGGCTGGAGGAGTCTGCTGTGGCCTCACTCCTGGTGTGTGAAATTGTGCTGTGGGTGCCTGGAGCTGTTTTGGGGAAAGGGTGGGTTATGTTTGTTCCTTGGTTTCCTATGTGGAAGAGGAAAGCCACTTCTAGCTGCCAGCAGGACACAGTGGCCGGACACGGTCAGGGATGTGTGTCCCCAGGCTGGGAGTGACGCCAAGGTCACCATGTGCCTTCAGCTGTGGCCAAATCCACCCACAAAAGCCTTTGGCAACCTCTGTTCCCTGGCACCCCAAAGCCTTGCGGTGTCCCTCCATGGTCCCCTCTCTGGGCAGGGATTATCAGAGCTGAGGGCTTTGCCACCCATGACCATGAGACCCCTGTGGGTTGGGTGAGGGGCCAGGGGCATGTCTGGTGGCACTGACAGCTGTCCTGTGTCCTTCCAGCACGGGCAGCAGTGACCCATACTGCATCGTGAAGATTGATGATGAGGCCATCATCAGGTGAGTGGCTCCTGTCCCTGGATGGAGTCATACAGCTGGCTCTGGGTGGGTTCCTCCATCTACCCTTCTGTGGGCACAATATTATAATTATTATAACTACTCCTACTATTCCCTGTTGTGGGCTGAGATGCTCCTTCTGACACAGGCATGTCTAACAGGTCATGACCCCCCTGCTCCTGTAAGCCACCCCCATGAGCCAGCCCAGAGCCTCAAGACAGGCCAAGGACAGGGACAGGGACTCACCCCCTGCCCCAGCTGAGGGTCCAAAACTGTGGGTGGTGCCCCCAGCCACGTGTCTCCAAAAGCTGGGAGGGTCCCAGGGCTGGGAAGGAGTGCCCTGGCGTGGGAGCCCTGTCCCCTGTGTCACCAGTGCCACCTGCCCTGCAGGACTGCCACGGTGTGGAAGACTCTGTCCCCGTTCTGGGGGGAAGAATACGAGGTGCAGCTCCAGCCCAGTTTCCACAGCATCTCCATCTATGTCATGGATGAGGATGCACTCAGGTATGGTGAGGGCTTGGTTGGGGGACTTGGAGGGTGGTGGCTTTGGCTCCCTGTGTGTGCTCAGCCCAGAGAATCCACACCTGGCTGTGCTGCCCTGGGCTTTGGGACACAAAGGGGTGAGGGCACTCCCAAGGTTATTGTCCAGCTGGCAACAGAGGGTGGCTGACGTGCTCCATGGGGACAGACACACTCTGATGGCCCCAGCCCTGGACCCCCTGAAGTGGGGGCTGTCCTGAGTGCTGATCCCACTGCTTCCCACTTGTGTTTTCCAGCCGTGATGACGTCATTGGGAAGGTCTGCATCACCCGGGACATGCTGGTGGAGCACCCCAAGGGTAGGGGAAATGATGGCTGGGGGATCTGAGCAGGGACCCATCTCCCACTCTTTGTGGTCCTGAGAGCCCCCCAACAATCCCTCCATGGGGGTCCTCCTTTTTCCCACAGGATACAGTGGCTGGATGAGCCTCAGCGAGGTGGACCCTGACGAGGAGGTGCAGGGGGAGATCCACCTGCGGGTGGAGGTCCTGGGCAGCCAGGGCAGCCAGAGGCTGCACTGCTCTGTGCTGGAGGCCAGGTGAGGAGGGGACAGGGGGTGGCAGGGGCTGTGTGTGCAGCCAGGACATGGGTGGTGAGTCTGGGCTGCTCCATGACTCAGTTTCCCTGGTGTATCCAGTCCCTTGGGTGCCGAGCATCCTCCTCACTGATGGGGGTCCTGGGGCAGGGTCCACCTCCTCTGCTGGTCTTTGGGAGGTACATCTCATCAAGCTGGGGAACCAAGGAGGGGAGTGGGTGCCGTGGTGCCTGTAGCTATTTTGGGAGGTTGCTGGTAAATTCCCGCTCTTCTTGTCAGGGATTTGGCCAGGAAGGACCGGAATGGAGCCTCTGACCCCTTTGTCCGCCTGCGCTACAACGGGAAGACACAGGAGAGCACTGTGAGTCCCACTTCAGCTCATTGTGATCCTCAGCCTGCCAGCTGAGCCATCATCCCATGAGGAAGCCTGGAGCCATCCCTGCCTCCCAGTGTCCCCAGGGGCTGTGGAATCCACCCTTTGAGGGGACACAAAGCCATTTGCCTTTGCAGGTGGTCAAGAAATCGTGTTACCCACGCTGGAACGAGACCTTCGAGTTTGAGCTGGCTGAGCCTGCTGGGGAGAAGCTGTGTGTGGAGGTGTGGGACTGGGACCTCGTTGGCAGGAACGACTTCCTGGGCAAGGTGAGCCCCCAGACTCCGTCACCACTGCTGGGGTCCTGCCCAGCTGCCCACCCAACCCTCTCCTGCCTTCCCCTCCCAGGTGGTGTTCAGTGTGCAGGGGCTGGAGGCGGCCGGGCAGGAGGAGGGGTGGTTCAGGCTGCAGCCAGACAAGTCCAAGCCAATGGAGGATGAGTGAGTCTTGGCACAGGGGCATTGGGGTATGCTGAGGGTGGTCCCAGTACCCACAGGGACACAGGGGAGGGTGTTACTTCTGGGTAGCACCATCCTTTGGAGGAGCAGCTCCTACACCTGCCTGCCCAGGCTTTCCTAGGCTGTTGGACCACCTCCTGCTCAGTGTAGTGCTTCTCCCACCTTTCACCCACCCACCCTGTGCTCCTGCAGGCACCGAGGCAGCCTGGGCTCACTGCAGCTGCAGATGAGGCTGCGGGATGAGATGGTGCTGCCCTCCCACTGCTACCAGCCCCTGGTGCAGCTCCTGTGCCAGGAGGTGAAGTCAGGGCTCCAGGTGAGGGGTCCATGCCAAGCCCTGCTGGAGCACCCACCTTCCCCTGGCTCTGTGCTGGGCATGTGCCTGACTCAGGACATCAAATCATGGTGCCTCCCCCCTCCAGGATGGCCAAGTGCACCTGGTCACTCTTCTGGATGAAACCACCACGGCCGAGTGCCGGCAGGAGCTCGCTGTCAACTTGGTCAAACTCTTCCTGGGCCAAGGGCTGGTCAAGGAGTTCCTGGACTTGCTCTTCGAGCTGGAACTGGCCAAGCCCTGTAAGTGGGGAGTGGAGTCAGAGGCTTCCAACCATCTTCTGGGGCTGCAAAATCGCCAGGACCTTGTATGGGGAATTTTCTGGGGTGATGGTTGAGTTTCAGCCATCACACTGTTTTCTGTGTAGGAATCTGCTGGGTTCATCCCAGCAACTCCTGAGCTGAGTTTGGTGGAGAAGCAGGTGGGTTGAGGTTTGGAAATCCCTGTAACCCTCATAGAAACGGCTAAGGGTGGAGGGCACAGCCCCTGGGAATGCCCCCCATGGTTGAAGCTGACCTGTGGCCGTCCCCCAGACCATGGACCCTCTCTTGTTTTGCAGGTGAGCCCAACACTTTGTTCCGTAGCAACTCCCTGGCCTCAAAGTCAATGGAGTCCTTCCTCAAGGTGCCACACTTCCCAAACCCTGCTCTTCCCAGGTCACTCTGGCTCTGGGATGTCCCCTGGGGGCTGCTGAGGCTGTGTCTTCCTCTGGGTCTGGGAGGCTGGAGAAATAAAATCCCCTGGGTGACCCTGGGGGGTGTCATGTGCCAAACCTGTGGCCCATCACTGTCCCCTGGCAGGTGACAGGGATGCCCTACCTGCACTCTGTCCTGGGACCCACCATCACCCGAGTGTTTGAGGAGAAGAAATACGTGGAGCTGGACCCCGGCAAGGTGGAGATCAAAGACGTCGGGTAAGGGGCTTGTGGGGTGGTGGGACAGGGGGGTCCCCAGCCGGGGGGTGACAGTGATGGTGCCCTCAGGTGCTCGGGGCTGCACCGGGTGCAGACGGAGGGTGAGGTGATCGAGCAGGGCCGGCAGCACCTCCAGTCCTACCTGGGTGAGCTGCTGGATGCCATCGTCGGGTCGGCCCCGGCGTGTCCCCCCGTCATCCGCGCCGCCTTCCGCCAGCTCTTCCAGCGTGTCGGGGAGCGCTTCCCCCAGCACCAGGTCAGCCTGTGGCAAGGGGGTCAAACAGGGACATCCACAGGGGACAGGGCTCACTGGCTCATAGGGTCCCCTCCTGGGCATGGGGACAGCACCCATGGCACCAACAAGCCCTGTGCAGTGCCTGGAGATGTCCCATTTTGGCACATATCCTCACATGTCTTCCCCCCCCCCCCCCTCCCCCCAATCTCGGTGGTCACAGCATGCCAAATTTGTGGCCGTCACCAGCTTCCTCTGCCTCCGCTTCTTCTCGCCAGCTGTCATGACCCCCAAGCTGTTCCAGCTGCGGGAGACACATGCGGACGCTCGGACCAGCCGCACGCTGCTGCTGCTGGCCAAGGTGGGACGGGGAGGGAAACCACTGAGGTGCCTGGCTGTCTCCTGCCGGGGGTGGCTGGGCCTGCCGGGGATGACACCGCCATCCCTCGGGGTCCCCAGGCCATCCAGCTGGTGGGCAACATGGAGCCGGCGGCCGGGCGGGCCAAGGAGACGTGGCTGTGGCCGCTGCTGCCCGCCCTGCAGCAGGGCATCGCCCGCATGAAGGGCTTCATCACCCGCCTGGTGGGCACGGAGGAGGAGAGGGGACAGGAGGAGGGTGAGGGGTGGCCGCTGGGCCCCTCGACGGCCGTGGTGAAGGAGGGGCTGCTCTTCGTGCACAAGGCGAGGGACAAGGGGGCTCTGCTCGCCGCTGCTGCCGGCAAGAAACTCCACTTCTGCCTCACCGGGGAGTCCCTCGGCTTTGGCAAGAGCCCCAGCGCCGAGGTAAGGGGATGCTGGGGGGTATAGGGGGGTGGCAGTAGGGTGATACTGACCCCCTGTGCCCGTGTGTCCCCTCCATCAGCGCCTCGGTGCCATTGCCCTGTCCGACATCCTCGCGGCCGAGAAGGTGGAGGAGAAGAGCTTCGGGAGCTCCCACGTCATGCAGGTGGTCTACACGGACACGGGCGGGCAGCAGGAGACAGCCTACCTGCAGTGCAAGGTAGGGGACAGCGAGGGGACACCCCGAGGGGGTGTCACAGCCCCGGGGGTCTCCCCCCTCACCGTCCCCAATCCCGCAGTGCGTCAACGAGCTGAACCAGTGGCTGTCAGCGCTGCGCAAGGTGTGCGGGAACAACCCCCGCCTGCTCCGCTCCTACCACCCCGGCATCTTCCGCGGGGACAAGTGGAGCTGCTGCCACCAGCGGGACAGGACAGGTACGGGGACGGAGCCCGGGAACCCCATATGGGACCCTGGGGCGTCCCCCCATGTGGTGACCCTGCTGTCCCCAAAGGGCTGGGCTGCGACCGGACCCGGCACGGCGTCACCCTGCAGGACTGGAGCGACCCCCTGGACCCCACGGTGGAGGCTCAGCGGCTCTTCAGCCACCTCCAGGGCCTCCGGGGGACCCTCAGGTGAGTCCCTGCCCCCCCGGAGGACCCCCCTGCATCCCACCATCCTGCCAGGAGCCCACTCCTCTCCTGCTCCTCTCCCCAGGGAAAAGTACTGGGAGCTGCAGGAGCCGAAGGATGCCCAGAACGGCCCCCGGGGCGAAGGTAAGTTGGGACATGGAGGGTTTTGGGGACCCCAGTGGGGATGCTCTGTTTGGACCGTGTCCCCAGGGGGGCCCGGGGGGCTGCGGTGGTTTGGGGGTGCCCCCCAGGGGGGCTGTGGGGTCTCACTGTTGCTCTCCCACAGATGCCCCCCTGCCCGAGGGGCTGAGCCGGCTCTTCGGGGTGCTGGGGGACCTGGAGAGCTGTCACCGCCAGGCTCAGCCCCCCGAGCCCCCAGCCCCCGTCCTGCTGCAGCTCCAGACGTGAGCGACCAGTTCCCCCTGCTGGGATTCAGCGTCCCCACGGCCTGGGGACCACAGCGATGGAAATAAAGGCACTTTGTACCCTGCAGCCTTGCCCTGTCCATCTGGTGGGACACTGCTGGCCCCGGGGGTGGGCACGGGGTGGGGGGCTGGCCACAGCTCTGCTGGTGGCACTGCTGCCATCTCTGGTGGTCCTGCTGCTGCCATTTCTGGTGGCTTTACTGGTGGTGGCAGCACTGGTGACATTGGCTCTGCTGGTAGTAGTGGTGGTATCCCCGGATCTCTGCTTGTGGCAGCACCAGCAGTGCTGCTGTTGGCACTGGTGCCATCACCGATGGCCCCGCTGGTGCCATTTCTGGTGGTCCTGGTGGTGGCATCACTGGTGATTCCAGGGGTGGTGGTGGTGGCATCGCCACTGTCTGTACTGGTGGTGGTGTTACTGGTGGCACTGGTGCCATCACGCCTGGCCCTGCTGGTGCCATTTCTGGCCGCCCTATTGGTGGTGGCCTCACCACTGGCTGTACTGGTGGCAATACTGGTTGGCACTACTGGTGGCACTGGTGCCATCGCCGCTGGCCCTGCTGGCTGCGGAGGTGGCGTCTCCAGTGGGGATATCGCTGCTGGTGTGAGCGGTGTGTGCCCTCCTCCTGGCCGAGGACAGGAGGGCTGACCCACCGCTGGCTCTGCCGCCGCTCCCAGTTACGCGGCGCAACTGGTCCCACTGGCCCGCACCGAGCCCTCCCGGCCACCCGAGGGCGCTGTCGCGGCCGGCGGTGAGGGCGGAAGTGACGGCGGCAGCGGCGAGGCAGCGGCCGCCATAGCAACTGCGGGCGGAGCGGCGGCGGGATGAACGCGCCTCCAGCCTTCGAGTCCTTCCTGCTCTTCGAGGGCGAGAAGAAGTGAGGGGACACCCCGGGGGGCGATTAATTAGCCCCTCATCACCCCGGGGGGCTGAGGGGGGAGGCCCGGGGGGCTCCCCGGCCCGTACGGGTCGGTAACATCCCCTCTTATCCCATTTATCCCCCCCAGGATCACCATCAACAAGGACACCAAGGTGCCCAACGCCTGCTTGTTCACCATCAACAAGGAGGACCACACGCTGGGGAACATCATCAAGTCGTAAGTAGATTCCGGGCTGGCCTGGGGGCTTTTTTCCCCACCTCCCCGTCTCATGTCCCTGCCGTGTTTGTGTTTCCCCCCCTCTCCCAGGCAGCTGCTCAAGGACCCCCAGGTGCTGTTTGCGGGGTACAAAGTCCCGCACCCTCTGGAGCATAAAATTATCATCCGTGTGCAAACCACCCCCGATTACAGCCCCCAGGAGGCTTTCACCAATGCCATCACGGACCTGATCAGCGAGCTCTCCCTGCTGGAGGAGAGGTTCAGGGTAGGTTTCTTTGGCCTTGAAGGGTCTTACAGCTCACCAAAGGCAGGGGTAGAGGGTCTTAGAGCTGCTGGTTTAGGTCTGTAAGTTAACTCAAGCCAGCCACACTGCGCTACTCAGCTCCTGTCAGGGCATGGCAGAGCCTGTAAACGGCTATTTATGTGCCCCAAAAAAGGGGTCAGAGGGTGTTATTTCTTAATTGGTTTTCCCACAGAATCACAGAATGGTTTGGGTTGGAAGGGTGTTCTCTGACATGCCAGGGCACCAAATCTGTAAATAAGATTTGATTTTAATTTCAGTAATTATTCTCTGGATGGTGTAGAGGTTTCCACTGATGGTTCATGGTCATCCTTGTGTTTTACAGAAGTCAGGAATGTTTAAACACCTCCTCCAGCTCAGTAACAGCTGTTGTATTTTTGTTTGTGCTTTACAGGTTGCTATTAAGGACAAACAAGAAGGAATTGAGTAAAACCCACCCCCTGTGGAGGAGAGTGTACCTCTGACGCAGCATGATGGTATTTGTACCTCCATTCATGGCAAATATTCCTCCTCTTGTCCCATTTGTGTTTAATTTTTGACAGCAGCAGTGATATTTTGAGTTGTTTTTTTGGTAATACCAGGCAGGGACTTTGCCAAGAGGATAAATATCTTGTTGGATCTGATGGATATGTCATTAAAGTGGTTTTTAACTTTTCTAATTGTAGCCTTAAGGCAAATATTTGTCCTGGGCTGTTGGGGAGGTTCGTGTGGGTATAATTCCAGCAGGAGAAGCTGCTCAGACAGCAGCAGATGAAACCTCTGCTTTTCCTGTCAAAAACACCAGACACTGCCAACTGAACTGGTGTTTTATTAAGTGTCATTTCTATAAAACAAATGCACAAATTGTGAGAACTTACAGTAAAAGAAACCGGATGTTTACAATGCTTTGATGACCTTAACAAACTCTTACCTTTTGTTATTTTATTTTTTTTTTAAATCTTGCACATCATAGCTGGTCTAGAAAACGTTCATGGACACATGGGTAACAGTCACTAATACTGCACTAGTTCAAAGCACGGGGATGAAACTGGCACAGGGAACTATGACTTCTTCCAGATTGCTGTGATGTTCACACTGGTGAGAACAACAAGGTAGGAGAAGGCAGGGTCTGACACCACATTGTTCACCAGGATTTCGGGGGGCTGCTCCCCATTCAGGCGGAGCTCCGGCCACTTGAGGATCTGCGAGGAGAACAGTGTGGGGGTGGTGTGGCTGAGGGGGAGGATACAGTACACCAGGTCTCTGGGGAGCCCTGGGGGAGCTGAGTCAGAGGGTCTTCCCCTTTCTGAGGGGTGGTGAAGGTTTGTGATGCTCCTGAGGGGCCAAGGTTTAGTGCAGAGTGGCTTCAGCAGGAGGGGGGAAAAGGTGAGTTGACAATACACTTCCAAAAAGCTTATGGAGTCACAGAATCATGCAGGTTGGAAAGGACCTCCAAGAGTCTGACCTTTAACCAATCACCACTTTGTCAACCAGCCCAGAGCACTGAGTGCCACATCCAGTCATTTCTTGAACACCTCAAGGGATGGGGACTCCAAACCTGCCTGGGTAGTTTGTTCCAATGTTTAACAACCCTTTCAATGAACAAATTTGGAACACTGGGTGAGTTCATACCAATATCTAATGTAACTGCAGACCAGGAAGGGAGAGCCTTTGAGTGTGTGTGTGATTGTCCTTCCAGAGGCTTCACCTTGCAAGGGAACAGTGACTGGCCAAAGGAGAACTGTCTCCAGAGGCCATGGAAATACCAAGCAGAAAAAGGGTATGTTGAGCAGAGGGAAGCACTGAGCCCTGTCCTTTTAATTGCTTATGAGTGTCAGGTGTGGAAACACGAGGCGTGTCCTGGGGTAAACCTCCTTGGGAGACTGGGATATCTGCCCTGGGGTGGAAGGGAGGCCCCAAAGGGTACCTGAGACCTACCTGTGTGGGAGAGATCCTCCGCTCTGAGCGCTTCCCCTTTGGAGAGCTCCAGGCCGTGGTGTAGTTTGAGAGGTTGTACATCCACACACTGCCCTTCTCATCACCACAGAACACATATTCTTTTGCTGTGAGAACAAAAGAAAAAGCTGGAAAACAAGTGTGGAGCTGGGAGACCGTGCTGCTACAAAGCAGAGCTCAAGGCAGTGCTGTATGATCCCAATGGATGGTGCCATATTTCAGCAAAATTCCCTTTCTGCACAAAAATACAAATCTACCTTGCTCTGAAAGATCTCAATTAATTTCAAGACAAATCAGCTATCTTACTCTAGTGCAGAAAAAATAGTGCTAAATACTGTGGGATTTCTGCTGATTTTTTTTAGACTGGTTTTGGAAAATGATGACCAGATCAGGTTTGGCTGTTCCTTGTCGGCCTACAGAGCCAGCTGCCTGATGTGTGGCACTCCTGCCCCTGACTTCAGATGCACTGAGCATCAGAATGGCCCCACCAAAGCTACAGGGCCCAGCCCTCAGCTCTGTGCTTTGAAAACCTGTACAAGACCATCCAGCTTCAGCTGAACCCCCTTGCAGGGCAGATGGTAGAGCTGTAATTATTTATTACTTGTTTTATTTATACCCAGCTGGTGCTGGGTGGAGGCTGCGCAGTGCTGGAGCTGCACTGCAGTGCTTGCAGAGGGGAGCCCAGGCATTCCCTGATGGGCTCTGAAATCCAGGCTGCTCCCATGGGTCAAAGGGGACCAGTGCTGCCTACCTGGGCAGGTGCTGAGTGTCAGGTAGGACATGTCTGTCGTGGACCACTCCAGCTCAGCCAGAATAACTGCAGACACAGTCCTCTGGCATCCTTTCCCCTTGGCGTCAAAAGACCGGCTCCAGCTCCACAGGTATATGCAGCCTGGTTTAGAGCTCTTGGAAACTAGGCAAGGAAGAGGGGACAGGCTGAATCAGCTGCTGGGAAGTGAAATCCATCAACAGTAAGGCAGGCTGTGCTCTGGTGAACGTGGTCTATGCACAAAGTGGCTTTTAAGACATGGGACCTGATCCAGCAGCAACTGCTTCCACCTGCTTTATCTTATTTCAGGATAACTGGAGGCTATAAAGACATTTGCAGTGCTATGGTTATGTTCCCAAACTGCAGAACAGGAACAAGCTATTCAGAAAGACCCCCAACCCTTGATGTGTAACCCCCAGTTTCCCTGAAGAAAAATACTGCTGCTACCAGCCCTTGAGCTCTGCTTCCTTCCTTCCTTCTATATTGGCACTGCTTGGCCAAGCGTGCTCTCAGGGTTGGGTCCATCTGATTTACAGTACTGCCCACACATGGGTTTGTGCTCTAGGCCATGTTCTTGGGAAAGATAAATGATTCTGGGAGAAAATTCCATTCTATGTAGCCCCCCTTAAAGCTAAGGAGGCAGTCACCCTCTGCTCATTGCTCTGGTTTCACCCTGCACATGCTGAGGAGCCCCACTGTTTTCTGAAACTGGACTGTTTTTATACTCACCAACGACATCATCATTCAGAAAAGCCAAACCATCAACCCTGTGAGATGTTGTCATGCTTTCGTCATCAGGAAACTGGAATATGGCTTCAAAAGGCCTAGAGCAGGGGGGAAGGGTGAAATGAGCCAAGCCCTGAACTGGCAGCAGCAGAAGGGTACCCAGGTACAGAGCCCAGAAGGGAATTCGTGTGTTAGTGAGCCTGCCAGGCTCAAATGAATTTCCACTTGAACTCATACTTTTATAAGTATGGGTTTATTAAAAGCAGAAGCCCATTTGCTTAGGAGATTTCTGTTTTACTTCATCTCTTTTTGCAGGCATCAGGGTTAGTATTTGTCTAGCAGGGCATGACTTTACTTGCTTCTTGTAATTTTTTCCTCAGCTCCCACAGAGTGCCAGTTTCCTGGGTTACCTCACGTACCAGGAGCAGGGAAGGCCTCACTGTGAGACTGGAAATCAATCCAAGAATTTACACTCTGTTACACTACTTTGAGATGACACACCCTTAAGTTTTGGGGTATTGGATTACATTCCTACCAGCCTTCCTGCAAAGCAGCCTGCAACACTTGCAGACTGGGGCTTCAATACAAGCACAGGGCTGCAAGCTCTGAACACCCCTTTAGCACATGCTCATATGTTTTCAGGACACTATGGGAAATTTGATAGGACACAGTGGTTTTGCTCATACCTTCTCAGCTAGAAATCAAGCCTTTGCTAGGACTACCTCTTCTTGTTGTGGAAAGCAAATGCACAGCTCCAACTTTTGGTCCTCACCTGCTTTTTTGTCCTTTATCCAGTTTTATGTTCCAGGCAAAGCAGCCACCTTCACAGCCTGCCAGCAGGTACTGCTCTGGGCAGGTGGGGACCAGGGCAATCCGTAAGGGAATAGAAACAGCTTCCAGCACCAGCAGCTGGCTGAAAAAAAGAAGAGAACAAGCAGTTAAGTGGTGCTGCAACCTGATAATTACAGGCTCCTGGACTGGCCACATCTGGTTTTTGAACCTTTACCTTGCTTTGAAATTGTAGTCACAGTCTGGAATCCCAATATCCCAGAGTGCAATTCGCTTGTCATAGGATGCAGCTGTGGGACACAGAAGAGAAGCAGGTAGTGATACCACTGCTCATCTGGCTCTTCTGGTGGTAAGCTGGCCATTCTACCTGAGTCACAGGCTGTAACACTGAGGCTGTGGCAGCAGAGAGCTCATTAAAGCACAGCAGCAGTCACCAAGGCTCCTGGCCCAACACCACTTCACAGACACTGTCAGGCATGCACAAGTCAGTACTTTGTGTTCCTATCCTGTGCTCTAAGAGGGGCACATAAAAGGAAGTTTCTTTCCTGGTGTCCACCACTGAGTTGTGGCTTCACAAAGTCATTCATTATGACACTCTGAGGTCATTTCTGCTCAGGAGTTCCAGTGGGATCTCAAATACAAGCTCCAACCTCTACTCTCAGGCAGACACCACTTTATTCCACATATCCCTGGCTTACTGTGTTCACATCCACAGCAGCTTCCATTGGGAAAGTTAGGCTCTGATGTAAAGGGTGAGAAACACGTCACCAGCTGATATACTGATAGCAGAAACAGTCCTAATACATTACTCACAGTAATCTGGATCCCCACCAGATGGTACCCCTCAGACTTGTGTCCAGCCTCCAAATAGGGATGCAAAGACTCTCCCTTTACTACTTTAAATTTTTCTATGGAATATAGCAAGTTTTGCTATCCACACCATTCTATGGATGTGCTATCAACCTCCTTATCCCTTCCATCAGCCTCCTCACCTCTTCTGCTTTTGGCAGTCTTGAGCTTCTTGAAAAGTACCCCCTGTTCTAAAAAAATTCCACTTTTAATGGTTCATGTAGCACTCTAACCACTCCAGGATGTGGGTAATTGTAGGCAAGAGAAACAATGTGCTGTGGGGTGCAGGTGTGGTCTGAATGGCTCTGTACCAGCTCACTGTACAGCCTGACAATGCAGCTGCAATTTGTTCATTACCAGTCCATAAGTCACAGCCTCTGTGGGCCCCACTGTGTGTGGCAAAGCTCTCTTTGACATCAAGGACCTGCATAAAAATCTCTGACGAGGCACAGAACTCAAAAAGAAAAAAGGCATTTATTCAAAATCAATTAAGTACATAGTTGTGCTTGTTGGGAAAAATGAAATCCAACGCTGCTGTGCCTGAGGCAAGCCCTGCCACTGCCTGCCCCCAGCTGCCTGCTCTGCCTGCCATTCTTCTTACTCATCCCTGTGGAACTACTGGCCTTGTTTGTGGCTAATGTGTGGCCTAATTTGTGGCTAACGTGTGTGACAGCCACACTGAGAGCCAAGGGAGAAACAGGAGCTGCTGCACCTCAGCTAGAGAGCCAGGCCCTGGCAGAAACAGTCTGTCCTGCTGTAGGTTGCTGCCATAAGACACTTAACAATGGTCTCTCACTAACGTCTGTCCATGCTTTTTGTGTGTGTGGCCCTGCTTGCCCGGGTGACAACTCCCCTTGTTAAGGAAGCCTTGAATTTTCCATATTATTTCTAAAGCTAAAGAGATTCCAAAGCAGAGACTTACTGAAAAGGTGGGTCTCTTGGGTTGGGCTGAAGCAGACAGTAGCAATGGGCTTTTTGTGAGCTTTTATCTCTCCGTAGCAGAAGTCAGCTGCCACGTGGATCAGTTTGACAATCCCTCTCCTCCCAGCAGCTGCCAAGATATTGTGTGCTTTCTTCCGACTGTCACTGATCACCATTGTGAGGGTTGTCCATGCAACGCTGAAGAACTCCTGGGACAGAAAGAAACCAAGAACAGAGTGTCAGAGAACAGCAGGAGAGCTGTTAGCTCAGAGATAAGACAACTATCACAAGTGCTACTCAGGTGAAATGACACCACTATTTAAGATGGAGCATCAGAACTCAAAATAACCCTCAGAAGAACACAAACTACAGAAACAGGATGTTTATTCCACTATGCTGTCAAACAGGCTTAGCAGCCAGATACACCTGCATGAGAGGAGAGGCAGACTAATCTTTTAAACTAACAAAAGTATAAACCCAAACCAGGCTAAAAGGATAAGCAGGAAGTATTTATTATGTATCTTCATCCATTTAAGACCTGTCCATGCTAAAGCTTGACACCCTTTCAGACCCCTCTGTAATATATATTATGCATACACATATGTAAGTATTCTAGATTATGGTATTCCCATTCAGTGCTTACCCTTCCCACTTGCAACCCACCTCTGTAGCCACCTTATACTTCTTCAGCACCGTCCCTGTCTCACAATCAATCAGACAAACAGATTCCCCTCCACAAGTTGCCACGGTTTTGGAGGAGCTCACAATGGGATCTGAAAGATGAAAAGAACGGGTGAGAAGTTCCCAGGCTCAGGGATAACACGTGAAGACTGCAGCTTATCACTGCCTGGTGCTGTCCCAGCCTCCTGTTTTCAAAGTCAAAGAAGAAATATGTAAGCAAGTCTCTTCCTGACAACGGAGACTACGGCTCGAAGGAGCAGGGGTCTAACACGTGGAGTCCGCTGGGATTCCAGAGCCAGGTGGTTCTGGGAATCCTGCAAACCTCTTTAAGAGCTCACCTTTCCTGGCTCCAGAGTCTAGCACTGGCTCGAAGACACAGGACCAAAGCTGCGTTTTAAAATCCTCGTGGCTGTTGCCTTTACTGTGACACTGAAGAAAATGCAATGGCTCTGCACTGACATCCTCCTACAATAAACCATCCACATTTAGACAATTCATTCCCCTGACAACGGTTTGCCTGTGATTGCCTTGACAGAACCTTCTACTGAACACAGCAATCTGAGTTAAACTGAAGGACTTTTCAGCCCTTCTATGCTAAAGAGAACAGGAGAGGCTGAGGTGCCACCAATGCTCAAGACTCCTAAACCAGCAGGGAACTGTTTAGCAAAGCTGTGCCCAGCAGACCCCGGCAGTGAACCCTGTCCTGCTGCAGAGAAACCCTTTAGATCCCCACTGGCCTGAGCTGAGGGGGAAACACCTTTCCCCATGCAGCCATCGGTGTGACCTGAGAGCAAGGCTTGCCAGTCCCATTTTTAAGCACAGGCTTTCAGAGCACCACCTCGGAGCGCTGGTCCATCCACCCCCTGAAGGGGATTCACTGTTTCCTGGGGCTGTCCCTTCCCTTCCCTGATGCCTCTGAGAGATTTAAAACAATGACAAGAAAAAAAAAACAAACCAGAACTTTAACTCACAATATGTCTGTGAGCTCCAAAGCTGTGCAGAGCTCTGATGAAACCTGAATGTGGCTCCTCCCACTACACCAAGAGGCCAAAAGCCAGTCCCCAGGGGGCTGATGGACGTACCTTGCGCTTGGAGTTCTTCACTGGAGTCAAACTAACAACTCCATTGTCCTGCTCCTGGCTTTTCTGTTCCCCTGTCATCTGGCTGGATCTTCTGTTGCTTTGCCCCTTGGGAAACTGCTCTCCGTTCTTCTGTGTCCCTTCAGCTGCCTGCTCAGGGGGTGCCTCCTTGGCTGGCTTGTTTGATGTTCTTGGCTTATCAGGAGCTGGGTCATCCTGCACATGACTGGACTTTTTGGGATTAACTACAGCCTCCTCCTCGGTGTTTGCCTGGGACTTGGACCTCTTGTTTCCAGGACTTGACTTTGAATGGTTTCTTTTCCTCTTGCTGGGCGTTACTGTGACCTATAAGGCATGTCATCATGTTGTCAGTTTCTGCAGAAGGTTTTTACATTCCCCAAGATGTGCAAATGATTTGTAAATCAGAGATATTAATTATTCAAATGCAAGTACCCTCCCACGGTTACAGACTGGGCTCCAAGAATCAGACAGCCCAGAGCCACAGGGTTCCCAGAGGCAGAAGCTAATGAAAATCACACAGCCAGCCTCATTTTCAGCTCTCTCTCTCCCACTTACTTGTGATTTACATATGATGTGGAAAAACAAATCTGGCCCATGGACCACGGGGGTTCAATCTGCAGCCATTTCCAAGCAGGCAAAAACCAGCACAATCTGGCCAGGCATCAGCCCAGTTCAATTAAAATATCCCTTCCTAGAGGAGAGGTGGAGTCAGTAGGATTCATGAAATCTTTTGGGTATCCTATGAGAATGGAATCTCTTCTTGGAGAGCAACTTCATGGCTGGGAAAGCTTCATGCTGGCTACAAAGAACCAGCCTGAGCTGTTGGATACAGGCTGGAGCCTGGGATTGCCCCTGTGGTTACCAAAGGGTCATAAATGTAAACTGACAAGAGCTACTGAGTTTGCAAGAAATAGGACATTGTTAATCTAGCTGGAAAAATCACCTACTTGAGCCACATCCTCTGCAGCTTCCCTGGGGCTTTCTGTACTTTCTTCCTCATTCTCATCCATCTTTTCCTCTGGTTCAGTATCTGAGTTTAACTCCAGACCCAATGAGTATGACAGAAACTCTTCTGCAATCATTTTCACCTTGGAAGCAAACATGTGGGTATGTTAAAAAAAAACCCACAAAAAAAATCAAGAGCAATCAAACTCTGACGTGTCATGACAAGAGCTGCTTTGCCAAGGTTTTAATATCTGCTCCCACTACTCCACATGAATTTCACAAGTGGTGGAGGAGTCCTCTGCTGACATTACATGACCCAAGAACTTCATTTGGTCATGGGTATCCAGTTGTGAAAACAACAGCACAGTAATGAAACAAGACAAAGAAGAGATGGAAGCCTCAACTATTTGTATGCACATAGAAATAAAACAAATGTTACAAACTAAATGGTATCTTTCCCCACTGGGAGTAACTACACTTCTGTCATTATCTGCTCTCCTTTCATACAGCTTTCATAAAGAGTAAAGGTTGCCATTAAACTAATTTGCAAATAATTAAGTACTAAGGATACTGCAGTCTTGTTAATTAATACACTTACCATTATTGCTTATGAATTAAAACCAGTGTTTAATGACAGTCATCACAAGTTGGTGCATGCTTAGTCCTAGTGTTCCTGTAAGTGCTTCACAAAGCAGTGAGGAAAAGCAGGAAAAGTGCTATCACCTGTCTGCAGGAGCCCTGCACCCAAATCCATGGAGCATTTTAATCAAATCCCCTCAGAACCAGGAGCAGGGTCCTTGCCTGAAGAACAGAAGGGTAACTGAGACACGACCTACCCGCCAGCGGGTGAATTCACTGAGGGAGCTGGGTCCATAGACTACATTGGTTTGTACTGACTTCAGGAACTTCTTCTTGATGGACTTCACTTGCTCAGCTGTGTATTTCTCAGGAAGTTGGTCACGGAAGAATTTTTCCCAGTGAGCAGTAACCTAGGCAGAAAGGCTGACTTTAGTGAACAGAAAAAACAGAGCAGAAAAGCACAGGAGTACTTGTGAAAGCATTTAAGAAGTTGCCAGCCCTGAGGTAGTTACATGATGGCATCACTTCCATTTAGTTTATCAGTGTTTAAATTATGATTTCATCTAACAGAAAACCCAGTTTCTCTGAACCAAGCTCAAGTGAGCATGGCTAAGCAGACACTGCCAGCATGGACCCAGAGCAATGCCTGATTTCTTGCCTCTGGATCCTGAGTAAATGGTCTTAAAGAGTCTTACACTGTGGCCTCCTAACAGGGAGTACCTGACAGGTAACTAATTTATTAAAACAGACACAGCTAACGGGGATTTTGAGTATTCTTGTAGTCAAGTGCATGTGTGAGGACTTGGTGCATGTCATCCCCATTCCTAGAGATACCTGGACTCTTAGAGGCTTCTGAACTATGGGCACAACCCTGTGGATGCTCACCTATCAGCACCGTTTCCCATCGGAGAGTTTCTGGTGGGCAGTAACACATCTGTCAGCATTTGGACCCAACAGACATTTCACATTTAGACACAGCAGTAAGAACTGGGCAGGCAGGTACAAGCAATACCATCAGGGAAAGATATCAGGGCACAAACAACAGCACAGGGGAACACTTGGTGTCTCACCAACCAGCCAACCATGCCCAGTTGTCTGGCTGGGAGAGCAAGAGACCCTTTGAGGCACAAGGTGCTACACAGACAACACTAAGCACAATAATACATCCCAGTCTTCAGTGTTTGATCTCCCCCATCACTGATACACAAAAGGAATCACCAAGATCAACTAACTAGAATACTAATGGAAAGAGCAATAATGCACAAAACTAAACAACCAAACCTTTTTCATAATAGAACAGTAATTTTGCTCCAGATCACAACACAGAGGGGGCAGTCTGACAGGAGCTAAGCTGTGCACAAAAATAAGTGAAAATACAGTTCCAAACATGCACAGCCGAAAAAGAAAGATCAAATCCTTGTTACTGGTGCATGCTGGTAAAGGCAAGATTATCCTGAGCTTGGTTTTTGCTTCCCCATTCCCAAGGCCTGGACAGTAACATAAACTAGATGAAGAGGTGTATGCAGCTGTTCTGTCAGCACCAGGGTCCTCCTGTTCCTGAACGATGATCGGAGTGACCTGAAAAACTAGAGGGTCAGACACAGACCTGGTTGGCCCTGCTCTTGTCATTTAAACCAAAGTTGGCTGCACAGAACAGGCAGATGCAAGCAGGGACCAGAGAAAGCAGCAGGAAGACATTTCCTGTGTGGCCCAAACCCTGGGCTGGGCTCAGATCATACCACGGCTATTGCAAACCATTTGCTGCTTGTTTGCAGCCCTGTCATGACACTGAGTAGAGTATTCTGTTACTTCTCAGGTGTTTAGAGACTAAGATATCTCACCTTGCTGGTGAGCTTACGACTATTGACACGCCTCACGTGATTGGCCAGTTTGGTTATGTCCTTGCCATTGAGTAGCCGAAGATTTTCCAAAAGAAACATTACTTTATAGTCATCGTTGAGCTAAAAAGAGAAGACATCAGAGTTACAAAACCTGTACACGTGGTTCTTGCTTTAGCTTTAGTCCTCTTTTAAAATATAGCCAATAATGAGAAGAACATACCTAGTACAGAAAAGCCATTTCCTAATATCTCTTCAGCATTTCCAACTTGAATTTCACCTTTTAGTTGTGAATGAATATTATACTGTGAGCTGGGACCTCAAACTGCAGACAAAAGAGCTGCCCAGCCCTCAGGCAGTACTAACATCCAACACAAGGTGGGGGCTGTGCAACCACTCATCTGCTCGGCCCGAATACAAGGCAGGGTGTTCTGTTCCCATCCTTTAACACAGAGGAAGGCCTGTCCTGCCTCCAGTAAACAGATTCCAGCAGGAATTCTTTGGGTCAGGTGCATTCTAGATCAGACAGTTCACTGTACAGCCACACATATACTGTCAGCCACCTATACTGCCATGCATGGCTGATGCCAGTTTAAAGTGCAAGAAAAATTACAGTTTTGGATGTTTAACCTGTACAGGTAGCAGATCCTCTTGGGAAAAGTCAGAAACCTAAACCAGACTAATCACCAAGTTTAAACCCTCGTAAGAGGACCAAGTCTGCTCTTCCAGAGCACAAAGAGCACTAAAACTAACATAGATATTAGGAAGTATAACTGACATTCTATATTAAGAAAAAACTCTTTACTGTGAGGGTGGGCAGGCCCTGGCACAGGATGCCCAGAGAAGCTGTGGCTGCCCCATCCTGGAAAGTGTTCCAGATCAGGCTGGAGGGGGCTTGGAGCAACCTGGGCTAGTGGAAGGGAGTCCCTGTCCATGGAAGGGAGCTGGAACAAGATGATCTTTAAGGTCCCTTCCAACCCAAACCATTCTGGGATTCTATGATTCTACAAGAAGGGCATTTCTACACAGTCATTACTCTACATAACACAGGCATACAATACCCTGCCTGATAAGCTACCTAAGATGGGACTGGCCTGGAGAAACAGGAGCTCAAGACACACAGATATTAATATCTGAGTGGTTTTGGGCAAGTAACTTCTGCAGGTTGGGAAGCAGTGGCACAAAGTGGTGGAAGGGCACACACAAAGACTGGCTGTTTTCTCAGGATGCCCTAATACTTGCTGCCCAAGAACAATGCATAAGAGCTCTGCATAACTGCTGTTTGTTTGCCCCTCTATTTAATGCTGAGCTTGTAAGGATGGGGGGGGTGGGTGGTAACTCACTGTCAAGTACACATTGTTCTCGTAGGTCAGCTCCTCGAGCAGAGGGAACTGTTTCAGAGCAGTTACATCTTCCAGCTTATTGTTGTTGCAGTTCAGCACACGCAGATCAGGCAGGGTTAGGCTGTTGGGAAATTTGTCCAGTAAATTATCAGAGAGATCTAGTTTCTGCAGGTGCCTCAGGCGGGAAAACAAACGCGGGTCTAAGTCTCCAGTCTTCAACTGCAGCTTGGACAGGCTGAAAAACAAAAGATAACATGAACTATCTGCAGCTCACTGGGAAAACAAGGGCTGATTTCATAAGATATAAGGCCCCTGATTTTTCTTGTCTGCTGCATTCTGGACTGTGAGCACATGTATGTGGGAAAGATGATGTGTCTGAGATAACAGACACCATCTGAGACTCGGGTCTGCCAAAGTATCTGCAGCACAATTAGCCTGCACTTCAGTTAATGTCCTATGGGTAACAGAGCTGGCTGGGAACAGTGAATGACCAGAAAAAAATCTTATTTTATAGAAAAAAAAATTACTACACCTCTAAGAGTTTTGGTATTTTATTCCTTTGCAATGTTGATTCAACAAAACAAGCTGCAGCAATACACGACACTTATTCACAATACCATCAGTCTCCCCTGCCCACGGAATGTACTAGAGATTCATTATTTCACAGTTCAGGCCAAGTGCACAGCAAGCCTCCAAATAATTTGTCTGTTTTCAAAGAACTAACTAGACCAAAAAAGCGATTTTCCCATTTCTTTTATAGTGAGTCTTGCTGCAAAAACTTCCAAAGGCAAACATGGTAATCTACCTAACAAAATCCAAGGCTGCCACCAAAACAGAAGCATTGTCCTGAAAGAAGAAGAGGTTACAATATTTGTGAGGGGGAAAAGAAATAGCCCTTCACTGTAAGAAAGTGAAAAGTGCATATTATAAGCAGGGTCATGTGTATTTGGTTAGATCATTTAGGTGAGCTCCAAAGGGAGCGTCTAGTCCTGGCAGCCAACATCTCCTGAGGGCACAGGCCTGGGTTCCTTTAACAAACAGAATCTCTGTCTCTAATGATCAGTTAAAAAAAAAAAAAGGCTTCTTGATATAAATGGAGTGTGAATAAATGAGGCAAATAAACCCAGGAAGCAAGATCCCTTCACCTTCACTTGCCATCTCAGAGGCCTTACCAGAGAGTCAAAAAGGCTGAGAATTCAGCTGGCTGCAGAGCTGAGTGTGACTGTGGTGTCATTTTGGGGAGAAACTCAACTGTGTTCCCCAAATGGGCTCTCTGAAATAGAACCCTTCAACATCATGGTACAGAAGCACAGGAAAAGCCACATTCCAGAAATCCACTGCTTCAAGCACCTCCCCATCACTCTGTTACCCAGATTACTGCAGCTGATACTCCCCGGATAAACCTTTGAGTTTCTCTCTAACAATAATTACTTTAGCACAAGACAAACCAAAAGAAATAACTTACAAGAGTACATGTGAAACTCAAACCCCTCACATCAGGAACAAAACCAACAAAGGCACCAGCCAGGAACTGGCCAGCTGAGTCACTCAGACTGACCAGCTCTGGAACAGTGAAATTCCACTGGATTAAACATTTGGAAAGACACATACTTGCGATGACCTCTGTTAAGGATCTGAGCAACAAAACTGTTTCTAGTGGTTTCTAAGTGTTTCAGAGTTTATTCTCCCTCTCTGCAATGTTTGAGGTACTAACATAATTAGATTTAGAGGAGACAGAAAGTGATGGAGGGAGGGGAAAATGGAAGGGAAATAATGCAAAAAATACTTTAAAACCCCCTCTAAAACCCAGGCCAGAAGATTCTCTTGTTCACATTAAGAAAATGCTAACAAAGATGGAAATGCTTTGGGAGTAGGGATGATATCTTGGTTAGGAAATCAGGATCCAGCCTTGAGCAATTTCAATGGAATAAGGTGGCAGCAAATATACTCTAGAAATGGCAAAAAAAGGTGCCAACTGTCAACAACCTCTCCAGTGGATGCAGTGCCACCAGTACTCACTGATCCTGCACTGGGAATGCCATCGCAGTTCTGTGCTTTGGAACTGTCTCTTTTATTTTGGTAAAAATGCTTAGGGGAAAAAAAAATAACAAAAAAAAAGAAAAGAAAAAAGGATTGCCCAAGCTGAATTCAGCTGGAATTTTCCATGGGCCTGCCTGCACTTACTTCAGCGTCTCGATCTTTCTGAGCCTCGTAGATCTTGGAACTGCTCTCTCCAAAAGAAGTTCTGTAGTAATTTTTGACATTTTTAACCTCCACCCCTCTGCTGGAATCACTAATCAGTCAGCTGTGGGATCTCTTCTTGCAACCTTCCTGGAAAAACAAAGGGGAATAAGAGGAAATGCTTTCAACTGATTCCAAAAGCAGTAAAAAAAAAACCATTTTATGATGTTATGTACTGATTTTGCTGCTGTGTTGGAAGTTGCCTTTTTTAACTTGGTTGAAATTAAAATAGCAGAGACTTACTAGGCTGGGCACAGGCTCCCAACATGCTGGCCCAATCCATCTCCAAAACAGCAGGGATACCTCCTGTGGCTGTTACAGCAACAGACTGGCTGCAGGTGATGGCCCTCAGGACCTTGACAGTCTCACAGTTACCTGTTTGTGCCTCTCCTGGGCTCTGCTCCAGGAATTTCAACACGCTTTCAAACAAACAGCTACAGAAAGAATAAATGCACCTGCTGTGAATCCCTTCCTCCCCAAAAAAATAAGAGTGCACTCCCTGGCCTGACCAGCTGGACAGACTCCTGGCTTGACAACCCCTAAATTCTTTAAAATTTTGGAAAACTGAATTAATTATTGGAAATGTAAATACCCACTGATTAATAACATCATTTCCTCAGCAAGGAAAAAAACCGAATCAAGGGCATTCTGCGTGTTGTTAGTAATTAAGAGATGTTTCCATGCATTGCTATGCATGTGATATTACATGTACACACAGGGATATGCTGATATTTAGAATAATAACACCAAAGCCAAAGGAGCTTCACGAAATTACTGGTTCGGGGCCTACCGTTCTTCCTGACACAGATTCCCAGAGAGGGAAATGAAAGCTAACAGACCTGCAAGGTCAGGCTCTCTCCTGTCTTCCCGTGTTAGATCAGCTCTGCCTAAATGCCACTCCAGCACATCCTGAGGAACACACGGGGCTCTGAGCCGTCCCTGGGCTTGGTTTCAGCCCCACCACACACCCACAGCACCCGGGATGTGGTGTGACGTGCTTTGTTAACACCTGGAAGCAAGGGCAGTCCTTCAGGTATGGAATATTTCGTACCAGCACAAAGAGCCGAATGGAAAAGCGGCTTCCAGCAGCAGCTGTTTGGGATTTGATCCTTGAAGCGACTCTTGTCGCTGAGAGCCAAGCCACGGGGTCAGGCCGGCCCTGCTGAACCCACCAAGCTCTGGCGGCTGTGAGGCTGGTGTGGCACCAGGGGATGCTCCCATCGCCCTCTCCGTGACACACAAACCCCTCAGACAGGGCCCTGGCACAGCGGGGCCCGCAGGGCAGGCCGGACACGGCATATCGCCATCCCCACAGCGCGGGGGATGCTGCGGAGTCCCCCGGGGGGCCCAGCGGGGCCTGCCCCTCCTCCTGCCCCGCGGGGCACCCCCTGCCCTCACCCTGCTCGCCGTGCCTGCCCTGCCCGGCCCAGCCGAGCCC
>VXBX01004959.1:156232-213382 GCA_013400415.1 Scytalopus superciliaris
AATACCTGATTGCTTTTCCCCCCCCCTCTCCCGTTGTTTCCACAGGGAGAAGATAATTTCACTTACTGCCCAGCAACAGGCCTAGCTAAAGGAAACGAGCACTCTGAATTTGCTGGCTGGGCATTCCCCTTTCCAGGGGTGTTCCTGGTGGAGGAATTCATTAGTGAGGATGAAGAGTGTGAGATAGTGGAACTGATGGATCGAGATGACTGGAAATTGTCACAGTCTGGGAGAAAAAAACAGGTTGGACTTTAGAAGCACGTTTAATCTTGGCTCCCCCTAGGAAAGGAAAGCTGTTTTCAGTTAAAATCCATTCAGGTAGATGTTTCATTAAATGCTTTCCTTTGAAAGCTTTTCCTGAAATCAGTGGCAAGAATTACCTGTAATTAAAATCAAGTTCTTGCAAAAATACATGATATAGTTACAACAAACAGCATTTGATGGTGCATGTCCAGTCATTAAAAGTTCACACAATCTCCAAGGGAAAGAAATGGCGGTTTGGGTTTGGTTTTACTTTACAAATCTAACCCCAGAGAGATTAATGTAGATTCACTGAGTGCTTTTACAGCCTGGTGACCAGGTCGGTGGAAGAGCTGAGAACAGAACTCTGCAGGGGGCACAGCCTCTCCAGAAAGACTTGTCCTAGATTTTTTTTCCTTTAACCCTAGCTTTTTTCCTCCCTCTTCTTTTCCAACAGGACTATGGACCCAAAGTGAACTTCAAGAAACAAAGGCTAAAAGCTGGCAGCTTTACAGGTTTGCCGAGTTTCAGCAGGAAGATCGTGGCCCAAATGAAGGCCTGCTCTGTGCTCAGGGGTTTCTTACCTGTTGAACAGTGCAACCTGGACTACACACCAGAGAGGGGTTCTGCCATCGACCCCCACTTTGATGACTGGTGGCTGTGGGGGGAGCGCCTGGTTAGTTTAAACTTGCTCTCCAAAACCGTGCTCTCCATGTCCTGTGACTCAGAGGACACCATCCAATTATTCCCCGCTTCCAGCAGAGGGGGATTAAATCCCCCCGGATCTTTCACACCGACACCGGCGCGCAGAAACTCGGGCGGAGAGGGAACAGAGGGCGTTTTGCCCCTGAGGCTGGTTCCCAGTAAGGAGGTGGTGGTTGCGGTTCACTTGCCCCGGAGGGCGCTGGTGGTGCTGCAGGGGGACGCTCGGTACAGGTGGAAGCACGGCATCCACCGCAAGCACATCGAGCACCGCCGCGTCTGTGTCACCTTCAGGGAGCTGTCTGCAGAGTTCAGCGCCGGGGGAAGGCACGAGGAGCTGGGCAAGGAGCTGCTGGAAATAGCTCTTTCCTTCCGAGGGAGACCCGTGTGATCAAGGCCCGNAAAATGAGGTGCGACTCGGTTTGTTTGTGTGTGTAAGGAACCAGGTGTGTGCAGAGATAAGCTCAATAAAATGGAAATTTAACAAACTGAAATGAGGGAGTGCAAGGAAGAGGTGGGCTTCAAAGGCTCTCTTGGGCCATGGGAGCTTTTAGGTCAAAGTCAGAAATTAGCATTGTGCCCATTAGCTGCGTTGTAATAAAAAAGCAAACAGCCAGTTTCTAAACACTTAAATTAAACCAAGAAATAAAGTTAGAATCATCAAACTGAGCTGAAAATTAAACAGCCCTTGACATAGTTTCAGCCCAAGCCCTGCCACAGATTTTAACCTTTCCTGGCCCATAGTTTGATACTGTCAGACTATTTTGAATGTTGCACCGTGCCCTGGGGGCACAACTATCTTCTTACCCGCCTCAGATCCTTCAGAGACCAGCTCTCAGGGGAGGACAGTAAGCAAGTATCTCCCCACAGCTAGTACAACACAGAGAACTAATTAAAGTAATTATCCTTTGCTGAAGATTCATGCTCTAACAATGAGGATTAATCATGAATTCCTTGTGACCTGTATCTTCTGGGACCAAAGAGCAGCATTTGCAGAGGGCTAATGCTGGCTCTCCAAGCTTGGACAGGGATCAGACCAAAGGCCTGCACAGACTGTGTTATTTTCTGATCATTTGTCATCTCTGAACCCCGCTGTCAGCTCTCAGTAGCAAGAGTCTGATTTTGGGAATAAGCTGGGCAACAGACTGCAACACTGGCAGCTATCATTTATTTTCCTGGCACCTCCAGCAGTCAGGTTTGAATCATGCCTCGTACCTAAGATTCAAGTAGTCATTTGCAGCAGAAGCTGATTTGAGGCCATCTGTCTGCTCTGAGCAAACTTCTGTGCTCTTGAAAATGAAGTTGTGCCATGGAAGAAGCATGATCCTTTAATAAACACAGTTGTGCCATGAAAACCATTTGGCACAGTCACACCTGCAGCAGTAAAACACCACCTCACAGTGCTGCCTGGCTTTAGTTGGTAAGGAAAGGGGGCAGACATAGCTATAAATGGGATCTCAGCATACCTGCACTGCTGTGCTCTGCCCTAGAAGATCTTCCTTGGCACAGTGCACAGGATTTACTGTACAGTAATGCACTTGTGCCACAGGCACTGCCCTCTGCTTTGGGCACTGCAGGAGAGGGAGCTCTTCACCCAAGTTACTAGAAATCACTTGCGTCAATCAGGATATTTTTATCAGTTTAAGCCAACAGACACAACTATAGCCCTTTGTGCAATGAACCAGCTATTTAGCCCCATATTTAAACACTTGTAGACACTATGTGTTAATTCCAGCAAAGGCCCACAATCAGGGCAGTCCCAAACACCAAACCTCCATCCAGGCTGGCTGGTGAGTGTCATCAAGGAGCTCCAGGAGTGATTTCAGCAGTCACAGCACAGCCTCTCTGATGGAAACCTGTCACTGCCAACACAGACAGCAGGCAGCCCAGGCCTGCTCACAGCAAGCTTTTTCCCAGGAAATTCATCATAGGCTGCAACTGGAAGAGGGGAGATCTAGATTAGGAAGAAATTCCTCCCTGTGAGGGTGGGCAGGCCCTGGCACAGGTTGGGCAGAGAAGCTGTGGCTGCCCCATCCCTGGAAGTGTCCAAGGCCAGGTTGGATGGGGCTTGGAGCAACCTGGGCTAGTGGAAGGTGTCTCTGCCCATGGCAGGGGGTAGAGCTGGATTATCATCAAAGTCCATTCCAACCCAAACCATTCTGTGACTCTCCCAAAAGCAGGGGCTGCTCCCAAAACAGCAGTTCCTCACCTTTCTCTGCAGCCTGGTGTGATCAGCACTGTGTGGCTGGTGCGTGGCTGGTGCTCACAGGGCTCAGCAGCTGTAAGGAACAGAGGAGCTTCATCCAAGCAGGAGGAGGAGGAGGCTGCCAGCCTGGGGGAGGGAGCCCAGCACAGGCACACAGAGGAAACCCAGGGCAAGCTGTCACAGAGCAGTCACCAAGCCTGTATCCTCATCACCCTTCTGGTTCCGAGCCTCTCCATCGATCCACTCTCTGCTCAAACTGCAGCAATCAAGTATTGCCATTAATGTTTGGCCCTAACTTCCAACACTCCCTTTTTAGATTTATATTGTGCTCTCAGCCTGCTGAAACACTTTCTGTGCATGTACCTGCTGTTCCATTCTCTCTGCACTGGAAGCAGATGATGGCTCCTGATGAATCAGATTGCCACAATAACACATACACAGTGTTAGTTCATTTTGTACTCTGCATTTGTTAGCTGAATTTTTCTGCCTCAATCAAACTATGCAGGAAGCTGCTGTTCTTGCCAGAAAACTCCAGCTCTTCCTGGTTGATATCTTAAACGTGAAAAAATGCAAATAATTAAATACTGAGCCAAAAACTGAGGGCTTTGTCTTGCTTTTTTTGAAGTCCAAAACTTAATCTAGTCACTACACAGTCATTGCTGGGTCAGTCTTTTGACATTTTAAACAGCCTCTTGGGCATCATCCTTAGATCAAAATTACAATTACACCCATCTGTTCATTATTACTTTTTAAAATTTTATGTACATTCCCTCCTAAAAAGTCATAAAACAAACCAAAAACAAGCAAGAAAACCCAGTTTTGCAGAGTTACAAAGCAATAACGACTTGACTGTCAAGCATCATAGAAATCTGAGAAAAGTACAAGGAGGTTTTAATCTTAATTAATGAGCTCTTAAAAGTAGTTTTGTCCACTAAGCTGGTATTATTAATATAAGAGAAACTTTAATGGTCTTCCTGTTATACAAGTTCCTGTCACAGCTGTTCATCTCCTTAACTGTCTGCTTAACCTCCTTGTAAAATGTGCCAAGACCCAGACCCTCGTTAAGAGGAAGCGTATCTAATTGTTATCTACTTATGTATGTTAAAAGGAGAAGGATAATATCTGACCAAGATGTTTTTTTTTAAAAAAAGGCAGAACTCAATTTAACCCATAGAGGATGCTGGAGGACCTGAGCTGCCTTATCAAAAAAATCAGTCTGAAATCAGTAAGAAGCATAAAGCTGAGCAAGTTTATCCAGTTTCTCTCACACAGCTGGACAATAACTGAGATACATTCATTGCTCTACATTAAATATTGTTCATGCAGAGATAAAACAAGAACAGGCAAAGCTAAAATACAGATCTTTTTCCTCTTAGCACTCATCGCTGTCACAACCCTGGGCAGAAGGCAAGCTCCCAGCTGGACACACAGGGATTCAGGGGAATGCTCTCCAAATCCAGACAGTCTGTTACTGAAACTGCTCTGAGATTGGTGCAGAGAAGAGAGCCTGTGAGTTAATCAGAAAATAACCCCACTGTCCTAGCCATGCCAGGAGCTGAATTTGAGATTTCAGCCTGGAGGTGGCGGGGAGTGTTGAGAAAGCTGTCTTAAAAGTAAATGCAATGAGGTTTAGAAGATTAAGAAGCTACTGCAGCAGGGAAAATCCGAAACCTTTTGCTGTTTGGAGGCAGGGAAAGCAGAGAAAGCATTTTACTAAAGGCAAGAGGAGCACCTCCACCCCTGAGCCTCGTGCAGGTGTCCTCAGGCAAGCTGGGCTTGCCCATCCCCACATCCCAGAGCCAGGAAGGATGTTCACTCTGCAGCTGCCCCCGCCCCAGTGCTCTCTATAAACACTTCCACATATCTGAGCGCTTACGGCAGCGCTCGCTCCACCCGCAGCTCTGCCAGGAGGTCAAACCCAACACTGCTCCATCTCTCCTGGTCATAAAGTCTCCCTGAGAGTCACATAGCCACTGAAACAAGGGGAGCCAGGCCTGCCCTGGGGTGATGTTAAAAATAGGGAGCTCACAGAGTCACAGCTGCCACTAAACACCGCACAGGGAGAACCCGACACTGCTCCGGCTCCCACAGCTCCCTCCAGCTCGCAGTCCTGCACTGCCTTTATCCTGCTAACAAGGGAAGGAGAGACAGGAGTTGCTTCCTGAACCAAGGCAGGAGCCCAGGAATGACAGAAAGTAGGGCTGTACTCGTCTCTGACAGTTCCTTCCCTGCTGCAGGGTGGGCAGCCAGCGTGACTGCAGTGCTGGAGTCTGCAGAGGCATTTTTCTGCTGGGCAAAAGCTGTCCAAAAAAACCTGGAGGAAGACTCAGGGCTCTGGAGTGAGATCGTGGCTGTCCCTGTGCTAAGCCCCAGTGCAGAAAAATGGCCCAAATAAGGTAGTAAGTGGTCCAGCAAGTCACAGCCCAAGGGGACTAAGAATCAGGGCAACAGCCAGCCCAGGGTGAGCAGCCCAAAGCTAGTAGAGAAAGCCAACACACATCAGGGGATATCCTCAACACACATCCCAAGCTGAGAGTGGAACCCTTGGGAGAAGTATCTCTGTGCAGGAATTGCAGGAACGGAGCCACACAAAACTTGGGACACTCCAGGAATGACAGACACCCCAGGAATGAGAGAGAAGTGACAGCATGGGACAGACAAATCTAGACAGCAGTGACAGTGTGGAAAGGCTGGCATCTTCATGCTTGGCTGATGGGAATCCTGCTGACAGCCACGGGCAGCAGCAGGAGCAAGGAGGATTTTTTGGTGCTGTAGCACAGAAACACCCACCTGGACAGCTACAGCATCCCTACTCCTTCCTCTATGGATGAACTGCTATGGCTGGTACCACAGGTAACCTGTCTGCAACACAAGTCTGGACCCAAGAGAGCTGAAAATGTAAACAAGTTGAAGGAAGAGAGGCAGGAGCAAGAAAAGCAAATGCTTTTGTTGGGGAAAGAGAGGAGTTACAGCATGAAGGTGATCCCAGAAAGATCCCAGATGCCAGAGTCAAAGAGCAAAAATACTCCCATGGGCTTCTCATGGAAGGGAAAACTTGGTGCCCAGAGAGACACAAGAAACAGAGCTGCAAGCAAAGGTAGGAAAGCATGTTATTATTCTGTTTTAAGCACATCTGCCCTTGGGACACCATCCCAAACCATACCTCAGACTCCCTGCTGGAGTAAGGTGATCCCACTCCAGTCACAGATGTTCTGCCTTGAGACTGATCTTGAATCCAATCCCACCAAAGCCTTGTTATTCTACAAAATCAAAGCACAGTTTCTGCTGCATTTTTACATTTGCTGAAGTTCATTATACTTGCAAAAATCTAAATGAATGAATTGGCTGTTTCCAAACGAGCTGCATTTGCTTTCACAGCACTGTATGCACGTGGGGAAACTTTCTTTTAAATTGCAAAAACGGCTCAATACTTTCCTCGACAACCTCCTGAACTCCTCAGTACACAAGGTCCTATTATTACTGATGTTAAGGGAGAGTGCAAAGTACAGATGAGAGATTCATCCCATCTGGTCTGCTCTGGCCTCACAACAGAAATTCTGCTGGTGGAAGAGCCCACACGTGTAATACTTGGCAGAAAACTCAACTCTGATTTTTGTTGTATAAACCTTTAATTTTTATTATGGTAAAAAGAGGAGGGAGAGAGGGCAGATTCCTGGGGAGTTTGTATGGATTTCAGGACCACCCACTTCCTGGAGGACACTCCTTATATTTTTTTTTTTTTTTTGTGCATATGCACATGAGTACAGATTAGTCATTTAGCACACAAAGACGATTTTCTTTGCTGCGCATCAGCCAATATGGTACATGCCAACTGCAGCAAGAACAGCAGATGAAAGCCACAGACACAGTGCTAAGCAACTTGTTCAGCAGTGCTCACATTCGCATGTAAACAAGAGAGATGAGCCTTGGTTTCCCAAGGCCCTTGCCAGAGAGGAATATTGGGAGAGTTTCACCCCGCTGCCCTGGGCTTTGCGTGTACTCTCCATTCTGGGAAGCTGACATGTAATAATACACTGCCATTAGATTTCTTAAATCCCAGTGGAATAAGGGACCAGGGTTAAAGAGGACATTACAAACATCCTTAATGATTTCAGAAACCTATAAGGCCTCAGAGACTCTGAAACTGCAGTTTTTGAGTGCAGAGGAGGAAATCAGCACAGGATCAGGGCCAAGAAAATGTGCTTATGTTTCTTGCAGCCCTGTGTGGCAGAAAGCCTTACTTTCCCTTCAAAGAGCTGATGATTGCAAAACACTCTTTTCCCTCCACAAAGTTACCAAAAATCATAAAACTGGGGGGTTTTTTACAGAAGTTTTCACCCACAAGGAGGCTACAGAATTTACAAGCTTCCCTTGCTAAGCAACACAGACATGCAAGTGTCATTGTCTCAGCTGCTGAAAAAAGAAATGAGCTCAAAGGAAATGGATAGCTCTTTAATGGCACACAGCATTCCCACCGGATCCAGCTCCATCAGGCTTGCCAGTGCAGCTCCAGGTTCCACCAGAGGAGTTGCCTGCCTTGGTGGAGGGAGAAGGCAGCATTCATTTCTGACAGAAAAATGCTACAGCCAATTAAAAAAAGCTGAATGATGAAATGCACAGGACTGGGCTTGTTCTCTCCAGCAGAACAGGCAAAAGGCATCACAGCAATACATGAAGGAAGGACGACACAGCAACAGATTCGTGCAGTATTTGCTGTCACTCCTTACCTCCTTGAAACTCGCTTTGCTAGTCCTTCAAAGTTTTGTCTCATTATATTCCCCGTCACTGTTCTGTTTTAAGAATGTCCTTGTTAAAACTAAAACACCTGTAGGCCTTCCCTGGGCACTCTTGCCTCTTATTGGGAAAAAACACATGATCTTGGCACTCATTCAATCTAAAGTGACAGATGCTGCTGAAGAAAGTACAAGAGAACTTCCCAGCCTCCTGCAATTCAAAATCCTACCTCCTCAGCTGTAAAAATACAGTAAAGAATAGCAAGAAAAGAACAAAAAAGCTAAGGCTGATTTCTTTCTGGTTATGTATTTATGGAATACTTGCTTTGGAACAACAGTGATCAACACTCTCAGTTTCTGTTGTGCTTTCCTGGATGTCCTTGAGTCAGCTGCAGGTACCCACATTAACCAGCCCTGCTCTAGAAATGAGCTGCCAGTTAACTGTGGCTGCACTGAACAGCCAGGGAGTTCTGACACACAAGACAGGTCCTACACACACATACACACTGGCTTTTTTGGAAGCTGACACAGTTTTACTTTTGGCAACAGAATATTGCATTTGTAAAAAAATACAGATTTTTGGCTACCTGAACCCATGCTAAGGTAGGTAAAGTTTTGACCTTGAACTCCACAGCAGTGTCAACTGAAAGACCAAGTGTGTAGGACGAGAACCAGGCCAGAGACCCCCAGCACGTGAAGAAACAGCACTAGAACCCACAGCTAGAAATGGCAGGCAATGAGCATTTACATATTGAAGCCTCAAGACAATCCATCACTGGTGCTGCTCCCCAGGGAGCAAGCCAGCTGTTTAGCCCAGCCCCAGGCGGGCAGGTTGTGCAGGCTCTGTCACACTACCTGCATGCCTCTGTCATGCCCGTCTAACTGCACTTTCAGTTTGTGGAGCTCCTCGATCTCCCGGTTGTGCCGCTCCGTTTTGTGCCGCACCAAGGAGCGGTAGAAGTGAATGGTGAAGACGACAAAAATCAGGCCCACTGGGACCATGATGATGGTGGAGACCAGTGCTGACTGCCAGCCCGCGTGGCTGCTGGGCTTCTCCGCGCTGGCGGTCTCGTTTTTCAGGATGGAGCCCACGGGCAGGAATTTTATCCAGCACAGAAGCACGACCTCGGCGAGGAAGAGGAGGATCCCCAGGACGGTGGAGAAGCCCCAGGCCAGCTCGATGTAGGGGTGCATGCGCTCGTGGGGGGACTCGCTGATGGAGTTCAGGTTGTGGATGTTGCTCACGGCTTCCACGTTGGGCAGGATGCAGGTGCTGATGAGCAGGGCAAAGAGATGAACGGCCACGAGCACCGTCGTGCAGGCACTGAAGGCGATCAGCAGCATCTGGGGGTACTTGTACTGCACCTCCAGCTGCACTTCCACCATGGCAACCTGGCGGGGGAAGGAACAAAGAGCTCATCAACAGCTGCTGCTTTTTCCTCCCCTCAAGGCTTCCATCCAGGAAAGCATCTTTATTCAGGAAGAACACCTAAGGTCAAGTACACACTCAAGTGCTTTCTGGAATGACAGCCTGGAAGGATCACTGCTGTTCCTCACGCAGTCTGTGCCTTGGCCTTTCCGAGGCTCAGGCACACGGTTCTGCGCCATCATTTTCTGAAATAACACGTCTCTCCTTGCAACCACGAGCCATACGAGCTGCATCAACCCCAACACACAACAGAAGGAACCCATTAGACGACACGTGGGGCTGGGAGGCAGCTGACAGCCTGAGAGCCCCCCCGCCCATCACACCTTCTCCTTCCGCTCCTCACTTGTGGCTGCAGTGGAGGAAGTTTCAATTTTGGGCCTGTAAAGAAAAGCAAAACACAGCAGCTCCTCTGGCCAGTGGCCAGCCAGGTTTCACTGCCCCCCACGGGAAGCCCACAAGTATTTACAGTTTAAGTTAGCCCCTAGTTAAAATAGCTGCCTTCTATTCTCAGAACAGTTTATGTTTGTTTTTATTACAAATATGCGCAGATACAAGTTATTTATATCCTCAAATTTCTCCCTCGAGAGCTAATAACTTACTGATACACTCAGCAGAAATGGACAGCTACTGGCTTATGGGTGTGCTCAGCAACTCAGAGAGGAGTCTCCTTCCCAAAACAAGAGCTATCGTACAGCAGCTCTCTAAAGCTATTTTTTCTTTAATCAAATAAAGCTCAAGAAGGAGAATGTGTGCAAGAGAGCAGGAGATCAGAACCAGAGTCCTAGTACAGGCCTGTTAACTGGTTTAGCAAGAGAATTTGTACAACTATTTAAGCTACATGTGAAGCAAAACAGTACTTCTGTGTGGTGACACCCCTGAAAGGACTGCACAAACTGTTTTTGCTCCGAGAAGCCACAAAAGCAGTGGACAGGACTATCAAACATTCCTCTCTAGCAGCTGGCTTGGATCTGCAGCTGCACTTCATGATTTGCAGAGATATTAACTCTCCTGGCAGCAGCCAAAACCTCCGGTCACCCCAGCTGACCTGCTGCTCCGGCACAGCACAGCTCTATGGAAAGAAGCCATGCTTGGGTTCTTGTCTCAAGGCAGTGACTCTCAAGACCATCATGACAAGGCAAAGTCTTGACAGGCAGCTCAATTCTGGGACACAGAAGGATTTTGCAGAACTGACTCACCATTACTTTACCCAGGCTTCACATGAGATGCCCCCCGAGCAGCCATTTCAGGCTCTGTATAATCACCTGCAGCACTTGCTCTGGCATTACTTGTTAATAATATTATTTAGGCACTGGAAGATTAGGGGTACACTCATGTTCTCCCTGTTGGGAGCCCTGAAAAGGATTAAAGGGAATGGAAGCCAGTTGGCATGACTGCTGCCTTACCTGCATTTACTCTAAGACTATCAGCAGCCCCAATGAGAGGATCACAGTCCAGTCTGAACACGTTTAGTAGCAACCAAGATATAACACATGGCAAATGCTCAACCTCTACAAGTCCAGATTTATACCTCCAGCAACTATTTAGGATTTTAGAGACACTAAAAATACTGTGACAATTCTTGGATATTCCCGGCCTTCTGTCCCGATTATAAACATATGGGGGTTTTACCTTTTATGTTTGTTTTTTATAGGTTCCTGTTTGCAGTTTAAAGCAGTTCTCGTTATATAGCAAAGAAAATATTAACACAGGATTAGCCTCACTATCTATTACAAGGTCAATTTAATTAAAACACATTTCACATCACCCTGTGCTTGTTCTCTTTGCAGTTCCCCTTCTATTGATTCGAGAGGGAGGAGATCAGACTTATGTACAATGAATTTGTACACTGCTGTGGTTGCCAGTCACACCCCACCAGCCAGGAAAAGCTGCAGGTATATTGTTCATTAATGGGTGCTCTAATACCCAGAGACATGGTATTCAGCCAGCTGAATGGGAATTGTACCTGCATGTCCAATTTATAGCTTTATATTAAAGCTGAAAGCCTGGGTGATGTCAACATATCAATTTCTGCTTGTTATCCTTCACATGAGCAGCTCTTTCCAGCTAATTGGATGTTTCCTCCCAGACTAACCTATTCCCTAGGGCTGGCTTCAGCTGTGCGATGTGATGAATTTTTAACACTGACTGATGGCTCAGTAAGAGGTATTTCAGGGGAAAACATCAACAATCCAGATAGGGCAGCAAGGCAGAAACCCAGTTCATTTAACCCAAACAAGTGCTGAAAAGGTGAGTGAGCTCTTATTGCTTTACCCAGCACAGACTGTCATGTCATTCCCTGACCGCAATAACAGAAAGAGGACAAGCTGACATAACCTATTTAAAAATCATTAAATATGCTGCCTTGTCTGTAAAACTATTAATATGTCATGTTTGATACAATTATACTCTTCCATGCAACAGCCCCCTTCATTTTAACCTCCTCCCAGAAGCGACTTTGCAAGGCTGAGCACTGTGCCAAGCCATGGAGTATTTCAGCATAGGCCTAATTTTAAGCTTGAGAATCACCCTGTTGAACTCCAGGCTCACAGGACCAAGTGCCCAGAACATTTTAGAACTAAACTACAATTAAATTACATGCAATGATGGTGGGTTTTAGAGCAGTATAGCCCTGATTATCCACAACAAAGATGATACTCATCTTGAGAAATTTAGACCAGGACAGATAATAACAGGCAAAAGGATGACAAATGGCTTAACATAAACCATGACACACTCACACAGATGGTTTGGCAGCCTGTAAAAATCACTCCAGTAGATCTGTTAGGTGTTTTGTTTTTCTTTTAATCAAATACATATCCTGTAGCAATTGGACAAGTATTGAGAAGATGGATTAGCAGTAATAGCTGCTATTTCCACCAGGAAAATTATTAAGGAGGTTTCCTAAACTCCCTCTAAATTTCCTTTATCTGCAGCCTCCTCAGGGTGAATGCAGTCACCCTACAACCCATCTCCAAGCAGAGCTGGCACTGGAATGACCCACATCCTCCTGATCTGCCCAACTCTCTGCCAGAAATACCAGGGATGGTAACGAGGAAGGTTCGTATTATCCTGCAGCCTGTCCAGAAGGAGCTGGACCAAAGCCATCGCCTGTTGATTAAATATCCATCAGCTCACCATAATTTTCAGCCAATATGGAACTGCCTTAAATCAAACACACCGACAGAGAAGTAAATAAGGCAATAGCCAAGCCCTGAATGACATTTGTTTACATAGTTAAAGGCACTCAAGGCTTCAGGGAAACTATTTCATAGAATCTCAGAATCGTTTAGCTTGGAAAAGACCTTTAAGATATTCGGGTCCAACCATTCCCCCAGCACTGCCAAGTCCACCACTGAACTGTCCCTAAGTGCCACGTCTACACATATTTATCTCTAAATAACTTCTCTGCTTTCATGAACAGCCAAATAGGTGGTTTTAATAGAGTAAATATCCGTGTACTAAATACCTGCACGCCAGATTACCAGAGGAGAAATAACCCGGTAGGAACAAATACCTCAGCTTTCACAGAAGATCCAATCTGCTGGGAAAAACCTTGCTAATAAAGAGAATTCCTTATTGCAAGAGGGTCTGTGTCTTATAGTTACTGATTTCAGGTGGTATGTCTTAAGCTAGGATGACAATCATAGCTAACACTTCTTAGACCTGTTTCTTTGACTTGCATTTTAAATGGAATACGAAACCAATGGTTAATTTTGTGTGCTTGCCAAGGATTTCCAGCAACTTTCTGTTGTGTGAGTTGAGAAGGCATGCTTTGTTTTCCATGCCTTGCAGTGTGAGTGGGCTGCAAGCCCCCAAGTCCCAGTGATGCCAGTGATAGCACAGCCCAGCATGGACAGCTCATGTGACCACACTGGTAGATCAGTCCACAACAATGCAAAATATTAATATAATAATCAGGTTAAAGAGAAAGGTCACAAATGACTCACACAGAGCTCCAGTAACCAGAGGCATAGGGGGCAAGCAAAGGAGAGGCTTTTTAGAGTAAGAAAACTCCTGAATAAAAGAAGTCTACAGGAGAGCTTTCTCAAAAGAGGGAACCTTCTCTCCTTGCAGCATACAAGTTTGGTTACAAACCAACACAGACTTTGTGAAAAGATTTTATGAGCATCTCTTGCACACACACAGTGAGTGGAGAGGAATCCCAAACCCCCCAAGCACCCTCTCCCCCTCCACCCTGCTCCCACTGAACCCCCCCACCTGCAGCTTTCCAGCTTCACTTTGGGTGACCGACTCTGTCATCCCAGACTGTTGAAATGTTATGGATGATTCATGGTCTGGGGACTGGGGGAGGAAAAAGCAGCGGAAAAAGCTAAAATAAAATGAGAAAGGCTATCTGGAAAGATCTGTCTTCCCCCCACAGTTCTGGTCTGCAGGATGCAACATCTACCCATTGCGTCCCACGCACCAGGCACTGCCCTCTGCCCTTCTGCTGACAAGCCTCAGGAACAACCAGACCTGCCCATTTCCTGAGCAGAAAACCTCCCCCAAACTGGTTTCAATTCTCACTCCCAGTAAGCAAGAAACAAACAGAAGGGAGATGAAGGGGCTCACACTGACACAGCACAGCTGCTTTTTGTTAACACCACAGCTCAAACAGGTCTGAGCACTGGACCAGACTGTCTTGTTTATTTGCTCACTCCTGCCATGGTTTTGACCTATGCAAATAGCTTCCAGATAACACCCAAGAGCTGCACGGTGGAAAGCAAGCCCCAGGGATTACTTCCAATAGGCAGCACTGACAAAAATATACTGGGTTTGGCTCCCTTCAGGCTACAGAGCCCTCTGACACGAGGTCTGAGGCTCAGGGCCTCTTCTCACACCTCAGTGTATAACACGATCTCCCTGATCACACTACACAAACTTCACTTTGGCAGACTCTGACCCAACCTCCACCTTATTTTAGGCACTGTGACCTGAGAGAACACACACAGAAATTAAAGTTCAGGACCACAGCAGCCCCAGGGGCTTGGAGGAGCAACATGCCCAAGAGCAACCTCATGTAAAAGCAGCAAGGGATGAACAGCCTCAGGACCAAAGGAGAGCTCAGGAGCTCAGCTCCTGGGTTGTTCAGCAATGCTGGTGGAACACTTGCAGGTAGAGGATTAGTATTTTTAAAGGGCCGTCTTGGGAGTGTGTGGGTTGTCTTAGATAGCTCATGTATCAGTGCTGCCTTGAGACAGCCAGCCTCAAACCTTGCAGCAGCAGCCAAGGCAGATTGCCTCCTGCCTCTTCGAGAGACAACAGCGTGTCCTGCTTCTTCCCAGGAGGAAAACACCAATTAACAGATGATTTTAGAGAGCCAAAACCTCCGCGATTCAGAAAGCTATAAAACACACATACCATTGCAAATCCAGAGAGCAGAGCAGAGGTTCTGCTGGAAGCTTTCAGTTTGGCTCGGCTCAGGTACAGTTTTCTCCAGGAGAGGGCTTGAACAGAGTGGTGGTTTGATGTGACCAGTTCCAGGTAGCTGCGCCGGACCCAGTCCCGGTAATCCATGCCCTTTGTGCCAGGCTCAGAGCAGCAAGCAGGGGTGGAGGGATCCACCGGGACGTTTAATTCAGAACTCATGATGGGGGAAGCACTGAGGGAATAAAACAGTGACCTTCAGGCAGACAGAATGAGCATCAACTACTGGAAAAGCTACGGTTGAACAAAGTTGCCCTTAGCTGGTGGGAAATGATGGACCAAATGCCATCACGCTTGCAAGGCACAGAGCTGAGATAGGACTGTCCATAAATGCCAAAAATTACTATGAAAACTAGGAAAGATTATACAGGTAAACTCAGAAACTACTCCAGCAGGAATTCAGGAAGGCTGCACAGCATCTGGGTTTTCATTTCAGAGCTGGTGCCTCGACTTTGCCCTCTAATTGCTCCTTGCTAATTAAAAAATTGTTTCACATGAAGACATTTTGGCAATAAGGCCCCCATCTTACCATTTTGTTTTGAGCTGACAGTTAATTTCCCAGTGCAGCAGGGACCAGCTCCAACTGCCTCTCCTTAGAGTATGAAAGTAACAGCAATTCAGGGAGTCATATTTTGCCCTTTCCTTGGAAACCAGTTTTTCTCAGTTAAACAATTGCTCCTCATCGCTCATTTTAGATGGGCACAGTTTTCTTGCCCAAACACCCCCAAAAGACACAGAACTGACTGCTGTGTAGGGTTAACAAATGAACTTCCCAAACTTCTGCAGTGGGAAGTTCAATTTCCTGAACTGCTCACACTCCATTTATCAGCCACATCTGACCAAGAAACCTGCTCCCTTACTTCCACCAGTGCTCTGAGCACAGGGAAAGGAAAAGACAATTCCAAGGGGAAAAGTGAGCTGCTTCCAGGAAATTTCATCATTTACACCTTCAAGAGATTACACTGAGAGACACAGGAAAGCGGCAAGACTATTTTAGGTGGTGAATGCCACAGAGACAAGTGTGGGGTCCAAACCACCCTCCTTGGCTGCTGCCAAATGGCTCTGGTGATCTCTTGTGCCATCCACAGAGATAGAACAGGACCCAAGGAATGCTTTGACTGAAAAATTCTCAACTCTGACAAACACCTGAAACTAGATATTTAACTCAGCCTTCCAAAGAATGGAAACTATGATTTGCTAATTAATCCCTGCACTCAAAACTCCACTATCAACACCAGAACTGCACCTTCTGGCCACAAAATACTCACCAGCTCCTAGCAGGAGGAGATGCACGCCCAGAATCACACCTGGTGTGGTACTAATTAGTCTCAGCACCACACCTCAAGGTCACAGGCACCTTGCTGCACACTCTGAGCTCCTGACATACAGGGGCCACATGGGGACAGCTAATAAAGCCATGGCTGCTGTGAGATTTGAAGAAGTGGCAAACATCAAAAGGACACCAACTGCCCACAACTCCGAATGCTGTCACTAAAAGGGAAAAATGCTGTTTCAGGGCAACATTACACTGCAGCAGCAAACAAAGCGTTGCAGGTCACAAGGCTGTCCCTCCTGAACACGGGGGGCTTTCAGGTTCCAGCCCCCTCAGACATAATAAGGATGGCAGCAAGAGCATAAGATGATCCCTGGGCAGATTTTGACAAGGCCTCCATTACAACCCATGGAGGAGTCCAGGATGGCTCCTGACCTGTTCAGAAGTTATCAAAATATTTATAAAAAAAAAAAAAAAGAAGGAAAAAAGCGCATGAAATAATATTCACACAACAATAAAACCAAGAAGAAAATAACAGACCTTCCTGCTTGCTCTGTTTCCAGAAAAGGCAAGAATCACCTATTTTACAGACAAAGAAAAGGAGGAGGATTGGAGGCAGAAACAGTCTGTGAGCAACAAAATTCTGAAGCTGTTTCCTGTAACAACATCCTGTGTGGACTCTGCAATGTATAGCATGGAGGGAATTTACTGTCTTTGTCCCCAGCTGGTACAGTGATGGCCTCTACTCTGCCATTTATTTTCACAAAATACGTAGGAACTTTTTATGTAGGAAACTTTGACCCCTTGGACAAATTCCACCAAAAAGACAAATGAATTCAGAGGTTACAGAGAGAGGGCAGGAATACCCAATCACATCTGCTTCTTTCATTGGAGAAATAAGCTAAAAATACCACAAGGATGAATTTTCACTGTGGAGCAGCTCGAGAGATGTTCTCAAATAAGTAAACAACTTCAGAATAAAACCCATAAACACAAACATAGCCCAAATGAGCAGCACCAGGATGTCAAACTCACCTTGCTGGCTACGGACATGGAGGGACGGGGTGGAGCACTCCAAGAGCTGAAACACAACAAAAGAAGCGTTTTTCATGCACTGTATCTGAAGCAGTTCTACTCTGGAAATACTTTTCAGACAGTTATCTGCACGAGGGGAGGGCTGTTCTGGAGGTTTCACGTTCCTGCCTTGCAAAGTTAATGGTTTAGGACACTTGTTCTTACAGAAATAACTGTCCTACAGGGTTTTACTGCACAGAGATGGAGAATGAGGACTTCCCCAGGAGACCTTTTCCTCTGCCAGCTCTGGCAAAGTCCATCCCAGCTGCGTCTTCACTCACTTCCACTGCACCACCTTCGCATCCGACCCCGCTTCATCCCACAGTGGTCAGACAGAAAGCTCTCCAAAAATGCTCCTTCACGCTGATTTCGCTAACCTGCCCCAGGGACAGGCTGTGCCATGCCTCCCATCTCAGCTGCCGCTGCTACACAGGGAAGGAAGGCGCTGGGACAAACCCGCTGGCAGCCGTGAGCCACTCCTGGCTATGGGGAACCCTTCAGGCTCGGGGACCCCCCCAGCAGCACCCCTGGGGTGTCACAGCACCCAGGCAGGGTGGGGATGGCAGCAGGGGATCGCCTCCCGGGCAGGATGTGATCCCTCACCCCCTCCCCATAGCTGGGATCCTGCTCACAGGGCACTGCCTGAGCGGGGGATTTCTCCTGCTCCTTCCCAGCGATCCCCAGCACACCCCGGGCAGGATGTGGCCCTGCACAGCGAGGAGCTCCCCTCCAACAGCACCCTGGGATCCCCCAGGCCAGCACAAGACCCACTCACACGCAGAACCTTCCCCTCCACAGGGAACAGATCCCCCATAGGCAGAACTCCTACCCCCGGATCCCCACCCGGCACCCCGAGGATCCCCCACATGTCCTCGGGCAGGATGGGACCCAGCACCCAGGGTGGAGGTGTTTCCCCTACAGCATTCCCAGGGGATCCCTGCCCGGGCACATCCCCGGGGAGCTGGCCTGCCCTCCGCATCCCCAGGGACCCGCACAGAACAGCCGGGCAGGATGGGGACCCCCTTCTGCTCCCGCCGGGGACCCTTCCCTCTCACCCCCGCCACCTTGGGCGGGACCAGGCGCGTATCCCCCCCACCATCACCGCCCCGGGAGAGGGATTCTCCCTGCCCGGGCAGGATGAGGCACGTACCCGGGATCGCCGCCGGGAGCCCCGGGATCGCCTGGATCGGGATCGGGAGCCGGAGCCGCCTCCGCCGCTGCCACGGCAACGCCGGGCACCGGCCACGTGACCCGCAGGAAACGTGGGGGCGCGCCGCCACGNGGGGGCCGCAGCCCTCCGCTGTGAACATGCAGGGCACAAAAACAAATGAGATCTGCGGGTGCCTGAAGGCATGGCCGGGCTGGAAATCCCGCACTGGTAAAGATGCGGGTGGGTCTGGGGCTTGCGTTATCTCTAAATCTTGGCACAGAGAAGGTATTGGTGCAATGGGATGCAAAATGTGCTTTTATTACAGTTGTTAATTATACAGCAAAAAAGGCGCCACTTACATAAGTCAAAAGGCAGCGCTGCTCTGCCTCCCGCCGGGCTGCAAGCTCCTCTGGCTGAGCACAGGCTGCTCCCTGGAATCCCGGCTGCTATCTCCCTGCACTCCTCCGCTATTGACTCAGCAGGAAATCCTGTATAAACCCATCAAAAGGACAGGGACAGCCTTATGGGAAAGAGAGGGAGTTCCTTCCCTGGAAAGGAGATAAAGAATATGCCGAAAGCCAGCACAATGGGTCACCTTTATCACAGGGTAATCCCATCATCCTGAACTCCCTTCTCCCTGGGGAAGAGACAGGAAAACGCTTCCTAAACGTAATAAAGAGACAGATACATTTGTTATCCCAAGTGTGCTTTTCACCTCTGAGATCAGGCACACCCCTGCTCGGTTTCAGCACTAACACTGCTGTCTCTCGGGGTCCCACGCTTGCACGAACACGTGTAGAAATGGAACAGGGCAAACTTTAACCCCTGTCCCCATCAGGGAAAGGAGAGGGACTCCTCTAGAAGACAATCCAGAACAAGAATTTAATGTAAGCAGGACAAGCTCCTGGGCAGTTTAAAGCCTTTAAATTATTACTGCTTTGTCGGTGCCCTGTTTGCAATAGGAAGCAGTTGTAGAAGTTGTTCCTCATTTTACTACACACGTGAGCACTTCCCTTTTTCTACTCCATGGCTGATGTTTTGCCGGTTTTTGAGGTCACAGAGTACCTGCATTTCTCCTTAACAAAGAAACAACCCTTCGAACCTCCCCTTGAAGTGCTTTGTATTCTCAACGAGCTCATACTGCCGGGAACAACCACAACATGGCAGAGTATTTTTTGGAATTCACAGCAACACCTACCAAATACAGCTCCTACTGCTACACTCAGCCACCCCAGCAAGACAGACCGTGAGGCAGATCCCACCTTCACCAACATGTTCTGTTTGCTGTTTATGGATTTCACCTACAAACTCAGCGTTCCTACAAAATGGAGAGCATGAATAATTCATGGTGTCTTAAGGAGGCAGGATGAGGCCACACAACCTGAATTTGTTCAATCAGCAAGACAAACTCAGTCTGTCCTCCTCACAGCTGAAAGAAGCATGTCCTCATGCAGCTCTATTTAATGCAGAACAGGACTTCCTCAGCTCAAAGGCCTGGCAAGCTTAGAGGCAGAACATCTTTATTTGTGAGACTCCCAGTTCTTCTCTATCCATAAAAACCAGCATATTTTTATGGCTCCTCCCACAACACATTATCCACAGGGTTTGCCTGCCCTAAGGGGGAGTCAAGTGAAGCAACGCTCATAACTCATCTCTCCACAGGGAAAATGCCAGCCGCAAAACATCCACCCTGCATCTGAAGTGCTCAGGGATGAAACGCTGCCACAACTTGTGCTGAAGCACCTGCCTCTGTGGGCACTGAGCAGAAAACAGCTCCATGCAGACCTCTGACCTGGGGGAGGGCAGTTGGCATATGGACCTCACAGGTCAGAAGTTATCCAGCTCTAAAGTCTTTGGGTATGTACAGGGGAACTAAACACAAACGTCACTCGCACTTGATCACATCTGCTTCCCAGCCACCACAGTAAAACCACTGAGAAGCCATTACATAAAGCCAGCTCAGACAAAATGCAGGATTTGTGGCAGCACTGTTCAACAAAGGCTTATCTAAAAAGAGATTGTCCCTTTTTACTGTTTTTGCTTAAAATAATTTGGCATTGACCAAGGCTTGAGAAGAAGTAGCACCACATTCTGGATGCAAGGCTCTGAGATGAGCATGTCTGAAAGCCAGCAGGCACTTCTAATTAAAGATACAATGAAAAGACAACAACCAAAGTTACAAGGAAAACCATCACTTCATATGCTTTTGATTTAAGCACCAGTAAGTAAATGTATATATAGATCTTATGATTCCCCCTGGGGAATCCAAAGTGCAAAGCAGAGAGTCAAGCAGAGAGAAAGGCAGGTGTCATTACATGAAGCTGAACACAAGCAGAACAATTCCATTCCTTTTTGCCACAGGATTTGGAGGCTTTACAGGCATAATCTTTGGGAAAACACATTGTTCCAATCCAAAAGCAAAAAGTAAGTGACATGCAGCTAACACCTTTTCCATATTCTCGTGTGTGCCAAATCACTTGATCTCTTTGTCCTTTTCTGCAGCCCTGCAAGCATCTCTTTATTTTACTGAAATCCTCTCAAAAAAAAAATAGAAGACAGAACAATCCAACACATCCCTTTTATTAATTTAAAAAACATGGAAGAAAAGCAATAGGGAAAAGTTTTAGCAATAAAAAAGGGATCCCGATTAAAAATCTATAGAACTTGTCTAGCAACATAAACTGATTTCTTTGGGTTAGAGATGACCCCATACAAAACCCCAAATTCAGAACACTCACAGTGCAGGAGAGTCTGGCTACAGACCACTTTTCTACTTTAAGTTGAACTCTTCCCTTAGATTCATGTATCCCACTGCTACCAGCTCCGACATAAGTAGAATACGTAGCCTTCACAGTAATATTTCCCTTAAATGGTAATGGATATGTTTTAGCTTTCAGACAGAAAAACACTCTGGGCCATTTCAGTAAGAACTCTAGGGTCACAGAGACTTATGGCTGACTCTTTAGAGCAAACTTAGAGCAGACTGCACAGCAGTTATACAAGCAATCAAGAAAAAGATCTCCTATTTGGCATTTCTCTATCATTATCTCTCGGGCCTGTGACGTGAAGGCCATTCCCCGTTAAGCAGATGTAACGTACGGCCAATGGGTTCTGCTTGGCTGAGATGAAAGGCTTTCATGCTCCTGGATATAAAGCAATGAACAGTGTTTCCAGCCGTCCCTGAAAGGCCTCATCCTCTTCCCATCACAAAACTCGGCTCTTCAGCATCGTCTTCCTTCTCTTCCTCCTCCTCCTTGCTATCCTCTTCGTCATCCTCGCTGCTGACCTGCTCTTGAGATTGATCAGGTTCTACAAACACAAAGAGGATGAATCCACAGGGTGTTCCCACCTGTCTTCCTTGTCAAGCATTTCACAGCAGAACAGTCTCAGGTGCTAAGGAAATGTGTATTAGGTCATGCTAATTAGCACGGATGGATAACATATTCCCTTGTGTCTTCCTTGTTAAATATCTCACCACTAAGTAGTCCCAGATATTCAGGAAACATATATCAGGTTATATTAATTCCAGCGAGAGACAGGGAGCTCAGAATATCAAATTCTCCCTGGGAGAAATATTCCCTTACCTCCAACGTTACCAAGTCCATCAACTCTACCTCCTATAAAACATTATTTCTTCAAACAGAGGTATTTCTTCAAATATTGAGGTGATGGATTAGTTCATTCCCAATTTCACCTCCACAGGTTGGCATGAACTTTCAAGGATCACAGAGTACTGTTAGAGAACACTGGGAAGCCATGGACAAGACTGAGTATAACCCTACACCTATCCAAGTTCATGGAAACTCCACAAGGTGCCACAAACTTTTACAGACTGCTTGCTCTACTGCCAGTACAGGAACTCATTAAGATAGGATTAGTAAGGGTCACAGAAAACTCATGGAGCCTTGCTGAAAGATCAGAAAACACTTACCAGACATTAAATAACCAATCATGAAAATGAGGTACAGAATAAAGTGGGGCCTGAATCTAATCTTTTCTGCTCTTTACTGTTCCCGAGGCCCAGTCGCGCTGAGCTCGTGTCCTGGCCAGTTACAAGCAGGATTTAGGATCGGTGATCTGATGCCACCGTGTGGTGAAGTTCCGAACCTCCATTTTTTATTAGGGGTTTGTACAATAATGCGACTTTAACAGCTGACCTGACTCACTGCCAACCCTTACTGTTAATGTATTTACTACAACAAAGGTGAAGGATGGAAATGCAGAGGTTTTATTTATTCATCCAAACCAGAAGATAAATGCTTGCCTACCACATACAACAAATACACTTCAATTAATTTGGAAAAACTCAGGTCTCAACCCAGGGCAGACAAAACCAGAAAAAGAAAAGGCTGTTCTCAGCAGGCTAGAAATGGCTATCAGGGGCTTCTACCTCCCCTGATACTATCATCATTATTAGTACTACTATTATTTTTTTTTTACACAGAGAAGCACAAGCTGTAAAGAGTTAAGAACTATCATAATGGCAGGGGATTGTGCATTCTATCTTTCAGGGACTTGTGCCAAACAAAACCACTCCAGCCCCACAACTGGTACACGGCAGTGCCAGTCCCTGATCCAGCTTTCCTCTCTCCCAGCCACTCCCTAAAGGGATGGGTACTCTGTTTTGTTCACTGAAAATGAACAAAAGTATGTTGACTCATACTTAAATCCTCCTCCAAGGTACAATTCATAAATGAGTAGCTTAAAAAAAAACCAAAACGGAACAAAAACAAAACACTCAAAAAATCTACTCTGCTACATTCACTTGCTGTCACAAGTAAAATTAACCTAACAAGTAACTTGTCCTCCTGTGTTTACATGGGAGGTTGGCAATGGTTCAGCTGAAACAGATCCAACTCTGAACAGCAAAGCAGAATTAAGGTAGAACTGTCAGGCAAGTCACTGTTCCAGCAGAATCACCAAAAACTGCTGTAACTTTAAGAATTACTGCAGTTACTGTGCTAATCCACAAAGGACAACTATTTGAAAGAGTGAGCTAAAATTTACTCACTGAAAAGAAGCAACAATATTAGAAAAGTCTGAGCAAACAGTTACACTGACATTGCTGAACGTTAATTTTCAAGATTGTAGGAGAACAGAGGCAGTTTTTCCATGTTTATTTATGTGCAAATAAAAGAGTTGTGTGGAACAGATGGCACCAAGGTGGCTTGATTTCTTATACACAAACTTGTAACTGTTTCTTCCTGCCCAAGCTGTGCATTTTTTTCCACCTGTTTTCTCCATACACATTCAAAATATACATAAGAAAAGCACAGCCTTGAACAATACTGCCTTTTTGAGAAGATGATGTTCTAAATCTGCAGTTTGTCAGAATAGCTGGGGCAAAACATCCACAAACAACCAAACTGGATTCCAATGTTTGCTGTCCAAAATTTCCCCTAATACAGGGAAAATATTCGCAAACAGCCAAGTTATTTGTAAGATTAAATCTCAACATAGATGGCTTTCAAAGAGGATTTTGAAACATTAGCTAAAATAACAAGCTTAAGGCTCAGGCTTCAATCCATGTTTTGAGAATGCTTGGGGTGGAACAAGCCCTTCTAGGCATCAATTAGGGAACAGAACTGAGCCTTGAGAAAAGAAAACTAGATTTCACTGACCTTTTTCTTGTTTCTTTTGTTCAAGTTTATTTTTCTTAGCTTGCAGTTTCTTCTCTTTTAACTTCTGGCTATAAAGCAAAGGAAAAAAAAATAAAACTGTGACAAATCCTACATTGTAAAGCTTCTGCACATTCATACACTGATAAAAGACATTGGAAAAGCTGATTTCAGAAGAGAAGTTCAATTTAAATTTGGCCTTAACTGAAAATGCATTAAGGGCAAACTTAGCACATGATCCACAGAAACTTTTCTATGTTGCTTTCAGTCTAATGGATTTTTTAAGTCTTTCATGACAGCACTGCAACCCAAACTATATGACAGACAAGAATCTCCAAGAACACAGATGGAACAAAAATGAAACTACCCCTATATTTTAGCCACCTAGTCTAATAAGCAAAAAGAGAAAATGGTGTCAAAACCCAGACTGCTGGAACAGAACACTGGGGGGAAAGTATCACCAGTAACATATACTTTAATTGAAAAAAAAATTAATAAAAAAAAAAAGTGCAGTGTGCTTTGACCTTCCTCTTTGGCTGTACTTCCTCACGATCCTGGATCCTTGGAGTAACATTAGGAATAAGAGAGCATTTCAGTTCATACAACTCAGTTCTGTTTGCCCAGCAAAGGCAACCAGGCAAGTTAATGTCAGACACAGGCAGGGCAGCCTGGGATTCATGTTCCTCTCTCACCACCATAAATGAATGCTCTTAAAACAGAGAGCCAGGTACTGTTAGGTCAGGACAGAAGAGAAGTGTGCTGAGGGAAATCAGAGGGGATCCTACAGGGCAAAGCCACTTGGGTCCTACACCATTAGACTGTAGAAGGAGGACAAGGAGGTGTTAGTGTTTAGGCAGCATCTGCTGTTGGAACAGTTGTTCTCCCTCTCAGCCAGGGAAGAGGCAGCAGGCCAGATCTGACTTGCTGGCCATCTGTTGGACCACATTAAATTAAACTAAGATGGCAACAGTGTTTGTGTTGTGCACTTTTGTGTTAATATGCCAGCGAGTCACTTTGCACAGGCCTTTCCACAGCAACTCTCAGCCAGAGGATGCAAAGCAGCAAGGGAGAGGCTGCTCAGGGTCAGAGGCTGTCAAAGAGCTGATCCATGATATCCTGCCATTTCTGAAACGTATGGTGGATAAAGGCAGTGGGATTTAAATTCCTGTATCACTGCACTACAATGCTCAGGCTATTTCTTGAGAGCATCAATCTTGGAACTGTTTCACTGTGTCTAGAATTTAAGAGAAAGATGGATTTTAATATTTTTTAATATTTCCACCTGACTTACTAGACTTGACCTGCTGGCCATTCCAATGAGGTGGCCTGCCCACTAAGGAGCACCCAGTTTTGTACTGAAGCTGCTTTGTATCAAGTGATTCAGGTATTCATTTAAGCCAGATATACACACAAACCTTTCCTGACACTGTTACAACAAATATTCAGTAAGGCACGTTGATGGTGTCAGCAAAAGCAGCTCAACCAGTCCAAAGTTACCCTGCTAGTGATGGCATAGAGAAGAAGCCACGCCAGCAAAGCCTGTCAGGTTGACAGCTACCTTTAAAAACCAAACAATGACACTGACAAAATTAATTTCCACAGCCAGACTTCCCAGCTGATAGATGCAGACACAGAATGACAGCGTTTATTTAAAGCATGCAGCTACAGATGAGGCACAGGGTGTGAGGGTTTCCATGTCAAGCCTCCTGGGAAAAATCTGCCCTTACCGCTTCCTTCTGCGTTTTGCTGTTTGCTCTTCTGCAATCATCTTATTCCTCTCCAGTTTCTTCTGGAATTCCTCATCTAGTCTTTGCTGTAATTGATCACATGTCATACTTGGGTCACAATCTAAATTAAAATACTTCTTTGAAAAGTCATGTCCTTTTAGGGAGAAATCTTTTAGCAAAATACAGAAGGGAGCTCTGCCAGATTTTGTCTGGCTTCTTTATACAAAGCCACATCCTAGCTATGACTCCTGTACAGACAGAACTTTTAACCTGCAGCCTGAGCCAAACATTGAAACCTTCAGAGGGAGGAATACTCACCAGAACAGGTGAGAAAGGCTGGGCTTCTGCCCTAATGAATGTTTCAGTAAAAACAAGTGAATAATTAGAGACATAAACATTAACATATGGAGAAAAGGACTCAGCCAAGAGGGAGTATAACAATAATGTGCTTTGAGAGAGGGGCCATTCTACTCAACCAAGACGTAAAAGAAACATCTGAACTCTGTGCAGAGGCACTTGCCTTGATTCTGTCTGTGCAAGACAGTGATAATATTAGGGATTTCTAGTTTTTAAAGCATTTTCAAGCCAACCTGAGAACACACACATTCACGTGTCTTACTGTGTGCTAGGACTCCAGGGAACACAAGAGATGGAGCATGTCTGACACAAAGCACCAAATGTTTCAGTACTGACACAGACGCCACGTATCACACACTCCTACAGATTCCTCTGACAAGGGGTGGCTTAGAACGGAATTATTTGTACATGACTTTCAAAGAAAACAGAGATTTGCAGTGAACACCAAATATTTTGGGGGGGAGGGGAATTGTAGAGAGTTGTGCTAACCTTCTCAGCCATGGCATCCATGAAATCTTGCCTCTGGTACTCTCGCCGCCGGAGATGCCGGTACACGTGGAACTCCCCGCTCCCAGCTCCAGCACTGGACCCTACAACAAAGAAGAGTTAAAGCATTCTTAAGGAAAGACTGCATACTGGTGCTCAAAAAGGACTACAGCTAGATGCTGAGGGATGGGATGCATGAAAGAACACTGTAAGATGAAAATCTATGAACAGCAGTCACTGTTCCATACAAGCTCAAATCACTCACAACCAAAACCCAAAGTGAGCTGCAAAACCACACACTTGTGTGTCACTGCCCTGGAGAGCCCAGTCTCAGCTGCACATCAGGCAAAGAACTAGAAGTCAAATGTACTCCCCATTCTCTTACAGGAAGAGGTGAGCTAAAACATCCTGCTGAGGCTGCTTCTGACTGATTTTCAGCATCTCACACAAAAAATAAAGGCCAACAGAAAGGAGATAAACCCCATCATACTGTACTTTCCCACACAAGACAGATACCACTGACAGTTTCTGACTGTTTCTTCGTAAATGAAATCCCTACAGGTCTCTCTTCTGGCATCAGCCTGCATGTTGAAGTCTCACAGGAGCTTTCAACTTCACTCTGCATTCTCTTCCTCTGTCTCCTGAGCCATTTCTCAAGGCAAAGCACAGGAACACAAGCCTCAAAGAAGACACCTAATTAAAACACAGCAGCTGGGACTGCAACAGGGGTGCTCTTGATACCAGCAGAATCCCAGCACATCAGGTGCTCCCAGAAACACCAGACAGTTCGACTGAAGCACACAGTAAAGCTATTTGAAAAAGCCACGAGGGAATTACAATAGGCAGAAGAGTTTATTCCTAAGCGTATAAAAAGTTCAGCCCAAGATGAATTATTCTGAAATAAGAACAAGTCAACCTCTAGAAAGGATGAAGGTCCCGAAGAAAGACAGAACTTCTACATTCAGACACAGCTTATAGCACAACTACTGTATTTGATCCCTGCAGATAAAGGTACAGTGCATGCAGAATCCCTGGGTCAGGGCCCTTGCACAGCTGCCGGCTCCCTGCCTGACCACACACAACCCTATCTGCTGCACGTGCCTGCTTCCCATGGCCTGAGATCCAGGCTCAAAGCAGCCAGAAGAAGGACTTGATAACTGTAAGCTTCCAGAGCACTCTCAGATCCGTGGAAAAGACAGATTTACTTATCATCATTTACTTGTCATCACCAGAGCAGCAGCTTATTGCACTGCAGGCAGCCCACGTGCTGCAGTGCCACGGGCTTTGTTCACTTTGCATTCTGACTACCGGCAGAAAAGTGGAACCCGAGAACCAAATGAAACTTGAAAAAGCAACTCTCAGGGCACATTTCACACCTCTTTTCCCCAGCAAAATGAGCAACAGAAAACCCATCTCTGTCCTCCCCTGTTAAACACCTTTCTAAGTTAGACGTGGCTGACCCTGGAGTTATCTGAAGAACAGAATCTTTACCCATCACATCTCTAACGAACTCCGGGGGAGGTCGCGGTGCCCATTCATTCAGTTTTTCAGGAATTGGTACAGTCTTTTCCTGCAAGAACAAACCAACCAGCCATCAGTATCTTCTAGGAGCAAAGTCTGCAATTTTAACACATTGTTGAAAGGCGGGACATGTCTGACAACAGCCTCTTCCATCAGCTGACAGATCTCAGGAGGAGCACAGCTGCAGCCATTTCTTCATGCACGGGGATCAGGAGCAGGCAGAAGAGGAGGATCAGAAGGAATCCTCTCTGTCCCTCACATTCAGGCCTGCAGGTCAACAAACCCCAGGAGGATTAGGAGTGTGTGTGCTTCTTTTCAGTATGGGAACTAGGTGGAAGCATGTCAGCACCTCCAAGCACTCACGGGAACCGAGTCTACTCCCACTACCAGTAGTCTGGGAAGTGATGAAAGGCATTTGTGCACCTTCCATGCCAGATCTAGAGGACAGGGAAGAGCAGGGGAGGGAGAACACATGGTGCAAGGTCAGAGGAAGAACGCAGTGCAGGGACACCTCAGCCTGCTCCAGCACAGGGCTGAGAGTCTCCTCCCAGCAAATACCACCTCAGGAAAAGATCAAAACACCCAGACAGAGGAACTGGGGTCACACTCCCCCACTTTAAAAGCAGTGGGCAGAGCACTGAGGGGCTAGTCTTCCCCCGGGCACCCAGAGAAGGGTCTCTCCCCTCACAGCACCCCAGAAAAGTAGGATCCTTCTGCTCTCATGGCAGCCCGGTGTGTGTGGGGGGGAGTCGGTCCCTCTCCCCTGGAGGGCCCAGGGAGGGGAAGGCGAAGGGAGGGTGTCGATCTGTCTCCCCTCAGGGAACCGGGAAGGAGGTGGGGGGGTCGGTCCCTCTCTCCTCACAGACACCGGGGAGGGGTGTCGGTCCCTCTCCCCTCACGGACCCGGGAGGTGCACTTGGGGTCCCGGTGCCCCTCACGGGCCTCAGGGATGGAGGGAGAGGGGTCTGGGCGTCCCCCTCCCCTCACAGACCCCAGAGATGGAGTGGGGGGAGTCCGAGTGTCCCCTCACCCCTCACAGACCCCAGGGACAGGGCGGGGAGGGTCCCGGTGACCCCTCTCCCCTCAGGGATGGGGGCAGTCCCGGTGTCCCCTCACGGACCCCACAGATGGGGTGGGGGGAATCGCAGTGCCCTCTCCCCTCACGGACCCCACAGATGGAGTGGGGCGGATCCCGCTGTCCCCTCACGGACCCCAGGGATGGGGGGGTGTCCCGTTGTCCCCTCACGGACCCCAAGGATGGGGTAGGGTGTCTCGGCGCCCCTGAGGGATGGAGTGTNGTGAGGGAGCGGGGGCAGGGCCGGGCAGGGCTGGGGGATTAAACACCCTCTCTGTGGGGAAACACCAATGTCTGTGCCCTGCTGCCTGGGCGGGGGCTGAAGGCGCAGAGGCGCAGAAACGATGGTGTGGCGAATAACAGAATTGTATGATTGGAGTGTCCGCTGGAGATCATCCAGTCCAACCCCCCCTTGCCAAGGTAGAGTCACCCAGAGCGGGTGGCACAGGAACCAGCCCGGTGGGTTGGGAATGTCTCTGGAGAAGGACACCCCACGCCGTCTCTGGGCAGCTGTTGCAGCGCTCTGCCACCCCCAGGAGGATTGTGTGAGGGCACAGGGGCACACACCGTGATGGTTTGGGTCAGAGGGGCCCACTGGGGTCACCCATCNCGCGGCCCCCGGGGGGGGGGGGGTGGGTGGGGGGGGGGGGGGGTCCCGCTGCCCCACCTCCCGCCCCGGCGGGTGCGTGCCCTCACCGGGTTCCTCATGAGGCGCTCGAGGCGGAGGCGCTGCTCCTCGGCCGCGCTCCGGGGGATGACGAGCGGCTGCGGCTCCTTGCGGGGCCGGGGCGGCCGCGGGGCCGAGGGCGCCGCCATGTTCCGGCCCTGCCCGCGCTCCGCCCCGCCCACCCCCAGTGACGTCAGGGCGCGCGACGCGGCGGGCCCGTCANTCTGGAGAAGGACACCCCACGCCGTCTCTGGGCAGCTGTTGCAGCGCTCTGCCACCCCCAGGAGGATTGTGTGAGGGCACAGGGGCACACACCGTGATGGTTTGGGTCAGAGGGGCCCACTGGGGTCACCCATCCCAGCCCCGGCTCCAGCACAGACCCCTGAGCGTGGCACTCAGGGCTGTGTCTGGAGGGGTTTGGAGGGAGACCCCACACCCTGCCTATGCCAGTGCCCAATCACCCACCCGGTGAAGTTCATCCTCACAGAATCACAGAAGGGGTTGGAAGGGACCTTAAAGCCCGTCTCATTCCAACCCCCTGCCATGGGCAGGGACACCTCCCACTAGCCCAGGTTGCTCCAAGCCCTGTCCAGCCTGGCCTTGGACACTCCCAGGGATCCAGGGGCAGCCACAGCTTCTCTGCCCAACCTGTGCCAGGGCCTGCCCACCCTCACAGGGAAGGATTCCTTTCCAATATCCCGTCTAACCCTGCCCTCTGTCAGCATGAAGCCATTCCCCCTTGTCCTGTCACTACATGTCCTTGTAAAAAGTCCCTCTCCATCTTTCTTGTAGGCTCCCTTCAAGCACTGCAAGGCCACAATTAGGTCACCCTGAAGCCTTCTCTTTTGCAGGCTGGCCAATCCCCATTCTCTCAGCCTTGACTTGCAGGAGAGATGCTCCATCCCTCTAAGCATCTTGGTGGCCTCCCCTGAACTCACTCCAACGAGTCTGTATCTCACATTCAGGTGGGAACAGCCTGTGCTCCAGTCTCTGCCCGTTGACTCATCCTACTGCTCAGCACCACTGAGAAGCCCCTGGCTCCATCCTGTGACACCCTCCTTCACATACCCATGCACGCTCTCAGATACAAGTTGTTCCCTGCATCACTTCCCCCATGTCCCAGCTGGAGCTGCGTGTCCTGCTCCCAGCAAAGCTGCATTTCGCAGAGCTCTGATTTCCCCCGTCCCCCCAGGCACGTTCTCCAGGCTGCAGCGAGCGCAGTCTGTCCCCGAGGGGACCCATTACCGAGGCAGCTCCGGCATCTGCCGCGTTCTATCCGGGCTCAGCTGAGCCCCGAGGAGGGTGAAAATTCAGTGTGTTTTTCACCAGCACCCTCAGCCCTGCCAAATCCTTTCCCCGTGACGGTGTAAGCGATACGGGACTTCCCAGTGCCTCGGTGGCAGGCTGCCTGCACCATCTGTTCGTGTCACTTTGGTAATTAACCAGCGCTGCCCGCGGGCTTTGTCCGCTGACAGTGATGAACGGCAGTGCCATTCCCCACGGCACGGCTTTGCCAGGCACGGGGAGATGCGGGCAGGTAGCAGGCAGGGGGATGCTGCGCTGCCTGCATTCACCTTCACATCTGGGCTTCGCTTGGACGAGCTGAGGGGATTGTACACCCGAAATAAACGCTTGCCTGATGGGGCTGGAGGAAGCCGTGAGTGGGGAAGAGGAGCCCGAGCTGGCTGCGATCAGGTTCCTCTGCAAGCCAAATTTCAAGTCGCTGTGGCCCTACAGAAATGGCATGGCATGTGCTCGGGCTGTGCGTGCGTCAGAGAATTAGCTACTAAAGGTCAGCTGCAATGGAAGAGGGGCATAAGCCTTTGTGTAGTTTATGGAGATAAGCTGGAGCGGGGAAGTTGGGCTCTGGGTTCCAGACAGCTTCGTGCTGTGCATGTGGAGAGGGTGACAGAAAGGGGAACGGAGGGGTTGGGAATGGTTCCTTCCGAGATTTATGGTTCATTTGTATGACCTGAATTTATTAAGCCCCCATTCTCTTCTCCTTTCCCCCGGAGAAAATCGGAGCTGATCCTCAGGTTCAGTCCTATGTTTACAAAAGACTTTTCAACCCTCACTGAGGTTGCTATGGAAATCACACTAGTTTGTGCCTCGTGTTTGTCTTACCAACCTGATTTGTAAAAGAATGGTGTGAATTTAGTGCTGGCTGAGTTCCCAGCTGGCCGCTGGTCCTGGAAGGCATCCTTGTAGTCTCAGCCCTGGCTGGAGCAATGCAAACAGCTTCCCCCATGCTGTCTGCCAGCTCCTCAGCTCCTGTGCCTGCGGCTCTCCCAGCCTTGAGTCCTTTTCAGCCCACCAGGATGGAAACCATACAGTGCCAAGCCGGACTCAGCCCTGCCAGGGAGACACCATGCCATTGCAGAGGCTGGGACAGGTACATGCTCCTGTCCCTGCTCAGTCACTGCAGAAAGTGTTTTAGAAGCAGAATTGCAGATTGTTTGAGTTTCCTCTCTGCTTAGTCCTGAGCACAGCACAGGCAGGTTGAGCTCACTAACCCCCAAGATGCCACCCTGATTCTTCCTCACTGCTGCCTCTTCAGACACAGCTCCCAAAATCACAGGAGTGAGTCATGAGCTGCCTTCCAGTTCCCACGAAGGGAAGGCAGAATGGCAGCCCGAGGGCTGCAGGGAGCAACTGGACAGCTGGATTCACTTGCCCAAAGCGTGGCTTGTGCCAGTGACAGCTCACAGCCCTGGGAAACAAACAGGCAGCTGCCAGTCATCCAACAGAGCCCACACAAACTGTGGGGAGAGACCTGGGAGCATCTCACTCTCAACCTACGTGTCTAGGGAATTGGTGCACTCTTGACATGTTATGCATGTATTACTTTTAAAATATACCTGTCTAGGGAGGGGGGCCAAGACTGTTACTGGGTCATTCAAAAATAGGAAGTATTTCATCAAAATACAAAGCCCACAAAATCAGAGTGTCGGGCTGGGATCTGGGCAGAACTGGACAAGGGATTTGCATTAGAACAGGGAAGGGTTTTCATAGGTCACTGCAAACCACACAACAAAACTCAGCTCCCTGGTCTGTATCAAAGCTCACTTGTGTTTCTGAGGAGTTTTCCTACCAAAGGGATCCTTCTGGAAGCACTGCAAGCCTTTGCTGAGACAGACCCTGCGCGTCAGGCAGGAGCAGCTGTGGAGCTCCAACACCCACGTGAAACGTGGGCGGCTGCGCTGCTGAAATCCCTTTGCATTTTTGTCCTGTTCATCGTCTCTGCCAGGGCACAGCTCAGAGCCAGCATCCCCACACACAGCTCCAGCATCCCTGCAGACCACTCCTGTTCCAGCTCTGGGCAGAGGGCACTGCTGGCACGGAATCCAGCCCAGCCCACACACTAAGGATGCTTGCCCCATGTTTCACTACCAAATCTCTCTGTTAGATGCAAAGGGCTGTTGCTTCCTGCCCCTGCCTCCCAGGAATCCTATGAAAGGAAAGGAAGGGATGTTTTCCAGCAAGACTGATGCTGTAATTAGTCAATTTGCTAATAAACTGAGGTGTGAATGGTTTAGGTTTAGGCAGGAGGAGCAGCTGTCCCGCAGGCACATCCCTCAGTGCCAGCCTTGAAGGAAACAGTCATCCATAAGGAGAGGCTGTCACCTCCCCAGCTGGCCAGCTCCTGATGGATGAGCTCTCCAGGAGCAGCAAACAGACTCTGGAGCCTTTTGGGGAGGGAATATTTTTGTGAATGGATCATGACACAACCGTGGCCTGATTCCTGAACTGAGCAGCTCCCTCCAGCCCTCCAAAAGCCATGTGTTAGCTGCGTCTGTCACGCTGCTTAGCTGTGACAGAACAGTCTGGGACAATGCCCCAGTTTTCCCAGGGGATTCTCAGCAGAAAAGAGCACACTAGAAAGACATACAACGTCAGAGCATGAGGCACTGCCTTCCAGGAGAGATGAAAGCATGGGAGGGGGAATGACAGGCTATGGGGAATGGCTGCTGGGAGATGCTCTCACAGGCCTTTGGCAAGAGAGGTCCATCTTCACACCCCAGGGCTGCTCATTCCCTATTATCCACACTGCTTTGGGGATGGAGACATTCCAACCTTCACCAGTGACAAACCAGACAAAGAAAATAACAGACTGGGAAGAGATAAAGCCCTATCCTGTGCAGCCTGGGCCCATCCTCCTCCTCCTCCCTTTGCTCAGCAGTGAGAAAAATACCCCTCTCCTCCCTCTATCAGGCAGAGACAGACTGAGCCCAGCCCCAACTGCCTCGAGACAGCAACAAGGTCTACACACATGTGACATGACAGCATCCTCCCTCTCTTTTTTCATGTAGCAAATCCAGCAAACCCCCAAGCTCACACTCACGTGCCGTTCTTTTTGCAAGTGATTTTATTTTAAAACCGGAACGCGAGTTCTCCATTTGTTTAACAAGTCCCCCACCCCCCTTTTTTTTTTTTAAATAAAATTAATTTATTCTACACAACAGTAAACTCTTCCAGACTCTTCCCTATTTACAAATTAACAGTTTTGCTCACAGATCATTGCTTCCCCCTCCTTTTCCTATCCCGTGACATAGAAAGTGAGAAACCAGCCAGTATCTGAAGGTCTGTAAGGCAGTGCTCCCATCCAGCCACCTCATCCCTTGGAACTTCACAAGGAACCAGAGTGATGATGTCTGTGCCATATCCAGAGATCTTCCCTCATTCACTGTGTGTGTAAAGGAAGCACGTCCATGTTAAACCCATCAACCAAGAGCACCCAGCCTCTCCCTGCTGTATGAGCTCCCCCGAGCTGGGTTTTAGCTGAGCTGAGGAAGTAGAAATACCCTGAACAGACCAAACTGCTCCTGCTGCTCTCTCCAGGGCCACGTGTTCGGGGAGAAGGTGGCATTTCCTGCAGGAATGAGATCCACCAGCTCTCATCTCACACACCCAGGGGTCAGAAAGGCAGCTCTCACATCACAGGAGGAGGCAAGGAGCCTTGGTGACACCTTCCCTGCCCTCTTGGAGTGGGAGGCACAAGTGACTTGAGCTCTGGGGACATGCTTTGCTAGCTTAGGAAAAAAGGCACCTAAAAAATAAAAATTTGACCCAGCCCAATTCCAGGCAAATTCAAGGTTATTTTTTTTTTTTTTTTTTAGTTAGGTTGTGGCTTGGCTCTTTGCACTAAGTGGTAACTTGTAGCTGCTGTGGTGGAGTCTGCTCTACTCAGAGACCTATCCAGACACTCCAAAGCCACTTGTTTGTCTCAGGTCCTGTGAGCACTGTCACCCAGACTTGGCAGCCACACAAGGAGACAGAAGGCCTGGCACTGGGTAGGAGAAGCTGTGTGAGGCAAACCAAGAGGGACATGCAAGCACTTCATCTGCAAGCAAAGCTGTCCTTCTCGAGGGTCTCCCATCCCACAAACCCTGGCCTGTAAAACCATCCTAAAGGCTTCCATGACCTGCAGGAGAAGCATCAATGTAGTGCACACCTGGCCACAGCAGGTTTCTGTTCTACACTCTCTTCCAGGGCTCACCTTCATCAGGGACCTCCTTCTCCTGCTCTAGGTGCATGTGGCTGCACTGCTGTGTCAAAATGCCACCAAGCAGCAGTGACAACTGCACTACCTGGTCCTTCCTGGCAGCAGAGCTGCTCCAGCCCTCACTGGCAGGGTCTTAGAGTTGCCACTGGCAAGGGCAATCCTGCCCATCAGCCTAGCCTGGCCCCCTGTGCCAGCTGGCTGCTCACCCACCTGGCACCAGCCCCACTCCTTTTGCCCTTCCTGGGCATTTCTATTTGTCCAAGAAAAAACAGTAACATTTTACTAAAGATGTGTAGTGTTTTCATTCCTGGGAGCCCAGCTGAGCACCTGCAGGACAACGCTGTCCCTCACCTTCAGACACAGTCCCTGGCCTCTGCCTGACCCCCCCTGACATCCCAAATGACCAACAACTGATGCAAAGCAAGGGTGTTGTCGTATTTTCCAAGGTTTGCCTTGAGCAATGGAAAACATTGCTCAGCTGTGGCAGAGAGAAGGCAGAAGGCTGAGGAAGGAGAGAAAGGAAACAAAGAAACACAAAAGGCAAGACAGCAGGAAAACCCTTCCTTGAATGCAATTCATTAAACTTTGGAAGAAAACCTTCTCCTGGCAGAGGGTGGGAAACACATGCCTCAGAGGGAGCCCCAAAAGCCAGCCTGGATAAACCTTCAGACCTCTGCAGTAGTGCCCTCTCGGTGATCCATGTGTGTGAGAAAAGTCTCTGCATGTAGCTCTGCCATTTCCATGGTCATCCTGAAACGCCTGAGTTCCTCAGCAGCTGGTTTGCAGGGTGATGATGCCAGAAGGATGTTGGCCATGCTGGGCTCTCGCCCCAGACTGGATATGCCAAGGTGTTTTGGCTGCAGGATGAAGCCTGTCACAGCTTCGGGCTGCCATCCCACGATGGTCATACCCAGGAGATGAAGGGAGCTGGGCTTGGCACTGGGAGAGCCAGAGGGGAAAAAGAAGAGGCTGCAAGCTCCAAAATGGCACTGACTCTTTCAGCCTCCCAAACCTCCAGCACTGCTCCAACCTGCCAGGTCCAGCTGGGACATGGCCTGCTGCTGACACAGCTCCCAAAAGCAGCAGGGAGCGAAAAGGACATCCCGGCTGGGTTGCTGGTGGTGGCAGAAGGAGGTGGCGAGGCTGGTGCAGCGGTGAGGGGCATGGCTGCCCCACTTCCCCCCACCATCCAGCCCCCAGGTGTGGGGGGCTCAGTAGAAGGAGTATTGGTTTTCCACTGCCCGGGTCCGGCTCCGGGCACTGTCAGCCTCATGGTAGTCCTCAGCACTGGCAGTGGGGGGCTCCGGCCGGCGCTCGGTGCTGTCGCTGCGGTTCCGGGGGCCCAGGGCACCCTCCAGGCGCTGGTAGGGTGTGGGGACAGGGACAGCTGGGGCCACGGGCACCCCCTCAGTGGGCGGTGGGACCGGCGGGCCGGTGGGTGCTGTGCTGCAGAAGTAGTGTGGAGGTGGCAGGTCAACCCGGCAGCCCGGTGGCTGTGACACAAGGGTTGGCGGGGGGCCAACATCTGCAAGGGAGACAAGAGTTTGATCCCTCCAGTGCTGCCTGGGGGCTCAGCCCCCCCATCCCTCACTGGCACCTTCCCGTGCCCACCTTCTCCATCCCTGACCCTCTCCTTCCCCAACCCTCCTTGCCCACCCTCCCCCAGCACAGCAGGATGTTCCAAGCCCTGCAGACCCCTCTGCTCCTCTCCTGCTCGAGCCAGGGGACTGACACCCACAGCCTGGGTCACCTCTGCACAGCCCTGCTGCTGCATGGTGCTCCCTGCCCACCTTCAATGGGATAACCTCTACCTTGGCACATCTCGTGTTATCAGTACAGGCACAGCTTTAAGGAGGGAATCCCAGGATCAGTCCCTTTTAGGTCCACACAAGATCCCAGCCCAACCCTTCACATGCAGCCCTGCCCAACCCCAGCACCTACCGGGCTGTGGGCTCTGGGCCACCACGTAGCTGCGGAGGGTGATGTCGGCTGCTCCGCCCGACTCCAGGGGGATGGGATGAGTGTGGAAGTGGCGCAGCATGTCAAAGATAGTCTGGAACCAGAGGTGCTGCACGTGGCACTGCCCACTCTCATTCAGTGACAGGCGGAGGTGCTGCAAGCACAGGGGTCAGTGGGTGAGACAAGGACTGCGAGGGCGAGACCACCCTTGCAATCGGCAGCAGGAGCCACCTCCATCAGCCAAGGGAGGTTTGCTCCTAACACAGGATTGCTATTTTTAACCTGCTGCAGGGTGTTTCCTGCAAAATCCCACTTGCTGCAGCCCCAGGAGAAGTTTGGCCCCTCCCAGGGATGAGACCATAAGGAAACACCCATAGAAGGGCAGCTGGGTGCAGCCAGGAGGGCTGAAGCTCTGATCCCAGTGTCACAGCCTAGAGAAGCCCCCCAGCCCACCTGAACTACTTCTTGTAGGACAGGTGACAAGAACAGCATGTGCCCGCTGCTAGAAACTCAGCAGAAAACTTCATGTGAGTTGGTTCTTCATAGTGCATCCATGTACTTTGGGACACAGAGTGAAAAAGGAGAGGGCAGGAGACGATGTGCCAGGCTAGGCTGGGCTTCCATGCATATTATTTAGTAATATTAAACCTTATACTGGTATAGCAGGCACTGATCCAGTTAGGAAAGTGTAGCAGGGGCTAAGCAGGGTGCAGAGGGCTCTTGGGGTACCGGGGAAAGTGGTCCTGGGGGATGCCCAGCCAGGGGTGCAGCTCCCTGCAGAGCTGCTGTGTTTGGGGTCACTGCACAGCACCTGCTTGCTTGCAGAGCAGGGAAGTGTGAGTGCTGAGAAGCAGAGGACACCCACCTTGGCTTTTCCCTGGAAGTTGAAGGTCAGCACATACTCCCCCGGCCGCGTTTCGCTCTGCCGGATGACGAACAATCCGTGGCTCCGGGCGCCCCCGAAGAGCACCAGCTGAGCCGCCTTGATCCGAGAGAGAGTCCCGTGGAACCAGGGGAAGTCAGAGAGGTTGATCTCCGCCTCGGCCTCGCTGTCCTCCCCTGCCCGCAGGGACAGCAGGTTTTTAGGGAGCACCCGCACACCACCCCCTCATCCTCTCCCTCCATGCACCCTTAGGAGCGAGATGCTGGGGCCGCATCCTGCATCCCAGTACCTGTGAGATGTGCAGTGGGGGAGGACTCCAGCGTCTGCAGGAAGTTCTCCAGTGGGACATGGGTGAGGAGCTCCCCCAGGGAGTCCCTGCCCCGGCCAGGGGGCACGGGGACGGCAGTGGCCGTGGCGGTGTTGTGAGCGCTGGGCTGGGCACATCTGTCTGGTGGCCTGGGCACATCTGGAAGGGAATTTGCAGAGGGATGGGCTCATGGCTCAGCATCACCCACCATCCCGCTCTGAAGGCAACCATGTTGGATACCCTTGACTCCCAGAGACACCTGAGGGACACGTTATGGCTTTGAGGGACTCCCAGGCTTTCTCAGATGTAGGTCCTTACCATCAGCCAGGAACTCGCAGCTGGAGGAGGTTGTCCTGCCTGGCAGGCAGGCTCCCTGTGCACAGGACACCAGCTCGATGTCATCCCCGCTGTCCCTGGGGGAGAGCACAGAGCAGATGGTCACGTGCTGGCTGACATGCTACAGACACACATGTGGCACCTCCACTCACTAGCATGGAATGGGGACTCAGCCAAACAAAATTCCAGCTGTGATCTGGGAGCACATCCCAAAACTCCTTGCTTTCTCCTGAGGAGCTACCATGAACAAAAGCACCAACAGCATGGAGAGGCAGAGCAGTCACTGAACAGCATGGCTTTTGGGGGTGAGAAACCAGTGTGGGAGGAATTAAACCTTTGAACACCCACCCTACACGGGTCATGCTGCTCAGTCCCAGCTGCAGGATTGTGCTGCAACCTTGTTGGTTTGGATGGAAATCTGTCACCCTGACCCTCAGCACTTTGCTTTGCAAGATATTGGTACACCCACACACAGTGCCACCACCAACTTCCACCCGAGGGCCCTTTCACTTTCACCCTCTGCAAAGGGAATTACCAACCTACAGGAATTACAATACTAAAAGACAACAACCAAAAAAAAAACCCAAACCAGGAAGCCTGGAGCAAGACAGTGAGTGGGAACAGAGCAAGGCGGGGGGGCAGCGCCCACAGAGCATCCCTGCTGCCGACCCTCCCCGTGCACTTCAGCATCCTTCTTGCAAAAGCATCCGAGTTGCTCCACAGCCTATTTTTATCCTGGCTGTCAGAAAGAGCCTGGCACTGCCAGAGCTGCCAGCAGCACTGGGCTACTCTTGCTCAGCGGCGGCCACGTGGGCACAGGCAGCAGGAAGCGTCTGCGTGGGTGGCAACGGCTCCCTCGTGAGCTGCTGAATTATTTAGTGGCCAGTAAGTGAATCAGCCATTGGGAGTCATTCAGCTGCAGCCGGTTAAAAACAAGAAGGGAGGAAGGAAACCAAAACCAACGGCGCGTTGCAGAAAAGCCGTCGCCGGGCGCTCACGCGGCGGCTCCAGCACGCAGCCCTTGGCAAACGCGTCGGGAGCCGGCTGAAAACTCGCTCTTGGCACCGGGCGTGTGTGTCGGTGTATTAAACAGCTCATTATTATTTGCTCTGGAGTTCATTATTATTTGCTTTACAGTCACGTCCGGAGGCCAGAGCGGGACGGCGCTGGGTGCTAAGCAAACAGAAAAGGCTGGGAGGCTGCCAGAGGGGCTGGAGCAGGGATGCTTCTGCAGTGGCTTGAGGGGAGCACGGCCGTGGTGCTCAGCCCCGGCTGGAAAACTGGCACTGAAATGTGCAGTGGGGATAAAAGGGCCTTTTCCCAGCTTTGCCTCCATCAGCAGCCCAGCCTTTGCTTCTTGAATTATACAATCATGGCATGATTTGGGTTGGAATGGAACTTAAAGCTCATCTCGTTCCACCCCCTGCAGTGGGCAGGTACACCTTCCACTATCCCCTCCAACCTGGCCTTGGACACTTCCAGGGACAAGGCAGCCACAGTTTCTCTGGGCAACCTGTGCCAATGCATTATATATTTTAGAAAACAGCAAAAGCAGCTGGAGGTGCAGTGATTTGGAGGGCATCTGTGCATCCTCCCCAAAAGATGCAGCCTCCCCAGTAACCAACCCTGCAGTGCCTCTCTAGCAGAAGGGGGCAAAGGCAGCCTGGAGGCAGCGGGAGCCTTTCTAATCTCCTGTTCCAGATTTGCTTGAGGTTTTCACCTCTGCAAACATGGGCACCTTGTTTTTCCAAAACTGTGCCAAGAAGGGCAGTGCCAGCATCTCCCCAGAGGCTGGGCCTGTCTGAGCCAGCTGAAAAACAGCAACATCAGGCACAAAACCTCCCTAACACATAACCTGCTGGATGGGTTGATGAAACAGCAGATGAGAGGTTTTGGCTGAATTGTGACTTCAATGATGGCATTCATGCCACTGTGATAGAAACATAAATAAATTGATTTAACCAGCAGAATCTTAACTATATCATGGATGCTAGACTGGAAAATAGCTCAAATACAGTATAAAAGCTTTAGAAGCTGGGTGTTAGGAGCTTCCCACGTTGAGGATGCATTCCCAGGTCAGCTGCCTCTGTCAGGCTGAGGTGACATGGAAAAGGGAATGGTGAACAGGCAGCCAGTGCTCTGCAAGGCTGCACCCCTGCAAACACGAGCTGCTAACTCTGTTTTCGTACTGTTGTGAGTTGGGGACTTCCCATAATAACCCAAGTAGCAAAAATTGCTCTGGGGTAACAACCCATGCACAGCAGCACCGAGCTCAGACCCACATGGCCCCTTCCCCAGCAATCCTTACCCTGGATCGATGCAGTCCTGGATATCTGCCACCCAGGAGTGCTTCTGCAAGGAGTCAATGGTCTCCAGGATGTACTCGGCCCCGTTCTCCACCTGCAGGCAACGTGGGATGGTGAGAGCTGTGCTGGGGCCCTGCACACCCCCCATAACCCAGCTGGACCCCACACCCACCTGCTGCTATTAAACAGCACTTTGGCTGAGCAGGAGAGGATCAGTGTCCTGGTGTGCCCAAGGGTGACCCCTAACCAAAGCCAGGGCTCAGAGGAAAACTCCCACCGCACTGTTATTAGCACACGTATCACAAGGCTTTTTTACAAGGTTTTGACAGCCTCTGTGGCAAAACCACACCTGACTAGCAGCATCAGGGGTACATGGCATTATGCACCAACACAGACAGCATCTCTCACTCTGGAGTACCTCAGCATCCCCCAAAAACTAGCTCTGCATAGGTAGAGCAGAAGCCACGCTGCTCTCTGCCCCAAAACCCTGCCATGCCCCAGACCCAGGAGTTTAAACCTCTCCTGGGTTATCTTTTCTGCCTGCTGGTCCATGAGGCTTTGATTTCTGATTGCAACAGGGTAGGAGAGAAACCCACTTTCACAGGAAAAAAAAGAAGAAGAAATAAAAATCAGTATGCAAAAGAGCCTCCAAAATGGCAAGCCCAAAGGAGCTGTGCCTTTCTGGGGATGGGGAGAACCAGAAACTCCACATCAGTGGACGCAGATGCCACGAGATGCTGTGTGCCTCTGGCAGGTTTCCCTGCATCCTTCACGGAGCCTTACACACTGCCTTCCTGAGCTGGCAAAGCAATCCTGACTCCAGGAGGGTATCACATTGCCAGCTGAGACAACCTCCAAGCAAATTAAATTAATCACAAACAACTGAATCACTGTCCTGAGAATAAGCAGGGAGGGCAGGGAGCAGAGCCCCAGCTGGGGCTGAGCAGCGACCTGATCCTTGCTGCAGCCTGGGCTGTGCATGGGTGACCCTGCCCTAAGCAGAGGTGTAGGGGAGCAGCAAAGATTCCCCCCTAATTTGTTTAACCAGAGGAAAGGAACTTCTCTGGCTTTCTGAGGACAACACATGAAGATGACGTGAGAGACGGGGCTGCTCACTCATGCAAAGCATGACAGCAAGCAAAGCACGTGCAGGGTTTGGGTATTTTGCAAGCACCTGCTTGTGCAATGGAAAAAATTGCATGTGCTTGGTGTCTGATGGATGCCAGGGACACACTGCCTGCTCATTTTTAGGCAATTTGACAGAAACTATTCTAGTGTGGCCTCCCTAAACAAGGCAAGGGCTTTTCCACTTGTCATAACCTCCCTAAACAAGGCAAGGGCTTTTCCACCCATCATAATCTGCATGTTGTGTGTGAATTTAGAGATCGGGGTCCATATCACACAGGAAGGCAGCAGGGAAACCACAGCATCCCACTCCCTCTCTTGCCCATCTAACCTTTACCCCAGCACCTGAGGGTGCTTCACTCCCTTTGCAATTCCAGCCAGCAAAGAGGGAATGGGAGAGTAGCAAGCAGATGTCCCCAGGAAGGGCCTGGGCAGAAAATAAGCCACAAATAACAACAGATGTGAGAATAGGGGAACACCATTCCATGCTGGCAGCTGGGAGGGGAGGGCAAAGGCTGGCTGGAAGCAGTAGGAGAGGGACTCACTGCTGTGCTTGCTGCCTCAGGTCACTCAAGGGATCGATTACAATCAATTCCCCCTGTGACAGGGTGAGCGCCCTGGCCAGGACAGGGCAGGAGCAGGAAGTACCTGATAAATCAGGCAGTTTTTGACTGGTGGGGTTTGGAGCATTCCCCAGGTAAATTAAAGAAATGGCTGAAGCACTCACTTATCCATTAGTGGTGATGATGGATAGAGCATTTCTGGCTCCAGAAGATGGGAAGAGGGCAAGTTCAGAGTTCTCCAGCACCCAGAGAAACTGACCCTCCTGGACACCCAGAAAGCACCCCCAGAGCTGAATTCCCCCAGCAAGGATCTGTCAGGACCAAACACAGTCAAACCCATCTGCTCATGCTTGTGACAGCCCTGAGATGGGGAGAAGCAGCAGCACATCCTCAGCACTGGCCATGCTTCAGACACTGATGCCACACAGTTGAGGTGGAACTTGTAAGGGGATCTAGAAAGCACGACCAGAGGTAGCTGATGAGCAATATTCCAAGAGCAGTGATCAATGGCTAACAGTGGCCAATGGTCAAAGCTGAGAGATATGCTCAGCAGCTCCTTCCCATCAGAGGCTCTCCATGTGTGCTGCTCCTCAGAAATGATCAGGACAAAGGAAAGTGAGGATGCCTGATCAATTCATGGGTGACACCACACTGCAAGTGTGTTAAAGGATGAGACGAATTCCAACGAACTTGCTGAAGCTAAGAAATGCTTAGAGGAAGGAGCCTCCAGCTCAAGGACAGGGGTGAGCTCTGAACTCACACTGTCCATAGTGGGCGTCTGGGCTGGGGAACCACAACTCTGGAGCAATTCTGAAAAAAACACTGAGGAGTTACACCAGCCCACAAGCTGCATGTGAGTCAACATCATCATCATCATCAGGGTACGAAGAAAGCAACTAGATCAGCTTGGACTGGATAAAGAGGAAGAAGAAAGGAGAAGCAATCCTTCCTATCTGCACTAAGCCATGTACACTTTGAGGCATTCTCTCTCCAGAGCCCATAAGGAAATCAAGGAGGACCTCGGGCTGGTCACTGTGGAGAGCAGAAGACATTGAGGCTGGTCTTTGAGGCACAGAAGACAACAGCTGAATGATCCTCCATGGCTATGGTGGACACAGACCTCTGCAGAGCTGAGGCTGAAGAGCAAGAAGCCCTTGGGGCAGGGAGGATGCCCTGAAGGAAATGCCAGGAGAAAGTGTGGGACCTTTACAAGGAAAGTGGAAGCTTTACAAGGAAAGTGATTTCTCATGGGAATGTGTGCCAGGGTGAGGCAGAGCTTTTTCACAAAGCCAGGCTTAATTTTTTCCCTCATCTGCATTCACAGTTTTCTAATGTTTCAAGCAGGTCCATTCAGCCAGGAAGCTCAGCCTCTCCACTCTGCTCTGCCACACACTCTTAGGGGAGAAGCTCTTAGGGAGAGAGGTGTTTTTTAAGCAGAGGTAGGACACAGAAATGCTCAAAACACTGGTGTTCCCCCACACACATGTGCTGCCTCTCAGCTGGGCACATCCCACAGCTCTGATGGAGAGTCCATTTAATGTGAATGGGAAGGCACAACCCCATGATCTAGGGAGAAACACCATCTCCAATACATCCATCATCTTGGTGGCTGGGACCCTGCGAAATTCAGCCCTGATCTGCCATGACAGGCTGTTGCCTAAGCGGGAGGCAGCATTAACCTAATTAACTGCATGATATGGAGAAGTCTTTTTGGAAGGACTTTTACTCTTTGCTTGTGACCCCAGACTCATGTGGGGTAGCTGATCCTCAGGGTCTCAGTGGCCCTGTTCAGCCATTCCCACATCATTAAGTTTGGAAAAGACCTCCAAAATCATGGAGTCCAACCTCTGATCAAACACCACCTTGTCAACTAGCTCAGAGCACTGAGTGCCATTGCCCCCTGTCAATGAAACAGCCACCACATGCCAGCAATCCGGGGCAGTGGCAGCCACAAAACCATAAGCAGCTGCACCAAGGAGTATTTTCTCTTGCAGGCTGCCTCTGGACACTAATTTAACCCATCTTCTAGTGACAGAGAAGCCAAACCCCATGGTGAAAGCCAGGCAAACAGCTCGATCCCATAATACTAAGGTGTCAGGTGGAGGAGGCAGGGAACCCATGGGGAGCACTAGCGCTGTTGGCATCCCAGCTCTGAAAGCCAAGGCAACAATCCCCTCAGGAACTGAGCATCCCTGCAGCAGGGGCTGGATGCAGATGGGGCTCCTGTAGGGATACACACCCTGCTCTCACCTTTAGGACGAAGGTGTTGTCTTTGTCAGGCATCTCCAGTGGCATTGTGGTGCGGACCTCGATGATGGCCGACAGCGGGATGCTCACCTTGGGTTTGGAAGCCTGGGAAAAGGAAAAAAAAAAAACAACCAAAACCCAAAGAAAATAAATTAAAAGAAATCAATGAATAAAAAAAGTCACTCAATTGAATCAAACTGTCCCTGAGGACGACGCAGTGGAGCTCTCAGAGGCAAGATCAGCTCAGCCTGTGTGGTTATTACAGCGGGGGAATAAACAGCATTGATTTCCCTCCCGTTCTGATAACTCTGAGCTCTTTGAATTAAACCAAGAGGAGGCCCAGTGGAAGACAGGGAGGTGCATTTAACTGCCAAACCTCCTCCTTGCTCCAGCACAGGCTGAAGTGCCAGCTCTGCCAACACCACTTATTCCTCTCCATTTTAAACCCTCTCCCGATGGAGATCCGCTGGGAGAGAACTGTGCTATCTGATGGGGGATGCTTCCCATGCGGAGAGCAGCTCTGTTTATCCAGCACAGGAGCTGCATTTCAACCCAGCAGCTCCGACACAGCAGCCTCAGCCATGCAGGGAATTTTAATTACATTAAAATAAAGAAAAATGAATTTCCCCCAGGGCCCCCTGGCACCCGCCGGAGCCTTGATGGGGAGGGGCAGGACCTGGTGCCTCCCACTCCAAGTGTTTGCTGAGCAACAAATTCCCCAGATATTTGTTTTAATTATAACAAATCCCCCCAAAGGAGCTTGCAGAGCTGCTATCCACGCCTCTGGGATTCAGAGCATGGCAGACATGGGAAGTGGAGATGCAATTTAGTCACTGAAACCATTGCCTTGTGCCTTGGGTGCAGGGGGTGGGATGAGGCCAGCGAGGAGCTCCGGGCTGGAAGTTACCAATAACGGGCTCAGTTCCCATTTTTATTGGGAAATAAAAATAAATACATCCAAGACAGAACAGAAACTGCTTTTTCCCTTCCAGGATGTTTCGTTTCTACCAGCCCCAGAGCCCCAGTGCTGCCTCCAGACACGTCTCAGCCGTGCAAGGCTCTGCCCATCCCCAGGGAATTTTTCCATCTTGGTGTTTGCACAGGAGAAGGTCAAAAAGGAGGCGGCAGCTGCTTTGAAAGGAAAGGAAACAAGGTGATAATTCATCACTGAGCCAGAGAAGGGGCTTAGAATCACAGAATGGTTTGTGTTGGAACGGATCTTAAAGATCACCTCGTTCCAACCCCCTCTTCTCCGGGAAGGCTCTTCCTCTTAAAGACTTAAAGAAATGGCCGTAGTTTTTGTAGGGTCTGTGCAAAAATAAAGTTGTGGGCTGCTGAAGAAAAAAGCTGTTTTCTTCCAGCTGTGCCAGACTGGTGCCACTTTTACAGCTGAATCATTTGCCAGATGGAAAGCAAGATGGGATGAGGGGGAAAGCTGTAAACCAAAGCAGGGTGTGATTATAACAGAGGAGTAGACAATGTTCATAAAAGTTGCCATAAAATATTGTCAAAATTGATTTTTAGAGACAAATCAAGATACACTAAAAAAAGAATCCTTCTATGAGCTCTCTTGAAAATGCTTTAAGAGCAGCAGTTGTTCCATTTTAACCCAAGTTTATTGCCCTTTAGGTGCAGCTGATGTGCCAGTGCTGCTTCATGCAGCCCACACCCACCATATCCTCTATGCATAAAATTGGAAGGGGCCCTAAAGTTCATCTCATTCCAACACCTTCCACTAGCCCAGGTTGCTCCAAGCCCTGTTCAACTTGGCCTTGAACACTTCCAGGGATGGGGCAGCCACAGCTTCTCTGCCCAACCTGTGCCAGGGCCTGCCCATCCTCAGAGAGAAGGATTCCTTCATAATTACAATCGAAACCTGCTCTCTTTCAGTTTGAAGCCATTCCCTCTTGTCCTGTCACTCCACACCCTTTTCAAAAGTCCCTCCAGGTCTTTCGTAGGCATCATGCCATGGACATGGGGTTGTCTCCTTCCAGCCAGGCCTTGTGCAGTCCCTGAGCTGTGAAAGCCCCCAGTCCAGCCCGCAGCGATGCACACCATCCCCACCAGTGCTGAGCCACTCTCCAGAGAGATGCACTTCAGTTTAAACACACCTTTAGTGTTTTATCAGGACGGGTGTTTAGGTGAGAGGTGCAGACCAACATCCAAAGTACCAAGCTTCATTCTGGCCTGCAGGTTGGATAGGTTTCAACTACATTTTCCCATCCATTTGCACCTCAGCCACACAGCACCAGATTTCCCTCTGGACCAGACCTGGATTTCATCCCAGCTCAGCAGTGGAAACAAGACAAGCCCCAAGCAAAGCCCCAATTGCTCATAAAAACAACAGCAGAGAAAAGCCAGGACTTACCTTTGGAGGGACATAAAACTCGAGGAGGAACCTCTCTCCTTCCACCTTCACTGCCTTCCGGAGCAGGAGGCGGCACTTCTGCCACTGCGAGCTCCCCACACAGTTCGTGTCATCAGCCACCATGTAGCGCAGCGTCCCCTCCCTCTGGATGTCCACCAGCTCCACCTTGGAGGAGGGCACCTTGGACAGGCGCAGCTTGTGTGTCCATTTCTCCCGTGGGTCACCAGGCTCCTTGCCCCCCGCCGGCCATGGCTCCCTCTCAGCTCTCCGGCCGCCCGGGGCAGCCTCGGTGCCCGGCTCCGGAGAGGACTTGCGGTGCCACATCTCCTTCATGCCATCCACCACGCACAAGCTCATGTTCCTCAAGGAGAAGCCTTTCTTGAACTTGGGCTTGGCAGCAGCATGGATGGAGACGTCCTCCGAGCTGCGGGACTGGCCGTAGGAGGACACCTTGCGTGCCTGCACCTGCTGCGCCGGGGTCAGGTACCGACTGGCACCCAGCGGGGCGTCCATGCTGTCCAGGGACTCGGTGGACGTCTCCTCCTTCCTCGGGGTGAGCTCCCGCCCGTAGGGGACGTGGCAGTTCTGCAGCCCCACAAAGGGCACGATGTTGTACTTCGTGGGGGAGTCAGACACGAACACCCGGCTGACCTCCACGCTGAAGATGTCCAGGAAGTTGGCGGTGAAATGGTGGGAGAAGGAGGTCTCTGCCCCAGGGGTGTCGTAGTGGGGGTTCTCCTTCAGGAACTGGCAGAACTTCTGGGCAAAGTCGACAGCGGCCGCCTGGGCATGCAGCTTGCAGAACTCCCTCCAGTCGGGGAGCGGGGAGGAGGGCTCCTGGCACAGGGCATCACCGTTCATGGCTGCCCCATTCCACCTGCCGGCAGGCTGCGGGGGCAAGGGCACAGCGTGAGCCTGGGCACGGGCATGGGCAACCCACCCTGTGCCCCCAGACATGGATCCCCCCTCGACACAATACAGGAGCCAGTCTGCAGCTCCAGTGCAAAGGGAAACACTGTGGGAAAGTGTCTGTGTGTCGCTCTCTCTCCGCCTCATACACCAGGAAAAAATCTTGGCCCTGGCAGCAGCCATAAATTGTACTTATTTTACGATTATGACCATGCAAAAGCATTATTGATTTCTCATAAAGCTGCTAAGGAGTCCCCGACCTGAGGAGCCCGGGGGGATTCGCCTGCAGGATTTGTCTTGCTGTGTGTCTGCCTGGGCATGGCACGGCTCTCCACGGGGTGAGGGGGGCAGTGCCCACACAGGGCAGCACCCTCCCCTCTGCACCCAGCAGCTGGTCCTTCTCTCTCTCCATTCTCTATTTCTGCCCGGATCCTTTGCCACATGAATTTGAGTATTTCGCCCTCCTCACCAAGCATTGTGGGGTAATGGATAACCCAGCATGGGTCTTTAGCAGAGAACAATGTATGTAGGGTACAGGGGGAAAAGAAAACAAAAGCCAGACCAAGGAGCACACCAAAGGTTAATGGGAGCTGCAGACCAAACTCACGTGCCCATGGGAGAAGCACCAATTTGCCCAATCTCCACACTCGTCCCTCTCCCAGCAGCCATGGGACTGGCAGGGTACATGTGCAGTCTGGCTTGGTGCTTATGCTGAAATTCCCAAATATCCCCCTGGCCCTGGGCAGTGTGAATGGCCTCCCCAGGGAGATCCCAGCAGTGACTGCATCTTAAAAATCTCTTTGTGGTCTACTGGTGATGGTGAGCCTTGGCCAGTGAGCAAGTGGGGCACGGCTCAGCCCATGTCCCCAAACACAGGGTCCATGTGTCCAGACACCCCTCCTTTCCCCTGAGGGCAGCAAATCCACCTCAGCTGGCTCAAATACAGAGCCCAGGAGTGCCTGCAGCTGCCACGCTCCAAGCAGGGACTGTGCCTGGGGGATCCAGTTCTGGAAGGACAGGATAGTCCCCCCGGGTTTTGCTGTTCTCCATTCACAGAGCAGCTCTTTCCCTGGATTTTGCTGTTCTCCATTCACAGAGCGGCCCTTTTGCTGGCGAGGGATTACTCCTGCTAATAAATCACGCGCAGTATCCTGCCAGCAGCTTACATGGCCAATAATTAATTACTGCTCAGATGAACTGCACAAGCCACGGGATCAGAGCAGACACTGGGGACTGGGATAACCCACTCCTCGTCCTCCAGACCCCAACCATGTCAGTCACCAGCCCCAAAGGCTGTGATACAGAGCAGCAGCTGTGGCCAAGAACTGGTTGCCATTTCCCCAGCACATCCCTACAGAGGTGAGGCACTGCCCACCAGCACCAAACACCTGAGCTCTCCAGGAGCACCTCCATCCCAGGAAGTGGCTCTCGACCCCCTCAAATAGGAAAAAACCCACACAGGTAACAAAAATCTCAATACAAACACAATGGTAGCATCTTTTCACCTTTAAGACAGGGATGCTGCTCTGAGGCACCGAGGACAGAGCACACGCGTGGCCACCGGGGACCTGCACTGGCCCCTCACACCCCCCAACACCATCACAAACCTCCAGCAGAGCTCCAGCCCCTGCAGAAATCCCTGGCAGGCTCTCCCCAGCATCACAGGGCTTTCCTGGAGACCTGAGCAGGGAGCCATGCCAGCTGGGAAAAAACCCATCCCTGCAGTTTAGGAGCAGTGTCTGAATTTCCCCAAGAGACACCAGGAAAGCAACAGAAAATGCAAAGCTGTTTGTTACCCGCCCAGCAAATGAAATTCCTAATTATCCATCCATCACCAAGCAGAAGATTTAAAGACTCAGGCTTGTGGCAGCAGTTACTGCCCTTTGAATTGAAAATTCACAGCCCCAGCTCTGCCAGGGCCCCAGGAGCTGCCCTGGCACCAAGCCACGGGCCAGGAGCACTTGGGCTTAGGGAGAAAAGGAAGATGAAAAGGAGTCTCCTGCTGCCAATCCAAGCAGTCACGGCAAGAGCGAGGGAGGGGGAAAGGGTACAGAGGAAAAGAGAAGAAAGGGGCTTCTTGGGAGGGGGAGAGAAAACCCCACAGTGATGGGTTCAATTGTGACTGCTCTGAGTGTTGAGCCCCAGGGCTTTGCTGGTTTATCCCCCACAGGTGGGGTGAGAACACTTCTCCCCATCCCTATCTCCAGGAGGTGCCCAAAACCAAGGGATGGCAAGCCAAGATGCAACAGACTCTGAGAGGTTAAAATAAAAAAAGAAGACAAGAAAAAAAAGAGGCACTTCAAAAAAAGATAAAGCCCCCAACAAAAAGCCTCGAGATGCAGGCACTGCAGCCAGGCTCAGGCTCGGAGAGGCACACGCAGAGGCATCACAGCATCTTCCTTTCATCTGCATGGGGATGACAGACTTTAAAAGGCCAATTTATAAAAATGAAGCCTAGAGGAGAGACATCTGGCAGGTCTGAGGAGGCGGGGATTACTAGCCCTGTGCCACATATCCAACCCCCCCTGCCCAGAGCTGGACCACGAGCCCCCCAGCCAGGACCCAGCAGCAGAGGCTGGGGTGGCTTGAGGGCAGCCCCCCGGGGCCACAGAGCCATCCCCGCCCCTGACTCACTGTTCACCTGATTTCTGAGGGAAGCAGGCTCCCAATTATCTGTGCAGATTTACCTTTAATCTGGGTGCCTCACTCCCCTCCATACCAACAGCTCTGCCCCACTTCTTGAAATAACTTATCATGCCACAGACAGCAGCATCCCCGGGCAGAGCGGTGGAAGCGGAGGCAAAAATAAGCTCAAGATGAAAATAAGCAGCAAATCTGCGATGGCTTTTTGGAGGGGAAGGCCCATCCCCTGCCAGCCCAGCTTACCAAGGGCTGCAGCATGCTCTGGGCACTTTTCTAAGGAGCCAGATCCCTTCAGGGGTGCCATCAGCCCACTCCAGAAGTGGCTCAGGGGCCACGGCCTCGAGTCACTAGCCTGGGTGACACAAAACACACGAATATATAAAATGATGTGGTTTGTTGTCATAGGGAAGCCATGGAGTGGCATCCACGGCATCAGGCTGGTGATGGGCTCCTAACCCACCTGCAAGAGTCCCCACATTCTTCCCAGGGCAGTGCTGTGTCTGCTGTCGCCGTCACTTGGGAAAGTGTGTAAAGGTTTAAAAAAAGGAAGGAAAAAACAAGAAATTTCTAGGGACTGGCCAAGTGGAAACCCAGGCTGGGATGGCAGGTGAGAGCCAGGCTGCCAACAAGGTGTGCTGAAGCATCCCCTGCTCTGGGTGGTGCATGCAGAATGATCTGAAAGTCGAAGAAGAAGAAATGAAACTGTCAGCAGAAGCGCAGGAGACCATGAAAAAAAACAAAACTCCCCGGTGGAGCAGGAGTCAGGGAGCAACAACAAAGCCGCTGGGATTTGCTGAACCAGAGACGTGGGGAGGAACCAACATCTAATGAGGTGTTAATAACCCGAATGCGCAACACCGGTCATGGGATGGGCAGCACAGCCAGCCCAGCACTGGCTCTGATGGCTTTATTTAAGGAAACAACCCTAATAAAGAGATGTTTCCCTTCCGGCCAGCGCAGCCAGGCTGGGACAAAGTGATCCTCGGTGGGCAAAAATACTGCCTGGTGGAGGTTGTGGGTGGCAAATCTGAATCCCTCCATCCCTACCTGCATCCCTCCAGCCGTGTGGGAGAGCTCCCGGGGCAAAGCCAGGGAAGGACAGGAGAGGAAGGAAAAACCTGCACGGGAGGCTGTGCAGCAAAGCCCTGGCTCCTGGGGAAGGTGATCCCCAGCCCTGTCCCGGCTGCCCTGGTCCAGAAAGCTGCTTGGCTTCCAGCAAGATCGGTTTCCAGCAAGATCGATGCCACTCAAAGCCCCAGCTGGCGATCCTGATCCCTGGGGAATGACATGAGGAAACCCAGGCACCTGCCTCCCCCAAGAAAAGCGCCTGACCTAAGCGTGCCATGCCAGAGGAGATCCCCGAGTCACGAGCAGGTCGGAGAGCAAGGCGATACCTCCCAGCCCTCCCCTGGGGCAGCGGGTGCGAGGTGATCCCGACACACAGGCAGCCCCTCTGGCAGCTCCGGAGGGAGCCTGGAGCCTGCCGGCACTGCTCCCAGACTCTGCCTGCCCCGGGCACACGGGAAAGCAGCTAACACCGGGATGGGGATTGCCCTTAGGGACAGGGCGAGCATCACCCACAGCTGACGGCACGAGGGAAGCAAGGGCATCATCCCTGCTCTCGCTGTGCACAACGGGATGAGGGATGGATGGGCCACAGAGGTGGTGTCCCCCTATTCCACAGCAGACCAAGCAACCTCCTCCTCGCCACCTCGAGGACCCTTCCCAAGCCCCTCAAGACCCATCACAGCTTTAATTGCTTGCAGAGGCTGAGCTGAGGAAGAGAAATCCACTGGGTAACAAAAGCAGAAGTTACCTGCTCTGGTGTGTTTCACATCCCCCCAGACCCCTGGCCACCCCACCACAGCCCCAGGGTGGGAGAAGCTGATTTCTCTCCACAGTCCTCATTGCTCCATGTTTTGCTCTTAAATCAGACTGGCTGCCTGAATCAGATAGAAATGGAAACAATCTTTGTTCCTCTCATTTACTGTCCATCCCACTGAAATATTAATCAAACAGCATTTCAGCCTCAAATTTTACGGTCAAACCACCTGCCTTGAATGAATCCCTCACTAAGTGCATGCTTTGACTCCCTGTCCAGATGCACTTCAGGGTTCACCTGTCACTTGCAGCCTAGAAAACATTTTTCTGGAGTGAAAAGGTTTCTTGGGTCTTTTTCTGCTGCCCAGTGAGGGATCCCTCTGGCTGCAGCATCAGCCAGAGCAGCTCTCAAAAATGATGCCCCAAAGCACCCAGCAGTGCTGGATGGCCAGGACAGGGTTTTGGGGCACAGGTGCTGAAGGGACACATCTTCCAAAGAGAAAACAGGCAAGAAATTACCCCTTTTCCTGCTACTGCACACATGGTGGTGTCCCCACAGCTCTGTGTGATATCCCCAAGTTCTGCATCCCCATGTCAGCTCCACAGGAACCAACATTCCTGCCAATAAGCAAATGAGCCCATGACAGTCCCCCAGTAAAACCTGAGCTTTTCTCCATTTCCCACTATTCTGATCATATCACAGGGTTGTTCCTATCCCTCCCCTCCAAAATATGACACCCCCCCTTTCCCCATTATACCTCCCATGCTGACAGCTGCTGGAAAATAAAGATAAGTTAATAGATAAGATCCATTGGATCTTAGATAATCTCTTCCCTGAGTAATTCCATCCAGCTTGCAGGAAACCACGCTGCCAGTCCCTGCACGGGCTGGAGCAGCACCCAAGGCACTCAGACCCCTGGGTACACCCGTGTGGGACCTGAGGGACAGGGAGAGGGTCCCCAGGGTGCAGTGACACGATGCTGAGCAAAGCTTTGGTACAGCTGGGCATCATGGAAGCAGCTTGGGGCTTGGAGGCAGCTATGTCTGGGAACAAAGCAAAGCAAAGACATCCCCTCAATGCCCCAAAGATACTAAAAAAATAATTTTAAAAAACCAGAGCTTTAGGTAAAGGCGGTCAAAGGCTGTTGTCCATTCCCCCTCACTTGGATGGCACTTCACGTGCCTATCTCTGGCCAGAGAGCTTCCCACAGAGAACTAACCAGTCCAAAGTCTATTTTTAACCACCACAATAGCAGAGCCTCCCCCGAGGAGTGGCTGAAGCCCTGTCCCCAACCAAGCAATCTCACATTTCCCTCACTAAGCCTCGATTTCCTTCCGCCCCTCAGCCCACAACAAAACCCTCCTCCTCCTCTTGCCTTCCCATCCTTGCAAGATTATTTGCACATCCATCCACCTCCAGGCTGCTCTGCTGTGGGTGCACAGTGTCCTGCACACCTGTTATATATTAACCACTGACCTGGTACCCAGGGGCAGACCCTTCCTGGACTCAGAAATGCCAAACAACAGGAGATTTATCTGCTCACTCCCCACCACTGGATGCACCTGAAACTCAGGGGATTTAAAGGAAAAGCCCCACCAACATCAACCCAACTGCACTTCCCAAAGCAAGTGCAACCTCTTAAAAGAGATTCCTCTTGGTGTTATGCCATGGAGGAGCTCCTTGGGTGTTTTTGGGGAGAGAGCTGCGTGAGTCAGTGGTGCAGGATGCCCAGGAAAGCACATCCTGCTGGATATACCACAGGCATCACTGGGGATCCCCCATTGTTAGGGCAGAGAACCCCCTAAGATTGTTTTTCAATTACGGCACATAATAAACATGAGATAAAGTTACACAGTTCTATATAGGAAATTTTCTTATTATGTTTTTTTACATTGCAGATCTAATTCCCCACACGCATCACTGTCTCATATCAGCCTGCAAACAGCCTTAAACTGCTGCCTAATGGTATCTGAGCTTGGGAAATTCAATTCTACCCAGCGCCTCACCCAGGACTGCTACAATCACTGCTAATTGCTTAAGTGGTGTATTAAGCAAAATAAAAATTCCAGTGGGCTTTGAAACCCCCCCCTCAACCAGATGATGCCAAAACACCCTGTTACAGCTGCCAACCCTGGCTGGAGATCCAACCTCAAATATCCCTTTTCCTTTTGCTGTGCAGGGATGCTCCTGGGCAGGCAGAGCTTTGCTCTCAGCATGGCCACAACCACGCCAGAGGGATTTACAGGCTGTGTCCAACTTCTCCATCATCCCTCTGCGGTGCCATCGCAGCCCATCTCCTGCCCCAGGGTCTTGGGTGCCAAATGCTGCCAGGACCCAGTGGAGCAGGGCCCAGACCTGCTCCCATCTTCCTGATGGGACCCTGGAAGTAGATGCAGACTGGGTCCCTCTCTTGTCCCCCCACCTCCAAAGCACAGCACGCACCTGTGTGAGTCGAGCCTCATCCCAAACCCACACCCTGCACCCAGCAACAGGGGCACTCCCCAAGCAAGCAGATTCTCCAAGCTCTTCTTGCCTTCCCTTTAGCAAAAATCAGGTGTGGGGTGCAGTTTTCCCTTTAGGAATGACCTCTCTTCCTCTCTGCTGTAATGGAGCCAGCTGGGATTCAAGTCTGTAATTCCTGTGAGCACACCACGTGCCCCCACACCGTGACAGGGTCCCCAGGTTCCCTTTGCCAGTGGAGCACCGAGCCAGGCACAAGTCTCCAACCCTTATCCCACCACCTCACTGGCATCCCTGGGCAGGGAGAGCAGCTGAGGTCAAGTGAGGGCCTCCAGAGGTGGGTGTGCTGGGAGGGCAGCGCTGCCAGGGCTGGGAACACTGCCCCGGGGCACCCCAGCCTGCCTGAGTCAGCAGGACCAGCAGATGTGCAACCATCATCTGGTTTCTGGGAAGAAGAGGAGGAGGAGGAGGAGGAGGGAGAGGAAAGGCATTAGCCAGCAACATCCTCATCTTGAAGAGACAAGTGATTTCCCTCCAAGGAGGAAGGACAAGAGGAAGCTGGACAAGACCACACTGCAGTGAGGGTGCATGAGACATGCTCTCAGTTCAAGAGAAGAGGGGACAGACCTGATAGCCCAGGAGAACAGCCAAAAAAGGCAGCTCTGCAGTCAAGCAGCCACTGCAGCCCTGAGCCAACTGAGGGTCTCGCACCTGAGGAAGGTGGTGATTTTAGCCCCAAAAGCTCACACAGAGCAGGACAGGGCAGCTCCATCCTGCAGCCCCCAGGGCTGACTCATCCCCCTCGATGGCACCTTGTGCTGGGTGAGACACTGGACACTGGCAGGCAATCCCATGCCCGTGCCAAGCACATGCCAACAGGCCAGAGCACCTCCATGAGAATTATCCAACTTTTTTAGAAATCAGTTATTCAGTACTGGCCCTGGACCAGTGATGGTGAGACACTGAGAAACACCTCTGAAGGACACAGAGGGAAGCTCCAAGAGCACTTGCTATCCCATCTAAGCAGATCTCCTGGCAGCACACACCCACCTGTATGTACAAACATGACAGCCAAGGGCTTCAGGGAAAGGGAGCTGAACATTTTGGAAGAACTGGTGGGGTTTAGGAGCATGATCCCTATTTAGAAAGGCCCAGATACCTTTCTAAAAATCCCCATAGAGGGATTAATAATTAATGAATAATCATAGAATTGTTTAGGTTGGAAAAGACATCCAAGATCATTGAGTCCAACTGTTCCTCCAGCACTGCCAAGGCCTCCACTAAATCATGTCCTCAAGTGGCACATCTACATGTCTGTTAAATCCCTCCAGCAATGGTGGTTCCACCACTGTCCTGGACAGCCTGTTCCAGTGTCTGACAACTCTACCAGGGAAGACATTTCCTCTAATATCCAATCTAAACTTCCCCTGGCACAAGCTTCAGGCCATTTCCTTGCTTGTTACCTGGGAGAAGAGACTGACCCCCACCTGTTGCCAGCCTCCTGCCAGGGGGTTATAGAGGGCAAGAAGGCCCCCCTAAGCCTCCTTTTCTCCAGTCTGAGCCCCCCCAGCTCCCTCAGCTGCTCCTCATCCACTCAAAGACACACCAGGAGGGCCTCTTGGGGATTTTGGGCAGGGTGCTGAGTGGACAGAGCTGTTTTACCTCTTCTCCCGTTCCAGTTCACAGTGTCCCCAAAGTGCCAGTGGTGTGGCTCTCCCTGGTCAAATGCATAATTATCTTCAACTCATCGAGTTCCTCACCGGAATGAGGGACCAGACTGAGGGACCAGATCGACTCGGAGGGACCTGGAAGGCAAAGGTTTAGGCTGTGAGGCCCTGGAGTGAAACCAGCATCCCCACGCACATCTCACCCCTGAGCCACAGTCCTGCTGGGCTACAGCCCGACTTCCCCAAACCCAGAAACCCGCAGGAAGGCCAGGGAGAAAGTCCCTCCGCTTCTCAGGGGCCTTCCCGTGGTGCTGCCCAGCGCCAGCAGGGCTGGGGGAAGCTCGGGAGCCGCACGGGGGTCCCCGGG